>BRZM01000041.1:3291935-3608150 GCA_033238685.1 Lates japonicus | reverse complement strand
GGGGGGGGGGGGGGGGGGGGGGGGGGGGGGGGGGGGGGGGGGGGTCTCAGCTCCCAGCTCCCAGTGAGATGGTTTAGCACGCATGACTTTGAGTCTTAGATGAGATTAATTTTCTAGCAAGGTGTTTGATGTGTGTATACATTTCACGGTGGGTGTTTGCTCTCAGTGTACAGCCACAAACTCTTTAACTAATTTGCGTTTTAATACATAAAGTCATTTTTGAATCTGTCCTAACTGCCAGTGTTAAAGATGCAAATTATGTCTAGAAAAGTTTCATGTATTAGTCACGCTGGTGCAGTTGTGTAACATGATAAACAGAAGTTCAGATTAGAAGTTTGTATCATTTGGTTCGTCCCATGGTCTATGTGTTTAAAATGTGTTAACATAAATAAGAGTATCAACTTAGAAAAGGAGAGATACAGTTGGCAGGGTTCTGTTTAAATATGTTGCATGCAAATTATAATGTCTTTAATAAGAGAAGTTGGAAAGTCCTCTAGTCTTAGCAAAAAAAATTTAATGATGTTATCATTTGTCAGTGAAGGACCTCTGCAATGGAAACATTTAAATAACAATGAAAGATCTGATCACATTAATTGTTTAGAAATACTCTGAACAAAACATTTTAAGCATTTTAATTATTTAACTGAATATCCATTACCATGGAAATGGGGACAGAAACCAAGTAAAGGATGAGATAGGAAGAGAAGTGATGGAGATACAGATACAGAGGGCGAGAGATAGAAAATATGTTGAAAAAAGTGTGCTATATTGAATGTTAAATGAGGTGCTTGGCTTGTTATCCCAGTCTACAGCTTTATTCCCTCCGAATATGTAAATATAAAGAACATGAATTATACATTTCTGCCCATGGCCTCAAATTGAGTCAATTCAGGGTTACCCTGGGACGCCTGCTGAGTACAACAAGCTGTTAACGTGTCACGTTGGATACCAACCGCAACCAAGCCTGTGGCTTAAAATATACCATGGCAGCTTCCCTTGTTGATTCCTTTACTGATTTTAGAGGTATCTTCAATTTGGTCATCACCACACACAGTTTAAGAACCAGTTAATGGAGAAAATCAAAGCTGGGAGTGAATAAGTGAGAAAGAGGAAGGACTGTCACATGAAGAGGTAGAGAGGAGAGATAAAGGATGACTGGAAGAGCAAAGGCCTCTAAGGGTTATCAGGCCAGTGTTTCCATCAACCTGCTGGTTAATGACTACTGACCCTGTACACACACAGACACGCACGTGCTCTGACAGACTGTCCATTAGAGTCCAGGAATAATGTGTTAGTTCAGTCATTAGCATGCATTACAAGGCTGAAGGCTTTGCTAGCTTCCTCTGATCTTTAAGGTGGGTCAGGAGCAGAGGATGGGGGTTAGCTGGGGGGGTCAGTGAGTGATTTGTTCAGGTCATCGTCTCTGTTGCCTCTCTTAAATTACCAGTCTCATCTGAGAATCTCTGCTTACCTTCACATACGTATCATTGACGTTTATAAAATAGCTTTACACATGCATCAAGACTTAAAGTCACATCTGCTCAAGAGTTGATGAACCTTAATGAATTGTCCTTTCTTTCGTTTAGATAAAGAAGATATGCACTTTTATTGCAATTCTTGATTAATTGTATAAATGAGGGACAGTCTGTTCAGGTGTGAGGCCTGTGTGAAAATTGTCCTACAGGCCTAGTTTGACTTTATTTGCTACTTAGTTGTTATGTTAAAAAGATGCACTATGCATTTATTTTAGAGGAGTGTTTTTGCTCACAAGTGAGAATCCTTGGTGGTTCAGTTAATCTGGTGCAAGTAGAGCATTCCGGAAAAGAGCGGATTAGTTGTCTCTGGGTCTGTGGGTGTGTGTGTGCGCGTTATGGTAAGTTTGTTTATGATTCTTTATCTATACACAGGAATGCATGCATGGGCCTGTTGTGTTTGTTTAGTGTATATGTACTCATGCCGTTGTTGTGTGTGCTCTGGCAGTTTATGCTAATGTGTTATGCTAGCTGAGGTGTAAATGTTGAGGTGTGAGTGTATTATCGGCTCGGCTGAGCTGAGCCACTGCTTTCAGGTCTCAGCATCTCAACTGCTCATTAGCATTGTGGCTACATGAAAGAGCTGCGTCAGACCCCTGGCACACACACGCAGACATCCTTGTACATCTATCTTTGCACCCAGTGTTCTTGGGAATATTTTTCAAGTTGGGGGCTCTCAAATCTAATTGTAGCATAAATGTAACCTAATCTAACCTAATGTAATATAATGTAATGTGGGGTTGGGGATGAATTTGAACAACCTTTTTGCCAGACAAATATTTTTCTGGTAAAAGAATTTGTGAGAATGCAAAACAATCTGTCAAGAGTTGGAGTCAAAATGCTTAGATAAATAGACATGGAAATTTATTTGCAGCAGTAAAAGATCATAAAAGACAACGAAACATGATGACAACAACTCTTGCAACCCGTTTTTCTATAGCTTGAGGTAGCGTTGTAAACAACACGATGTGTTGTTTGGGAATGCTGAAAGAGCAGTGTTTCAGGAGTCATGCTTTGCCTCTGTTGGTTTTCAGCTGTGCTTTTGAGTTCCTCCGTACTGATTTTAAGAGGATGTAGTGAGAGAACAGAGGGTGAGAGGAGTCAGCCAGGATCTTGCGATGTGGGCGAGCTCACAGTACTCACTGCAGAAACTTGTTTTGGCTCTCTACCGGGATAGGACATCCCTTCAGCACTGCATGTAAAATTTCACTTGCATTATATTCCTCCAGCTTTATCATCACACCATAATGTCTCACTGTCTTTGTATTTAATGGCAAAATTATATAATGTCTTTTTCTGTCATAAGTCAAAGAAATCACCCAAAATAGCATAGTCTAGGTGAGAGAAGAAGCGTCATTGATTATCACTGCTCACAGCAATAAGCTTAATGAGCAGCAGCAAGTGCTTTGCAGTGAATGATTGCCAGACATTTTTGCCCTGCGTTTTGCCTCTCAGGCTATAGAGTAGAAAACACAAAGTACAACTCAGGACTGAAAAAAGCACTTCCACCTTCTCTAGATGTTTTTATATATATATAACATTAGATGTATGGTATCATTTACTTGTTTTATTTTTCCTAAAAAGCTGCTAGAATTGAATGTCACTCAAAGACAAAATAATAAAGGACAGTGTTCTTTTGTAGTAAGAAACAAGTGTATCATTTTAGAATGATTAATAAAACAACAACAATGAGAGCAGATAACTGGTTTAACTGTAATATATTGTTGTTAGACTGATTCGTGTATCAATGTAGGATATATTTAGCATATATAACATAGCCGTCATATATGATGTGTAACTATATGGCTGTACCTTATGCATGTACATACATTATTTATTTTGATATGAAATGATTTTTAAAAATCATACCATATTTGAGATATTAGTGTAACCATAGATACAACACCATTGCTCCCAGATCAGTGCACAAAATGTGCAGCATTGGCTTGGATCTGTAAGTAAACAGTTCTTCATCATAAAGCTTGATTTACAGTTCCTGGCAATGGAAACAACTGTGCAACAAGTGAAAGGCTGATTAAAAAAGAACACATTTGTCCTGCTCAGTAAAGACAACCAGCACATGAGGGGCCCTAGGAACAATCCCTCTGCAGTATCTGACCATCTCCACCCATTTCTCCTCGCTTCAGGTCGCCAGAGGCTGCTGTACCAGCTGGCAGGCGTGGTGCCCAGCCCTCTGCTCCTGGAGCTGCTCAGCTGCCCTCTGTGCGCGCGCAGCCTGGAGACCTTAGAGCTGGAACTGGGAGACCTGGAGGGAGGCAGAGGAGAGGCAGATGGACTGCACGACTTCCCCCAGGTCAGAATGGGTGACAATACACTACTGATGCTGGTAAACAGGGATGATAAAGGTTGTGGAAGTGGTGATTTGGCACTAATGATGGTGATGATGACAGTCGAATAAAAGTTCACAATTCACGACCACGTATGTATGAAAACAAATGTACCATAGATGAATTGGAGTTAATTTCAGAAATAAATTACTACAGCAATTACTAGGTAAAATTGTTATTGTATCCACATGAAATCAGCATTTTCACCTTTATTGGCTCACTTCAAATGACTCTGTCTTCTAGGGGGGAGATCTGAGAGGTGGAAGAGGTCGGAGCAGTCGGCGGGGGGTCGTGGAGTACAAAAACGGAGCGGTACGGGCCTGGGTAGACTTCAGAGAAAAACTGAAGAGGATTGTGGAGAGTAAATACTTCAACCGTGGGATCATGATCGCTATCCTCGTCAATACACTCAGCATGGGGATAGAGTACCATGAGCAGGTGAGAATGTATATGCTGTTAGGATCAGTGGTTCAAAACTAAGGAGGCTGTCACTGACCTTCCAAGGAAAACTAGTAGTTTGATGGGAAGTGTTGGCTCAGAAATGGTATTTGTGTGTGAACATGGCATTTGGCTGTGAGAGTCTAAATGAGAGGAAATGAGGGTATAGCGGGGGAGGAGGCGGGGGTCGACAGGGGTGAGGGACTGAAGAAAGAAAGGGGAGGAGTGGAGGGAGCACTCCTTCCCTCTTTCTCACGCACAAATAGCCATCTAGGCACCGTCACACACTCTCCAGGATTATGTTTCTAGTTTACCCTGTGTGGCCAACATCTGGGAAGTATCGGCCTAATAATACCGCTTCCCATACCCTCCCTTCGCTTTTACACTCGCTGATAAATTTGTGTGGTTTCACAGACACATTCATTTACGGAGTTTTTACACCCGAGGCGGTATATTTCATATGCACACACATGCACACAACCTTTTCATTTCCCACCAGAAAAGCAAATGGATGAAAAACCCAAAGAGAAGATTCTTGTGCGTGCACACGGTCCATACCCTCCCCTCCTCTCTCAATCTCTCTTTGCCTCCCTCTCCTCTAATTCTCTCTCCAGGGGATGTGTGTGTGTGTGTGTGTGTGTGTGTGTGTTTCTATCTTTGTGGTATAAACATAAGGAGCAACTGGGAGAGCCATGGGCTTATTGGGCCAATAACACACACACACACACACAACTGAAGAATGTTAAGTAAGAGTTCCTCCTCCCCTCAGTACTCATCATCCCCCTTTTGTGACACCTAGCCAAACTTTATGAGACTATGAGTGTATATGTGTGTGAAGAGGTGTATGAACGTAGGAGGCATAGTGTAGACTGTGTGAGTGTAGAGAGAGACAGGGAGAGGCAAACGGAGAGAGAGATTTAGAGAAAGAGGGAGATGATTGATGCTTGTTCTGGCTATGTTTATACTGATTCCAGATTGGAACTAGATTGTTGATATCAGATCTGCGTGAAATGAAAAGTCCACATGTGAGCTGATTTATGCAAATTGATTTATACCACATTGTCTGGTCACTCAAATCAGATTCTAAACTGTTCTGTTCACACCTCATGACTTTACACATAGTAGCACAAAGAGTATCATTAATTGGCCTTGACTACAACATAAAAACATGACTCTGGGTTCTGAAATGCAACTCGACGCTGTTACTGAAGAAAAACATGCAGATATTTTAACAATGACCAACACAAATCACTCACAAATAACAGCATGGAAGGTATGAATCCTGAAGATTATATCTGAGAAACAAATCAGATTTACCTTCATGCTAAATACAACCTTTTTCATAAAGTTTATGTATTAAAAGAACACACACAAACACAAAGAAATGCACAATATGGGTAAGCTGTACTGTATTTGTATGTTATGCACAATTGAAAGATCCTACAGATAACTTTGTTACTCGTTTAACACTCATGTATATTTTCTAATGTGTGCTAAACATAGCACCAGGAGAAAAAGCAGGTTTCCAAGTTTGTTTTCTTGATGCCTCATAGATTTAAGATGGAATACCACACAGTAAATATACAGAGTAATGCCTCAATTTGAGTGTGTGTGTGGTGCTCATTTTGTTGAAGGTGTATCTCTCTAATTCTAAATATATATGTATACATACCCTATGCTAATAAATATGCTAAGATATACTGTATAATTAGATCCACATTATTACACTTTTTTAAGGATTGTTTATATTTACACCAGTGTCCTGCTTAATAATCAAGGTTGTTCCTCTACCCTGCTTTGTGTGTGTGAGTGCGCAAGTCTCTATCTCAGTTGTATTTTTTTCCCTCGTATTCTTAAGGGCAAGGTCATACGCAGAGCTGTATTCACAAACACGGAAAATATCTCCTTGAGGGCAGAGAGAGAGCATTTAATTCTGATTGATCACCTGGTCTATTAAACTTCATGACGGTAGTGGAAAGCCAAGTCTGAAGCAGTAGTTTTGAATGTTCATTTGGGACCATGCATTACATTAAGTATATTGACCATATGGTTAAGAGCTTCTAATTATTTTGAGACCACTCACTTACAAATGATCATTGGCAATCTAGATCACCTATCATAAATGGGATGAGGTGGCAACTCAAGGGCACCTTGATGGGATTTACTGACGTAGGGAAGAGCGCTTCTTCTCATTTTGCCCACCGACATTTTTGATTTGAATAGAACATGCTCCTGTAACCTTTAATGCAGCTTCTGCTTCCTCCCACCTTCTTGTGCCTTTGCCAGAACCAGAATCAGAATTAAGTAAAGATAAATTTGTCATTCTGTGAAGCATAAAAACTGCTGTGTACGCTCTTTCATTTCCCTGGTGTGAAGACAGTGGGCCACAGAGGTAATGAAAATGCCACCAGTCCACTGTTAAATAATAATGTATGTGAGTCTAGCATTGTGTGTGCACAAGATAGAATAGCTGGCTGAGAGCTCTTTTAAAGCTTTGTTGAAGAGCTTTAAAGTTTTTATGTGCTGCCTGACAAGTCAGTGAAACACAGTTTGAACAAACAGCCAGAACAGCAAACGGCTAGTCTTTATATTGTCTGTCCAGCTCTTTTCTTTTTGTTTTTTCAAGTATGGCTTTATTTTTACTACACGGCAGGCTGCACTTGAGTCCCCTGACATTACTTCTGTGTCCTTTTATTTTTGCACAGGCATATCTGTTCCGGTTTTCAAGCTTCACAACTGCCCCAATTAATTCAAAAGCTCATCAGCCGAAAATAGTAAACATACAAAAACAGAGATGCAGTGTGCTTAAGATTACACAACCTTGCATAGTTCAATTCATATCGACGGTGAGGTCACAGTTATACCAGCTTTTGCGATAATCTTCTCAAACTAGGGCAATACCACCCTGTAAAAACACCCCATTACAGGCAAAAGCTCTGCATTCAAAATTTTGTAAAAGTACCTATAAGTAACTGTAAGGCTAAGTATGAAGTACTTCAAAAATCTGCTTAGGTACTGTACTTGAGTAAATATACTCAGTTACTTTCCACCACTGATCTGCTAGTCTCGAAAGGTAGCTGTAAAAAGTTAGTGGCTCCTCACAGGACGCTGTGTGCGTCTCTCTGTGTTAGGGTGGAGTGAGGTGAGGAGAGGTGAGGACTTCTGTGTAGTATGGCGCCCTCTACCTGTGATCATTATCATGATCCTCAGTTGTGCTTCAACAGACACGTCAGTGTCCTGAATAGGTTGTATAAGATGTACCATTATATTTATGCAAGCTGATGGAATCAAATCATACATTTACATTTTCATTTTGACATTAGACAACAGATGGTACAAACTTTTCATATGATCTACTTAAATATAACCAATTATCACTACTTTATCAAGCATATTTAAAAATAATTTCCAACAACACTCACCACATAGACAAAACTGGACGCTTCTGCAGGAAGCCGATAGAGAAAAATAGAGACAATAGAGAAAAATAATCCAGGGTGAAGGTTAACTCCTACCTGTGGCAGTAGCAGGATGTCTGGGGGATTTTATACATTAATCATGTCAGTGTGTTTATTAGTCCAGAATGTGGTCTTCCTGCTTTTACACACAATGGGCCAGGGTACAAAATGGGCTCTGGGCCTATTCCTTGTTGATCCCCCACATGAAAAGAATCGCAATTAGTTTTAATGAGTCTGCCTTGCGTGACATGAGAATAAAATTGTGGATCACAGGCTTTTTTAAAACTGTGAGGCAGAATACAGAGTTTAAGAACTTATGGTTTAGAATGACTTGGTCATCTGGGGATCATAATTATTCATTAGGTGTGAATCTTTGGACTGCAGGAATCACGATACTGTGTAAAAGAGAATGGAATATGAAGTATAGGAGATAGGGGGTAAAATGAGATTTAAGCTAATGGTGGACATTGTAGAATTTTTTTTTAACAATAAGTTACAAACATTACACCATTTAATGCTTTGATTTACTTGAGCAGGTGAGAAACACATCTATGAACTCAGGTGTACCACACTGAGGCATCTGAAATAATGAGTCCCAGTCCTTTTCTCAAGAAGGCTATAGGTTGCAGGGATGGATATTTACATGTGAGATATTTAGAAAGGGTAGGCAGAACATATTCAGCACATTTATATCACTGATTCAGCTCAAGCCAAACTGTTTCTATAAAGAAAAAGTTAAGGATGTAGTTCCATGATGTGTTTACCAGAGCACAAAATTGCTGCGTTTTTCCATAAAGGGACTTGACTACATACTTTATGAGGGGAGTCTCAGTTAAATCTTTGCTGGATCACTGACTGTACTGTGGGGTAAGTGGAGTGGATCAGCAGTGATAGATGGATGCTGTTGGTCCCATGTGATTGATTGTCCCTGACTGCAGCTCTGAACTTGATTGATAATGTCTCAGCTCAGGGCACAGAGACCAAAAGGGTTTTACAGTTCTGCGATAATAGAGTGGAGATATTAACTGACTTTTTCTTTCTTTCTTTCTTTCTTTACTTATTTCTTTATTTCTTGCCTCATCTCTCTTGTCTCCCTTCCTCTCTTCTTTCTCTTGCTTTTTCTCTCTCCCCTATCCCTCCAGCCCGAGGAGTTGACTGATGTGTTAGAGATCAGTAACATTGTCTTCACCAGTATGTTCGTCTTGGAGATGGGCTTCATGCTGCTGGCTTTCGGCTTGTTTGGATACATCAGGAACCCATACAACATCTTTGACAGCATCATCGTTATCATCAGGTAATTAGTTTTGAATGTGCAAACAAGCTTTAGTTTTCTGAGGGAAAACTATGAAGATGGATGGCTTCTGTTTGAGCTGTAGTAGTAATTCAGGAATGTGTCAGAGGGCTAGGAACACGCTTATAGAACTAGATTTACTCCAGGTTAACTGCCATTTTAACTGCATGCAGAAACAAAATGCAGAGTTGCTCAAACCATGAGTCGGATCAGTGTTGATTTCACAAACTACACAACAGCTAATGTTCGATTTAGAGCCACCCCCCCGTTCTTATTTCCCCTCCAGTTTGTCAGTTATTAAGTTTCGAGTGCCAGGTTCACTGCAGCAGCATCCATCTTTACAATAGCTAAGATTGACACAGTCGTGATGGATCACACGGGAGCAGCTTTGCTTGCTGCCACAGCAGATTCCTGATCCTGTCGGGAGTCGAGGTTCACTGTCTGGCTGTCATTTAGTTTGATAGAGCTCATATCGGATCAGGGGACCTTTTGAAATGTTAACCACCACAGATTTGCTCTTAGTGTGCCTCAAAATATGTGTTACATTTTGTAATGCTGACATTTTAAATAATGAATTCTAGTAATGTAATAGTATGGAACAGTACTAAAAATATGAGACTTTAGTAACAGGCCATATTCATAGTAACTTAGTACATGCATAACAGAAGTGACTGAATGCAAGCTCCATCTTTTAAGTTGTCCACTAGCATTTTAAGACAAATTTGTTTGCCTTTCTCAGTGTGTGGGAAATAATTGGTCAGGCAGACGGTGGACTGTCAGTCCTGCGAACATTTCGTCTGCTACGGGTTCTGAAGCTGGTTCGCTTCCTGCCTGCCCTGAGAAGACAACTGGTAGTGCTGATGAAGACCATGGACAATGTGGCCACCTTCTGCATGTTGCTAATGCTTTTCATCTTCACTTTCAGGTATGTTCATACAGCACACGTAACCTTCGCAGCCCGTATATCTTCACCCATCTCTGTCACAGAAAATGTTTTGTTTTGTAATATTATATAATAATATTATCACCTATGAAATGCATACATTTAAATTGTAATGCCTGCATTTTCTTATTCCTCTGCAGTATACTGGGTATGCATCTGTTTGGTTGTAAATTCAGTCTGCAAATGGAGAATGGAGACACAATCCCTGACCGCAAGAACTTTGACTCTTTACTCTGGGCCATCGTCACTGTGTTCCAGGTAAATTCTTGTCTCCATAAGTTAGAGATTTTCCCTGTTTTCCCATTTGGATTGCAGTCAAAATGCTGCTGTATTTTAGTGTTTACTTGTTTGTATTCACAGATTGCTCTCATAGTTTTTTTCTTGGCCATGTTAATTTGCCAATTTCTGTCATGTCTATATGGTAATTAGGAGCTGCAGGTTAGCTTAGCTTAGCATAGAGACTGGAAACAAAGGATAACTGCTAGCTCACTAATTAACATTTGATTGAAAAAGTGTAAAAACCGCAAGCTGCAGTTTTATGGGTGGTTATATGACAGACTATCTCTTGTCTGAGTGCAGTTACTTCCAGACATCTCCGCTGGTTGCCTGGCAACCACACAGTGATGACAAAGTTGAGACCATTAAAGGGGTATTGATCTTCTCATCTAACTCTTGAAAACAAAACAAATAAGTATATTAACCAAAATGTCACACTACTTCTGTAATGGACATTTTTTAATTTGTTTCTGTTATAGATCATCAGTATCATTTGTTGTTACTTTTTGATATTTCTGGTCTGTCTGTTTGCACTTCAGCTGCATTTTGTATGCTTATTTGATCTTAGCGATTGATTGAGCTTATTGATCACGATGAATGTGATTTAATAGTGTGTTCTTAACCAGTTGACAAGTCTTTTTCAGTGAATTTTTAAATGATGTTTACACCACCAAGTCACATAAATGTTATTTTTAAGAATATTAAATTAAATCAGTGGGCTGCCCCTGCACTGTATTCACACTTGCAGGTCATAAAGCTGTACAGGTAATCTTCTTGCTGTCACTCATGCATACATGAGCTGAAAAGCTTCCCTGTAGCAAGACAGGTATGTACCCACCTTCTCTCCAAAAAGAGAGCTCAAACACTCTCCTTACTGTTTCTTATTAAAACAATACTGAGTCAAAAATGTGGGGAAAATGGCAGCTAGAGCACCATCATTCTTTAGTGCAGTATGGTGGCAAGAAATACACTGGACAATGTGTACACACTTATATTTTTATCCCAACAAAGACCATGTGTGCTGCTTCACCATCCCAAATCAAAATGTCAAGTTCTGCTCATTAGCCAAATGCTGTGAAATGAGAAATTGTGGTTATGCGTGTCCACCATCTCTCTTTCACGAGTATATCTATTTTTTGCCCCCCCCACGTGGAGATATTGTTCAATCGCTCCAGATAGATTGTCCTCTTTTCTACACTGAATGCATCAGCAGAAAGGTAGAACACAGAATGCAGCGGACTGTCTCACTTTGGTGTGTGTTTACAAGAGAGATGCTGAAGAAGCATTTTATCCAGAACTGGCTGTCACGTGAATGCTCACTATATATACTTACTATAGTTTTTTGAGGAGTAGCCACAATATACACAAATCTCTGCGTGCATGCATATGTACATACACACGTTCACATAGAGAGCACAATGAAATGTCTTTCGGCCACAGTATTTAATGAGTGGGCGGTGAGGAAGTGAGCTTTCATTCTGCATCATGAACACCGTCCTAGTTTTAAATGCTTTCATCACTCACACTGATTTAGATACAGGCACACACATACACACAAACACATATAATACACACACCCACATACACGTTGCATGTCAACTTGTAGTAATCCCATGTGTATGAAGTTGAGGGATTGTGGCACGACTGCAATAAAAGTAGCTCAGTAGTGGGTTTTATAAAGCATATGCAACCCACAAGTGTCGTAAAGCCTAATATTGCTCCATTTCTGTCATTACCTTTCCACCTGTGTCATTTTCTCTCTCTGTCTGTGCTTTCCTTTGACTTCCTTTTCTCCCATGTCTTAATATCTTTGGACCTTTACTCTCTTTCTCATGATTATTACATCTCTGAGCCTCACATTCCCTCTGCCCCTGTCGATTTCTGTCTCTATCCATCTCTTCCCCTACACTCCTTCCTTATTTATGCCTTAATCTTTCTCTGTGTTATTGTGTTTCATTCGAATTATAGATCCTTACCCAGGAGGACTGGAACGTGGTGTTGTATAATGGCATGGCCTCTACCTCTCCATGGGCGGCTCTCTACTTCGTTGCTCTCATGACATTTGGCAACTATGTGCTCTTCAATTTACTAGTAGCCATCTTGGTTGAGGGCTTCCAGGCTGAGGTGAGAATGACTATGTTGATTTCTGCATATAATATTTGGTTCAGTTTCTTTTGATTTATTGTTACACATTGTCAAATGTGGTGTAATTTAATAAATAGGTTTGTGTGATCATACCACACACAGTGTTTTTTCCTGTCCCCATCTTTTTGATGTTTTAGTCGTCATCAAGATTTTTTTTTTTTTTCATCTTTTGCACATTTATTTCACTTCAGTTCTTCAACCATTAGACACATGTAAGTGCACAGAAAAGTAGATTTATTCCAATTATGGCACTAATTTCAGGAGAGCAGAGTAAAGATTATCATCTAATTCTAACAGCATCACTCACCCATGTGTATTCATGCTGTATGAGGACCTTCATTCACTGTTAATTAACTCCCAATGGAGCCATCCAAGGGCCGCAAGTCCAGACTTTCAATTACCAAACTGTCACATCGTGTAAGGCACCACTGCTTTGAAAGGGGTAGAAGAGGATGAAGATTATTACCAGTCCCTGACACGCCCACTGATTATTTCAAATAATCAATTCTTCCTCCTCCAGCCCTGTTATCATGTGTGCTTTCATCCAATCTCCTCGGAGCACTGCATGCAGTGCTCTTCACTGTGCTTGCTCTCTGTGTCTTGATTAAAAAATAGCACCTGTAATCTTCTCCACAATGGTTAAGAAGTACAGAAAAAAAAGGGTATGTGTGTGTTGTAGGGTGATGCTAATCGATCGGAGTCAGATGATGAGAAGAAATCAGACAACTTTGAGGAGGATGAGAAAGTAGAACAGCTCAGAGACACTGGTAGGTTAAACTACAGACGATACATTCAGTTAATTTCATAATATTGTTTTATGGCTGACTTATCGCTAATTGTATGCCAAAACAACAAAGTGAATAAAAGATGACAACAATGACTTCATCCCTTCTCCTCCTACACAGAGCTCAAGATGTACTCTCTGATGATGACAGCCAATGGTCATGTTGACCCTCGCGGCTCCATGGCTCCTCCTATAATCATGCGAACGGCGGCCACACCGATGCCCACTCCTAAGAGCTCTCTGGGGCCTGAGTCCATCCTTGGGGAGGAGCTCATGTACCGAGAGGGGATGCCTCGATATGGTGAGGCGGGACTGGGATTTTCCGAAGCAGGCATTGGTCATGCAGAGTCTCGCCGTGGAAGCTCCACTTCCATGGAGCCCTTAGCCTATGACCAACATTCTCTGGTGAGTTTTATCAAAAACTGAATGGTAAAAATGCCTCTAAACCTGTTTATCAGTCAATAGTTAGTCGTTAATATTATTACCTGCCATATATATACAACATATATTTAAAGAGAATTGTGTGATATATACCTTTTGATAAGTGTAACATCCCAGTTCCCAAATGGAATAGTACCTGAAAAGGTAGGCCATCACAGTCATACTCCAGCTATGGAGTGAGCTTTTTTCCTCTAACTCAAGAATCAGAATTACAGATATAACATCCCTTTCCTTTAAAATGTTTTAATCTGCGGCTGCCCTGGAAATCAATTAGATGAACCATGTGACAGATGTATCAATTCCCCCAATGCTGCTTTGAAGAGTTCTATTTCTACATGACTAATGAATTACTGCCTTATCTGTAATTAATTTCTCGCTGGACAATGTGGACCTCTGTGGAAAATATCTTATGAAAGAAGCCCTTTGTCACTGACTCACACCAAAGATTTTTACTGCAGAATAGACTAAGAATCCTGAAACTTCTGAAAGCTGTACTTAGAATATCTTTACATAATGCTGTCAGAAACTTTCTATAATGCCCCCCCCCCCCCCCCCCAAAAATGGCCAGGTAGCCGTTTAGAAACTACTGTATTTCTAGCACAGAAACACGTTTTCATAGCCACCCACTACGCTCACCCCAATTTCCTGTGTCTCCAGAGCCTCTCAAGTCCTGGCCGGCGCTCCCCTCTTCCTCCCCGTGGGTCTGGCAGCTCGTGGGGAAGCCGCCGCTCCAGCTGGAACAGCCTGGGAAGAGCGCCGAGCCTCAAACGGCGAGACACCAGCGGCGAGAGGGAGAGCCTGCTGTCTGGGGAGGGAGGCGAGGAGGAAGATAGCGTGGAGGACAAGGGGGAGGCTGGGGGGAACAACAGGCTGCGACCGGGATCCTTGGAGCTGCTGCAGGCATCTACTCTCTTGCCTTCCATAATAGCGGAGTATGGTGACTGTAACGGGAGGACCCTGACTTACGACCCCAACGTGAACTCCGACCCCAAGGATGACTCCTCACCTGAAGATGACATGGACGATGATGTAAGTTACCATGAGTCAGGGCTTTCAAAATATCATTTAGGAAATACAGTGAGGTCTTTAAGCAGTATTTAAATGTCTGTAGCCTTTCATTTTGTCTGTGACTTTTTTACACAGCTGTATGCTGATCTAGCTCTATAGTCAAGTCAATTTATTTATAGAGCTCATTAAAAAACAACAAACATACACCAAAATTCTTTGTAGAGACATTAAGGTATGAGATTAAAATGAAGCAAAAACACAGGAATGATCAAATAAAAACACAGACGTAAACAAGTAAGTAATAAGGATATAAGTAAATGAATAAAAGCATAGATTATCTGGACAAAATCATAATACAAACAGCATTGCACAGAAAACAAATAAAAGCCAGAGTGTGTTCAGGTATATCATTATGATGACAATTAAGAAGCTAAAGAAAAGAGTTGGGCCTTTCGACAGGTTTTAAAGATAACAGTGGAGAAGGAGGATGTAATTGTTGGTGGCAAACTATTCCACAGTGATGACGCCAACAACTGAAAATGCTCGATCACTTTTGGCTTTGAACTGGATGTTTGGAATGGAGAGCAGTGATTGGTCAGTAGACCTTAGGAGTCTGGAAGTGGAATAGGAGACAAACAGTTCAGAGACGTAACCTGGTGTCAGTCCGTGCAGTGCTTTAAAAACAAATAAATGAATCTCAAAATCAATTTGGGCCAGTACAGAGGATATGTGGTCTCTGTTCATGGTACTACAGGCCTGTTGACATATTTGCAGAACAGTTGAGCCTCTGTAGTTTTGCTTTCTTATGTAAATTCATAATCTCCTAATCTGCCCACACTGACTCTGTTTACACATTTTATTTCTGTTTTTTATCTCTGTCTTTCCCTGTTTATCCACTTCTCTTTTGTCTTCTTTGCCCTTTGTCTCTCTCTTACTTTGAGATATTATAGCGTGTGTTTCGTGTTCACACTGCAAGGCCTGCAGGGACACTAATTGTCATGCTGTAATTGATTGGCTTGAGCAGTAATTGTTTTCTCAGCGGGTACAAAACAACTTGTGTATGTACAGTCACTGTGGCTGCGCATGTGTGTATGAACCGGAGAAGGTTGTACTCCCCCGGTGGTTTTGGATGACCTCTGTTGCGACAGTGTTGATGGTTTTATTGGCTCCAAATTGAGTTTATACACCCATGAAATCCACCGAAACAAAAGAACTCTCCCTGGGCACACTGAATATGGGAAGCTTAATACAGATAATCTACCAGTGTCTGCGTGTACGGGTGAGTGTTTGCGTGTGCACATGCAAGAGTAATGCGCACATCAGTCTGTGTATTTGTGTGTGAGTACTGTGCCAGCTAAGACATGTGTATATGCATGTGGTTCTCTGTGTGTGTGTCTGTGTCAAGGATTATGGATTTTCAGCTCCAAGGATATCTGAGCAGCAGGTTCTTTTCATCCACACACTCACACTTGGACACACCCAGTTTGCACACACACTCACACAAGCGGCGGCCTGCCAAATAAGCAGTGTCTTTGGGCTGCTTGACTTTGGGCTGTTTTTAATTAGAATCCCAAAGTACAGAAGCTCTGCACCTAAAGCTTTTCTCCTGTTTGTTTTATTACAAACTTTAATGAGTTTCACCACACTTTCAATTGAGCTTGTGGACTAGCTAAGTTGGGAGTCCGTCCAGTTACCTACAACTCCACTTATGCAAGAAAACACTTGTTTATTGTGCCCCTGTATATTTAAATGTGGAAGGACCAACATTAGCAACATTGTGGAAACTCAGAAGAAACCCTGTATTGTTTTTTTTAATGTAATTGTGGATTGAGTGTGAACATTCCTCATGATACACCTGTTCTTGCTGTCAGCACACCATGTTCTTTCACAATGAAGTTATACAACACATTTTTAAATAATATTTCAAAAGTTGGTTTATTTACTGTGTCTATAGAATCAGTAGAGTTAAGATCACAATTTCTCCACAGTACAGGGCTTAATACTGTGTTTGTAATATTGAAACAGTTCTTAAACAGGTTTTAATGAGAGTATACAAAATACAATACAGTTACATTCATTACTCAGCATTACTGTTTTCTTTCTTGTGGCTGCAGTTACATAAAAAAAGGTGTACTGAAAATTTGAAGACTGAAACTTCATAGATTACAACTTGTAGCTTAGTTAAGGCAACCATCTATCTTTAGAGAAGATTCAAGGTGTATTTACTCTTTAGCAGCACTGCTGCTAATCCCATAGACAAGCTAGCCATTTTAAACAAAATATATTAATTTGTCAGGCAGAAAACTTACAACTGTCTGAACTGTTGCCAAAACAGTTTGGGGCAGTTAATACTCTCATTAATACTCTCTCATTGTCTTTGGTCCAGTGGTATTTAAAACAAAATGACATACTTTCTGTCTTGTTGACTTGCTGTAGTGGGGATGTGATTTGTGACAGGCAACTTGGTTGCTGCTCTCTAGATGATAGTTTCACTGCAGAGAATGAAGACAATGATTGATTGTATTAAAAGTAATAATTTCCTCTCCTGAGAATAAAATAAAGATAATAATGAATTACAAAGAAAGCATTATTGTTGGTGCAGTTGATGAGACTGATGTGTGACCTTTCACCCCTGCAGAATTCTTTGTGCTACTGGATAAAGAAAGAGCTCCGTAACATGAAGCCCCGCTGGTGCAAAGAGCACGAAGACTCGTCGCTGTATTTGTTCTCTCCAGAAAACCCGTGAGTCACTCATGCTCTACACAAAATTCAGTATCACTCTCTGTGGTTTTTGGTACCCAATGGCTTCCTGACTCTTTTTCCCTCTATCCTCCTCTTTATTTCTAATTGCTTGATTTAATTATCTTGGTTCCCTTCTCTCATTTTTCTTCTCTTTTAATGCTTTCTCGTGGCTAATTGTTTAGTCAATAGCTGTAACCGACCATGGACATTTTATAGATGACTCCGTGCTTATGTGTGTGTGTTTAGATTCCGTGTGTGGTGCCAAAGTGTGATCTCTCACAAACTGTTCGACCATGTGGTTCTGGTTTTCATCTTCCTCAACTGCATCACCATTGCTCTGGAGAGACCTGACATACAGCCGCACAGCACGGTGAGACACAAATACAGTCACACATACACACAACCTACAATTACAAGGTCTCCAGCTGTGTTTTGTAGTTGCAAAGCAAGGCAGGTTTCTACAGTGGCCATGAAATGGTTCATGTTTTACTCACATAACTGGTAAATCAAGTTAATCAATAAAAGCCTCACTATACATTAAACTGACCAGAGATGATTTATTGTAGTAGACTCACTGTAGGCAGACATAGAAACCCATTAACCTTGCAACATCAAGGGGCTCAAAGCTACCCACAATACAGTACTCTCTTAAAGCACCAGGTTCACTGTGTAACACAACTGATGGTAGTAGCTCCATTCGAAGACATCCCCTTTATTGTCTTTATATTAATTTCATTCTCTTCTTTAGGAGCGAGTGTTTCTGAGTGTGTCCAACTACATTTTCACTGTGATCTTTCTTGCAGAAATGGCCATGAAGGTAAACCATACTGTTCTCTTTCTGCCTTTGTGGTAAAAGGTGTAGTTTGTAGTATATGCTAAGTAAACGCTTTACCAGTTCTTGAATTATTCTAGATCAATGCTTTACAGGTGAGGTAATGTTTTTTTGATTCCATAACAGTTCCAGTTTGGCTCACTGTTTTGTGTTTTAACACCAGGTTGTGGCTCTTGGTTTCTGCTTTGGAAACCAGAGCTACCTCCAGTCCAGCTGGAATGTTCTGGATGGTTTGTTGGTGTTTGTGTCTCTGGTCGACATTCTGGTCTCTCTGGCATACACTGGCGGAAACAGGATCCTGGGCATCCTCAGAGTCCTACGCCTGCTACGAACACTACGCCCACTCAGGTAAATAGTGTATTTGTGTGTCTGTTTATCATCGGTTTGTGGGGGTTGATTCTTGTGCACATATTGGTGTCTGCAGGTACTGGACTACAAGGGCTGGTACTAACAGACATCTATATATCTACATTTGTGTTTTCCAGGGTAATCAGTCGAGCCCCGGGATTGAAGCTGGTTGTGGAAACTCTCATCACCTCTCTAAGACCCATCGGGAACATTGTCCTTATCTGCTGCGCCTTCTTCATTGTCTTTGGCATCTTGGGGGTGCAGGTAGTTTGCCTTTACACGCAGTAACACACACACACACAAACTGGGGTTTGCCTTAAACAAGTCACAATGTCACAACATGGACATGTAAGCTAGGTAGAGATTGAATGCACACTCTCCAGTGATGACACTGCTTTGTCATTTGCTTTGTCTTAGCTTAAGCTCAGCTTTTTACCCTTTGTAGCTTAAATGTCAGTCTTGTTGAGTGGCTCCATATGTGATTGTGGCTTGAGGGGTTACTGGAAGTGTCTTGAATATCCAGCGGACAATAAGCCTGTGTGAGTTTTGGAAGAATGACAATTAGGTTAAGCGTGAAAAGGGACAACATGACCCTCAGGCCAGCTTTTAGTCGAGCACTCAGGAGAAACCTCTGATAAGAATTTGCCCTATGAAACGTCCTTTTTATTCCTGGCATTAATAGTTGAATTTTTTTCAAAGCTGCAAGCTCCTCTGCAATTGAGATAATGTGTAAATGGCAGCCAAATAGCCCTGAAGACCTCTCTCTCTCTCTCTCTCTCTGTCTCTCTCTCACTCTCTAGCTATTCAAAGGGAAGTTCTACCACTGTGAAGGTCTGGACACAAAAAACATCACCAACAAGTCAGACTGTCTGCAGGCAAATTACCGCTGGATACGAAGGAAGTACAACTTTGACAACCTGGTCCAGGTACAGATCAACAGACTGACCCACTGCTAACACAATCATGAGTGCACAATGAGTCAGCCGAAACCCATAAATAAATGATTGCTCCAGACAGTATCATCTTTACTTACCAGCTGGAATTAACATTCACATGCAACAAAACTCCTGGTGAATTAATATTATGACTGGGGAAATCCCTGTGTGTTGACTTTACATCTCTTTGTTTCCTGTCCAGGCCCTGATGTCATTGTTTGTCCTGTCGTGTAAGGACGGCTGGGTCAACATCATGTATGATGGGCTGGATGCAGTGGGAGTGGACCAACAGGTAATGATGTGAGGAATGTGCCAAGCCGTTCTGCAGGTTTGCAATCTGAGCCAAATATTTGTTAACGACTCAGTATCAGCTACATAAAGTCTGTGTGTATTGTAACCCACATTACTCCTCATTAAAGACCCACAATGACACGCCTCTCTCCTCATACAACATATTACATGTCACACACAATGTAGGAAACAATTTTAAACAAAACTGTGATTCATGCTGCTGATTTTATCATGGGCCTACTACTATTTATATGTATGAAAAAACACTCAAATTAAGTATCAGATCTAATTCAGCAATAAAACTGCTTAAACTGTGTAAATAGGCTTGATGTATTTGAAGTGTAATGCATGTTAGAGAGTGGTGTCTCTGCAAACTAACATCACACAATCACCTGCCTTAAAAGCCTAACCACTGGTCTCAGTATTAGAATCAAGATAGTAGAGTGAAACAGAGACAGAGTGGGAGTAAATAATTAAATTAATATTAAAAAAAAAAAAAAGCTAAGTTGAATAGGAGTGGTGTAATAAAAACAGATTCTAAGTAAAAGCAAAGCTCAAAAGAGGAGTTTATAGCACACGCTTCAAAGCTTCAATTGATGTTGCTGTCCTCAGATCCAGGACTGCCTGTGGTGTAATGCGCTGAAATAGTGTTGGCTTAGATAGTCATATTTGCAAAAACATAATAAACTGAGTGACTAGAACCCAAAGAATTAAAACTTTTATCTGAGATATCAAGAGAAATAGAGAAAGAATTATAAAGAATTTGTGTTGTTATCTGTGAGGCTTTTTTGTGTCTTTACTAAGTAAGGCAATGAGCAAGAACTAATAAAAACTATAATATTCTCCTCTACTTTTATTCTGCTCTACTCAGCCTGTGAGAAACCACAACCCTTGGATGCTGCTCTACTTCATCTCCTTCCTGCTCATCGTCAGTTTCTTCGTCCTCAACATGTTTGTCGGTGTCGTGGTGGAGAACTTCCACAAGTGCCGGCAGGACCAGGAGGAGGAGGAGGCCCGCTTACGGGAAGAGAAGAGGCTCAAAATGATAGAGAAAAAGCGCAGGAGTAAGGAGAATGGAGGGGCTGGTCGGTAGTCTATTTTTCTGAGCACTGCCTGCTTTCAGAGCCTGACAAAAAGAGAAAGTGAATGACAGAGAAACAAATTAGGGCAATCTATTCAGAATTAATTAACTAAAAAAAAGAGGGAGAGTTTGAAAGGCTGGCTAGCTCACGCAAACAGTGACTGATCACTGACAGAGGGCGTGGGCTACGCCAGTCTGATGCATGTAAGTGCATGACTGCAGCCCTCCCCCAACCCTCCCCTAACACTGCATGGAAGACTTAGGATACGTGGCCATTCTAACCAACCTCGCAATCGTACATTTGTATTAATCCAACTAAAAATTTGTATGCTC
The DNA here is from genome assembly GCA_033238685.1 of Lates japonicus. Classification (NCBI taxonomy): domain Eukaryota; kingdom Metazoa; phylum Chordata; class Actinopteri; family Centropomidae; genus Lates; species Lates japonicus. The sequence continues at coordinate 3,586,924 of BRZM01000041.1, read as the reverse complement.
ACTCTTTAAACAATAGAACTGCCACCAGTGTAGATAAAAAAAAACACAGCAATATCAGCAACACATTATTCAGCAGTCTCTATTTAATTTTTCTAATCTTCTAATACCAAATCCTGTTTTAAAGCTGATCCTAATATAGAACAAGAACTATAAATACTTGTAATAATATGATTTTTTTGTCATAGATTTCATTACTGATGATGAAAACCTATGCAGCACCTTCTGCATGTGAAGCTGAGTAGGGTTGCTGCTTTCCTCCGTGTGTCTCAGGAAATTTTGCTAGCAAAATTTTCATCCGCAAAATGCTGATGCCCTTTCCCTCCCTGTGAGTGCATGTTAAAACCTTGACCCCCGAGGCGTCTGTAGACACGGGTAGAAGAAGGACATTTCCTGTAACCGTGCTTTGACTGGCAGACTCAGAAACATAGCAGACGTTTTGGCTGCTATATCTGCAAATATTTTGGGTAATAGAACTGTTAGAAGATTTTACTTTAGTTAAACATAGAGGATTTTGAGATACAGCTTGAAGAAAATACAAGGACACGCTGGCAAGAACATCAGAAACACACCACCTATTGCAAAAGCAAGTCCAAATACTCACAAAAGTGTTTTATTAGGACTTGTTTGTTTTATTGTGGTCACATGTCAAGCTGAGGAAAAGGAATTGGTAGAAACATATGGTTTTTATTGGCAGACTCAGAAGCAAAGAAGAGCACCACAGATTGGCCGCAACACAAAATTATTTCTATCTACGCAACACATCAATCATGGAATTACACTAGAAGGCAGTATATGGTGTGAGCAGAACGCCGCTCTTTTCATCTTGTGTTAGTAACATGTCTCACTGGTCTAAAACTGCTGATACTCCAGGCAAATGTAATGTAGTCTAATCAGCTGTTTCACAGAAAAGCATAACTCTCATGTTTGGGCATACAACAGGCCCAAATTCAGAAATCAATCAAAAAAAGAAAACAAAGTTTTAGACTATTGAGAATTTTTCTGTTTTTTCTGGGTTAAATTTACTGTAGTGTTGCCATTGGAGAAGAGAGTGGCTTCAGTGTTTGTTCAGCATCACAGTCATTTTCTAAAGCTTGATTTAATTTAACAGTGAAGCAATGCGGATTGATTCATTTTAAATAGTATATTAAATAGTATCAATAATCAATATAAATGTAAGGTTTATTCTGAAACGTTTAATTCATTAATGAGCTTGTTTGTGAAAAGTTGTGATGTTGAACATACCCTGCGCAGCCCCTCTCAACCATAGATGTTACATCAAAAGGCATGTAAGCATGCAGCAGATAGACAGGGCATGGTGTACATGGGGGTGGGGGTGGTAACATAGACATGCACGTAAACACACTCAAAATCATCAACATGGACATGTGAGTACACAGTCAAAACATAACTTGATATAAAACAAATCATAGTTAATCACCTTTTAATAAATATCAGATTGAATTGAATGTTGCTAGATTTGTCCACCTCTGCTTGCTTTATGATTACACCTGTACTTGAAGTCTGTTTATTATTCAAAGGCAGTAATGTATCTCACAGTTCCCTCCTAAGCAGTAACAACACACCTCCTATCATTGAAGTATAGTCTGTAGTCTGGGTCTTAATGGATACATAGCAGAGACCTCTAACCTGACAAGAATGAAATTATTGAAGGCAATGAATCCTAAAAGGATTAACTTAAACTAGCTTAAATGCTACAACCAGACTTCGTTAGTTACACCTGATATTTTGTTGTCTTACCACATTAAAAGTAAAAACAAACAAACTTAGTTTGAGACAGTGGTTTTAGGTAAGCACCGTTCAGGTTCAGGTTTGACCAGGAATGAGTCATTTGAGCTAATAATCTGTAGCCTGTCTTTAGATCCATTTAAATCCTGTTTTACAACCATGAAATATATGATATAGTCTACCTGTGACTCTCATGTCCTCTCCTATTTGAACATATTGCACAGGCAGTGGTGTGCATAGACTGTCTAAGGGGCAAGGGCAAAAATGAAAAGGGGCACCGCCATCACTGTGAGCAGTGTTACACCTAGGGCTCATCAGGTTGGCGCAGAGTAGTACTTGATGATAATTCAAGGGCCCCTCGGATGTGACATGAAGCCAAAAATAGTGCTTCACTCCTCTTAGGGCACATACTTCGTATCCTGGTTTAATGAGGGTATAAAAGAAGTTGGCACCCTGAGCATAAAGGCAGTGGCGCCCCCTCCTTGCCCCTCCTTTTCCTTGTGCACACCACTGGATGCATCTAATATCAGAGCACAGTTACTCACAGTTGCACTCTGTCTGTGTTTTAACTGTTTGCTGCATATTTGTTTCTCCTTGTGTCTGTCTTTGTGTTTGTTTGTGTTCTCCAGAGGCCAAACAGAGGCCTTACTACGCGGACTACTCTCCCCTGCGTCTGTCCATCCACACACTGTGTACCAGCCACTACCTGGACCTCTTCATCACCTTTATCATCTGCATCAATGTCTTTACCATGAGCATTGAGCACTACAATCAACCGCAGGTAATGTGTGCACATGCAAACATGATAGTCAATGACTGATATGGTTTATGGTCAGAACCAAAATATCTCTACCCCTCTTTGCTAAAAGTAGAGCTAACATAAAGTGCGTGAACAAAGTTACATCATAAATATGTAGTGTTTTGGATTATCTAAAAGAAAGCAGCTGCTGTGCTGCAGTCACTGCAGCCCATCCACCTCCTCCACAACACAAGTGTGTTCGCAAGCAGCTCCAGTCTCCAGAATAACACAACTGTGCTGACCCAGCATCAAGGGAACACTCATTATCAGATAAAACACCTTTTAAACTGAAGCTAACAACACTGCCAGCGTCAGGTTAAACATTGATTTATGTTCCTACTTCCTGGTCCTGTAGATTCTTTTATTTGAAAGCTGACATGTTTTTTTTTTTTCTTGACAAAAAAGTGTTAATGTATTTAAGTAGAAAGATAGCACAGTCTACCTCAAGAGCGCTGATAAAATTGTTTTACACTGGTGCATTTTGAATGCTGGTTACAAGTTTTATTGGTTCTGTTGCACTTCTACAGACTCAGCTAAGTTTTTTGTAGTAAAGCAGCAAAAAAAGCTTGCATATTTTTATTTTTTATTATTTCCACCAAACTTTTAAAAGACCATTTCATTTAGAACTTGTTTGTATTTAATTTAAAAAAATTAAAAAAATATAAAAATAAAAAGTTCAGTATTGACAGAAAAAATGAAAAAGCATCTAGTCTGTAGTGTGTGTATGAAATTAATGTGTGGGTTTGTGTGTGTTCAGTATTTAGAGGAGGTGCTGAAGTACTGTAACTACGTGTTTACCATCATCTTCATCATCGAGGCCCTGCTCAAACTTGTGGCGTTTGGCATACACAGGTTCTTCAAAGACAGGTAACGCAGGGGGATGAATGTTTGTTTTATTACAGTATGCATGCAATACAGCTTAATTTATTAAGTATATATCATTATTTTCTAATTAAATTATATTATGTTTTGTAAAATAGTTAGAAATAGTAATGTAAAGTCCTCTTTCATGCCTTTGTGGCTCCTTGTTCTCAGTACACTGAGTTGAAGGGATTGGTTGGTGAGTAGAGATAGACTGATATGGTTTTTTCAGGGACGATACCGATTATTAGTAGTCAAGGAGGCCGATAACCGATATTTGGAGCCAATATTCATTTGCAGTAAAAGTGAAAATATTGGCGTCAAAATCTTGAATAATACAAACTCTAACACTTAACTTTGTTTAAATGTCTTTAAGCATATGTTTATTAAACAGCTTTTCAGATTTGCAACATGTTAAAGGTATTTTTATATCTTAGACAATAGACATCTTTGTTTTAAAATTCTAACAAAAAGTGCAGGGAGCTCCCAGGCTCGGCAGCATGTCTTATAAAGTTAAATGAAAACTTAAACAAATAAATAGCTCCCTAAAGTTTTCTACAGTAAATAAAGAAACATATATATGCTCTCCCGAGCTTCTCCACCCAGCAAAACTTTTTCTCCTCTCCGCCGTGTGTGAGCACTGTGCATGCACAGCTTTCACTGCTGATTGGCTGTTACCTGGCTCTGCGTGTAACCAATCAGATGATGCTGTGGGTGGGACAATGCTGGAGACAGAGTAGTGACTGCAGACAGAGAGGCGCGGCTGCATCAGAGCCAAAATAACCCAGTTTTAAATTGATCTCTTATCAGCCGTCAGATTTTTAAAAAAGGCAGATGCCGATATGCGTCAAAATGCAGAATATCGGCGCCGATAATTGGCCCGGCCGATAATCGGTCTATCCCTATTGGTGAGTGTATTCATCTGTCTCAAGGTGCCCTGCTGGAGCCTTATCAGGGGGTAAATTCAGTGTTTCCCCTGCCATAGAGATTAGTGGGTGGGCTACCCATTAATCTAAACAACCTGTTCACTAAACAGCACTGCCAGCTAGGCAGCATGACTTCTTCCACTCCTGTGCTCTTCTTCTTCTTTTCAGCTAACTCACAGTGACACTTACGGACCAAAAAAATAACAGGTTTTCAAGAGAGCAGTGCGTAATGCTCTGTTTATTTTACTACTCCCATCCCTCCACTTGATATTCTCAAGTAATACCACCCACTAGTATCAGATGTGATGGGGGAAAGTTCATTAGAAGTCTTGACATATACGCTCTAACACTGGACTGGACTAATACTGGGTAATTTTTTGTACACACCTAAAATGTTGAACAATGTTTATATGTGTGTTTAGGTGGAATCAGCTGGATGTAGCTATAGTGGCATTGTCCATCATGGGCATCACCCTGGAGGAGCTGAAAATGAACGCAGCATTGCCCATAAACCCTACCATCATCAGAATCATGAGAGTACTCAGAATAGCACGAGGTAGACACAAACACACACACACTATCCAGTCTTTAACTGTTTATCTTGTACGCAGTAACACAACACACACAGCAAGTCATTATGTCAGTTTGTGATGCATCATTACAGAAATATGCCATAAACATTGTATATATTGTGAAGCACTTCTTATTAACACACTTTCTTATTGTACATTCTTGTAAAGTCAGCATTAGAAGTAATATGTCACAGGTGCCTACTGGCTTACAGACATAAATACAAACCTGAGTGTCCTCCTGCTGTGGTTGCAGTACTACAGTAGTATCGTGCTGTTGTAAATTCTGCAGTAAATGGGCCAACTGAAACCAGCATCGACTTGTTGTTTAAGGCTGCTCCTGTGTCTCTCTGCAGTGCTAAAACTTCTGAAGATGGCCACAGGGATGAGAGCTCTGCTGGATACTGTCATGCAAGCACTGCCACAGGTAAACACAGACTCTGCGGGGTCTTGAACACAAAAGAGCAATTTTGTTTTTTGTTTTATTTATGTTTTGTATGAACACAGAATCAGTATGACGGTTTTCTTTGGAATAGACAGCCCTCTGAAAGATTTATGCTTGTTGATGAATATTTAACACAGGACATGTCCATTCGCATTCTGACCCTAAAATGTCTAATTTTGATTTACATTTCTTTCCCTGCCTCTGATCAGCTGAACTATGCAGAGTGCACATTCATTGTCCTGTTGAATGTGCATGATACAATAATGAATGCCAAACATATCAAAGAGAACACAATTTGTTGCAATCACAAAGCTCAGGAAATATAGTTGTATTATTGAGCAGTGTCTTGTCTTTTGAGCAACAATTTTTAGAGTCAGACTGTACAGCTGACTTTCCTGATGTTACTCAATGTGCTTTTTTTCCATCCAGTCAACACGCTCCTTTTGAAGTATGTCCACGGATGTTGTGGGAGTATTTCAGGTCTCCCTCTCTCTCGCTCTCTCTCTTCTGCTGGCTTGCACAATTCTTAGAGGCAAAGAGCAGCTGCACCAAAGATTATGATGCACATACAGTGACAGACTCCATTGTTCTGCTATTTTCTAAATGTCAAAGTGTACAAATATAACAATCAGAGCACAGAGTGCACAAGTGCAGATTTTAGGGAATAAAAGACAACATGCTGGGGACTTTCTGATGGTATGATGCAGATAGGAAGTACCCCAGAATTGTTCATGCTGGCTGTTTTTTATAGCACTCAGTGCTCATTGCCAGATTTCTTGGTGTACTGAGTAGAAAACTGCTGTCAATATCTCAGCTCAGACTTTTGATAGAGAATGTTATACCTTTAAGATGGATGGAGGATTTTTCACGAGCAAAAACACTATAGCATGTCTGCCTGATAATTTTAAAGTCTTTTTCACCTTGTTTTTTTCAGTTAAAGGCGCTATATCAAATTTTTGCTGTCACTACATAGCCAACGTTAGTCTCAACAACTGTTTACTTAGTAGCCTAGAAAAAACATATCAAGGTCATCATCAAACTTTATTCCTTTACTCATCAAGAGCTGTCTCCATCAGTAGAAAGAAACAACAACTATTTTGCTTCTATTACTGTCATTTCTGAAGTTAGTATGCTAATCAGCTAGCCCCATCACAGCTTGTAATACCACTTTGCGATAGTGAGTCACTGTAGCCTCCAGTTTGCCCTCAGTCCAAATTGAGAGGATGAAGTAGCACTACCCAAAAGGCATATTCTGGCCTCTTGTCTTGCAACAGACTGAAGTAAACAGCTGATAATACTAGTATTAGCTACATACAGATAGAAAAAACCTACATATAGCACCTTTAATGTCCTACAGTCCTACACTTTATAAATTTAGTCTTCCGTGTGAAAATGAAGCTGACTTTCAGTAGCATGGAAACACAAAGATAGCAAGGCTTTGAATACACCTGTCAGCAACCAAGTACTTGCCCCAAACCCAAGTACAGGGCACAATGCTCATGTGTCAGTCTAGTTACAGTACGCAGTATCTCAAACAACAACAGAGGTTGTTCTTGTAAATACATTCTTTCCTTTTTATATTGCATTTTTAAATTACTGTCAAATGGCAATGAATGCAATGAAATAGATCTTAATGTCTCTATTCCCTGCAGTTTTGAACACGCAATATTTACTCTGTAGTGTTTAGTGTGTAGGGGGATCTAACATTCATTTTGCTTCCAGGTGGGGAATCTTGGTCTCCTCTTCATGCTGCTCTTCTTCATCTATGCTGCGCTGGGAGTGGAGCTCTTTGGCAAATTGGGTCAGTCACACTACTGGCATAACACACATACACCACAGTCTACAAGCTTCAGCAAAAAAAAAAGTTTTTGAATCCACTCATTACTACCACAGTCACGACTTACAGCAAATTTCCCTGCCTGAACTGTCTCTGTCGAATCCTCACTCTCTACTCCCATCTGTCTCCCTGTCTCTCTCTCTCTCTCTCTCTCCACCATTCTCACATCAGAGCAAGAGAAGATCACATTTGCATGATCATTTTTATTTACACATTGCTTCCTCTATAGGCTAGCTCGATCCAACTCATTTTCTCTGAGAGCGCAACAATGTGTTAGGGAAGAGGATTAACAAAAAAGCATCTGGGAGGACAAAATGAAAACAACTTGATGATGAAGAGGTTGCCTTGTGTGAATGTTATTATGATTCTGCTCTGCACACTGGGAAAATGAAGGGATGTCTGTTTTCCATTTTCATAAAGTAAAAACTCCCTCTCCATTATTTGCTATGATTTTTGAATTTGTTAAAGCTGTCTTTTGGATTTGCAGAACTCTGTCTTTTCACTCCGTGCACCTCATTTTAAATGTTGTTTTAAAGCTTAATAAGATGAGGGAGTGAACGATGTTGTGGTACAGGCCTGTAGGAAAGTTTGGCAGAAAATATTGCAGTACAGCTTGTAGATCAGCGAACATTACTATTTACTTTCACAGCAATGTTCATGAGTTAACCAGTTTTTTTCCCAGTTGCCACTGGAGTTTGGAGTGTGTTGGGTTTTCTTTGGGTTCATTTCCTCATCTTAGACATTTTTAAGCTGCTAAAGGTTTCCAGGAGCTCACAGTGATGTTCACCTATTGCATTTGACTTAAAAAAAAAAAACATTCAAAGCAAGTCTCTTTGCTGCTTTTTATGTAGTATATTTCCCATGAAAGGTTTTCAATAAAGGAACTTTGCTTGTTTCATCAGAGGGCTGATGTCTGTGATTATTTGTGAGCTGAGAGAGAATACAAATGAAGCAGCTGTAAAATAATAAAGGCTTCCACTTGTTGGGGTACTGTGTGGTTTTACACTTAAGTATTTTTGTCCTTCCACCCGGAGAAAAAAATCGGAATTATTTCTGCACCTCAGAAACCCTCTCACAACACCGCTAATAACTGGCTTAATTGGCTTGTGACATCTCTCTGCCCTCAGACAAAGACAATGTAAGATCTTAAATTCCTCTGGGAGACCTAAGACATGGGTGATGCTGTGCGCTGGCACTCTGGGAGTCTTAAATCTGCCTCTGGTGTCTGCAGAAGGCAGAACAGATAAGGGAGGGTCATAAGCAGAGGAGATAGGAAAGATGAGGGTTTGAATATTAATGCTCATATTGTTGAAGTCAAGCTGCCGTTGGAACTAATTTTGAGCATAGCTGATATTGAATAGGTTTCATTTTGAGTCTGAATCTAAATCAAATCACTTGAAATGTAATGTCCAGATGAATTCCCATTTCCACCCCCGTCCTTTTGCTGCTGGGCCATGACTCAGACATGTGGAGAGGAAGCTACAGTTTTTCTGCCCACTGGATGACCTGCTGATAACATACATTTTTAGTTTTACAATCAAATACTTAATCACATTGGTCTTATTTTGTACCATCTAGTTTCTGATCCTTTTTGATCTAGGCTCCTTCTTCTCTGTGTTCTTTTTATATTTTATTCTTTATTCTATTTTATTCTTTTGTGTCTTACAGATTTGTCTACCATCACTTTATTATACAAAGTATTTCAGTCTGAGCTATACATTGTCATTGTTAAATCCTCTCGTTTTTCTCCTGGTGACTGATACTTAGAATAAGAGACAAGTACATGATACTCCAAGGACTGTCTTGTTCCTCTCCAGCTACCTCTAGCAAAGTAAGATATCGTCTAGTGGCTGTTATGATTCTGCAAACAGGCTCCTGAGGGCTTTATGTCAAATTGACCCTGAAACTTTCCCTGCCCTCCAGAAGACAGCTGTCTATTCTCCTCTCCTGTGTCGTGTCCGCAGGGACACACTGCTCAGCAGCTCATCTGTTGTGTGTGTTCAGGATATGCTGTTGCTGTTTTCACAGGACTTTCTGAATGAGATACTGACACTTAAATGATCACACTCAGGCTCACTTTTTACCCCTGTTTTTTTTTTTTTTTTTTCGTATTTCAACATGTTTATAGTGCAGAGAAATTAATGCCAGTCTGTGTTTGTGTGTTGATTAGAGTGCAATGAGAACAACCCGTGTGAGGGCCTGAGTCGTCACGCAACTTTCGAAAATTTTGGGATGGCCTTCCTCACACTGTTTCGAGTGTCCACTGGAGACAACTGGAATGGGATTATGAAAGTATGAACACGCACACACTCACACGCTCATAAATGATGACTAGATTATCCCGTAACCACAGAGAGAGCAGTGACCTCCAAAACCAATTATAGAATAATAAAGTAGCTTAGAGCCAAGCAATGTCGCCACTTTCACATCTTCATTTTTACTTTGTTGAAAATTGGATGTCTGATATAATCACCTCTAACTTAATCTATATAAATATATATACAATATGCTTTTAAAATAAAGTGTTAGCAATGTGACGTTTTTTATAATGATTGCTCAAATATAACAACTTTAGATTATCCCAAAGTAATAGGAATTAGTCAGTATGCATTGGTGTTTTTGCCCTAATATGCATGTGTTTTCTTCAAAAAATGCATGTGTTTGCATTGAAAGTGTGTTCATGTAATTGTGTCACACGTATGTTTCAAGCACTTTATATTCCAACCCTCAGGCTCGGTGACGTCGGTCCACTCCCAGCCATGTCGCGCTCTGCTGCAGGTACCAGACGTGTCCCCCGTTCACCCTCGGTCACCTCCTACCCTCACCCTGCCACGCATCGCCCCGCCCACGCCCAGCCCCTCCCCACATGCCCTGTGCAGACAGGTGAGAGCTGCCTAAACACACACGCGTGCGCACACACAGCGATTTAGATTTATTGACGTAAATGTCATGGTGGTGTGTTATTGTACTTTCTGTTGCAGGTGGCAGTTAAAGTGGATTCAGTGGAGTCCCAGGGTTGTGAGCAACAGGAGAGGCCAAACCCTGTCCACCTGCCTCCCCCATCCCCTTCTTCCCTCTCTCCTCATGCCACCTCCCCATCTCCCCTTCCTCCTCCTCCTCCTTCCTCCCCCTCAGCTTTCCCCCTCCTACCCTGCTCCCCCTCTGCCTTCCCACTCCCTCCCCCGTCTCCCTCCCCTCTGCCTCCTCCGCCATCTTCCCCCTCACTCCTTCTCCCTCCACCTCCCTCGCCGCGTCTCCCCCTGCGCCCCCCCAGCCTCCGGAGACCCAGACCGCCCTCTGCTGCCTCCCTCTGCGACCCTGCTGACGAGGAGGTGTATCACATCACCAGCTCGGCCCGCCACAGGTGGAGAGATGAGGAGGGAGGCGGGCAGGAGAGCAGGGGGAAGGTCAGCCGCAGCCACTCTCTCTCCCCTTACACCTCCCCGCACTCCCTCAACTCCTCCCCTCCTCCTCCCCCGGTACTACCTTCCTGCTCAAGGAGCACGCTCAGTCTGCTTGTGGCAGGATTGAAGGACCGTGACTACAGAAAAGGCTTTAGCGTCGACAACCAGGGCTTCCTGGACAAGCCGTCATCGTTGTCTGTTGGTTACCCTGACGACCATCGCCGCCACTCCATCGAAGTCTGCCTCCCACAGGATGTCATCACCAGTGACAACCAACACTTTAGACAGGAGACCCACCGGTCAGAAAAGGGTGGTCAGGCATTTCCTGTGAGGGTGCAGTCAGTCGGCGGCGGCCACAGAAAGAAGAAGATGAGTCCTCCCTGTATATCCATCCACCCGCCCTCAGAGAGGGAACACCCCCAAATCGCCTCACCCCCAAAACTTGCTGACTGCAGCATGATGCTTAGACGCAGGACACCCTCCTATGACTTGACCCCTCACACACAGTCAAACACGCACATGCAAGATGTCTCGGCAGACACACAGATGCGCGCGCAGATGCACTCCCCAGTGCACGCGGTGCTAACACCTATCCACATACCGCTGCAAGCACACTCGCCGACTCACACACTAACGCCCTCGCGGGGCTCTACGCCAACACACACCCAGACGTACACTCCACCGCACCCATCCACACCTACGCATCCACACATCCCCATCAGCCCAAACATCTTCATCCAGCCTCATGCACCTCTCGTTCCAAATGCTATGCCTTTCTCGCAGACGCACTCCCTCTCCCCTGCTGCAAGGCACTCCTCTCTCACAGGGGACTACATCCCCCTCCCCCAGTTCACCTTTGAACAACCACAGTCCAGATATATGAGCGGCCTGTCAGCTGGCCTTTCAGACACTGACACAGCCACCTGCTCTTCCCCTTTCGACAACAGACTGGGAAGCGGTGCGGGATTCAGTGCAAAGAACCGGAGGACGGCCCAATGAACATCGAGCATTGCCTTCAGAAAAGTTGATTATTTGGTCCAGAATCTCTGAAGCTGGAGTAGTGGGGCCTCGGCTGACCTCAGCAGAGATTGGTGCTGGGGGGAAGAATGAGAGAAAGAAGTTTACTGGGAGAGGGACTTTTTTGTTGCTTTTGTTTTGATGAATACTGAAAAGACATTGATTACTCTTTCCAGAGAGACACTGGTACAGTCCCATCCTAGTGGATCCATTTTCCCGAACCCAGCGCGAAGGACAGCAAATCCACTGAGGCCGTACCAGTCAAACAGTTCCAACTGTACATGGTGTGTTCGGACTAATACTAATAACACACCAGGACTAAAAGCCACCTAACTCCGTAGCCAAAGTTTTTTTGACACACTGTCCCTACCCACGCAAGCCAATCAGGAAGCAGCGTCTGGCTGATAACCTCTGACCTTTACAGGAAGCGGTTTGTGAAATGCGAGCGTGGGGGGAATTGTGGGATATGCAACTTCAGGTTTTCTACAGAAGTTCTACTTGCCCCTCCTCTGCTCCTCGATCACATTGATCAGAGCAGAAGCGTGCGTGTGAGTGAGCGTGTGTGCGTTTTCCTATGTGCGAGTATTGTCAAAATCTGTTGTCATGGAAGTCGGCCATGTAATTCTTGACACCTGCGATGACAGAGAGGGGGAGCAGGGCAGAGCTGTAGTGTACGTTTATCTGTGTATCTGTGCAGTGTAAATAAAGGAAAATACTGTATTTGGTGAGATTAAAAATAGCTCTATCCATATGCACATATTTTTATAGAAATCTAAAATGTTTTTTGCACACAAATTTGAATTTCAAGTTGCTTGTTTTATCCTCTGTTGTCCTCTTGTGAATGTATGTTTCTTTTCAAAACGGAGAGAACGGTGAAGGAGATCAACCCTCCTCACAACATACTAGCTGGGGTTGAGGAGTGGGATTTTATTTTTCTATTTTGGAAAAGAGAAAGAAGAGAACAGGGGTGTGATGTGTTTCTGTAGCTTTGTCTCAGATTTCTATGTAACTGGTGTCCAAATAACAGTCTTTAGAAGTGGGCTCAGTGATGCAGGACAAATTCATTTAAGATATTTTTCCACACAGACTCTGCAGAGAGTACAGTTTTTTAAAGTGTGTAAAGGTGTTGGGGGTTAATAGCTACACCTGTGTTCTGTCTCTCTACAAATTTAAATCCAAATTAAAAGAATCAGAATGGGTTTTACCACTGAAGTGTGTTTATAAATGAGTCAATTGTATGCAACACAGACAGAAATGACTGCACTTTGTTTTTTATTAGTCCAGGTAAATCATAAAATAACAACTTGCAGGCGGCTAAATATCCCTGTAGGGTGTCAGCTGTGAGAAAATATACACCATGAACAAAATCAAGTATTATTCTCATAAAAAAAACATGACATGTCATCACTGAGCCTCTCTTCCACAACTGTTTTCAAGCTGAATCAGCTCTGACACCACTTAGTGTTTCTGTACATCTAAAGACAACCAAACTAACTAACTTACTAAATATGTGTAGCCAGAGTGCAATAATAATATATACTTGTGGAAAATATAGTGACATCTACACTATATAAAACAACCACACTCTTGTGTTCGTACATACTGTAGAATTACTATATATGATATAAACCCATTTTTATATGATGATTGAGAGTGCTTCTATCTCTAGTGTTCATGCTACTATAGGTTACTTGGCCCCTGCGTGTGGCTGCAGTGGCATGGGTGTAGCTGGCCAGCAGTGTAAGGTACTGTAGATTTTTCCAAAAGCTCAGGCCCACCTGCTGATGGTGTTATTGTAAGCAGAAGAGTGACATGCATCCCTGCTGAGGACTCAATAAGCCATTCATCACTCCTTTTCTTTTTAAATCCATAACAACCCAAACTTCAAACACATCAGGTCATCATATTTGTTAAGCACACATGAGTTGTGGTAAATTAACCTATCCATAGATGAAATCATGCAGCCTCCTAAGGTGTGAATGACAAAGTATGGCAAGCATTTTCCTTCCAGTGGCTGAACATTCTGTGACGAAGCCATACTCTTTACTCCAGCACAGCACAATATGTATTTCTTCTGTTTGTGCACAGTCTTGGTTTGGCACAGGCACACTAGAAGCATGCGTGTAAGCTGCTTGGTACTGATTCCTCTTTCAAAGGCAGCTGACTGGGATGACGACGTCTTCATGTTTATTTATTTTTTTTATTTTTTGTCTGATCAGCATGTAACATGCACAAGTCCTCAGTAATCTGAGTGAAAACCAAAGTGCTTTGATGCTGTAACATAATCACTTCAGGTTCAGTTCCTCATATTTGTGCAGAAATAAAAATGATCTCTATAACTATTGCCAATCACACCAATCAAGTATTTGTGACTGATTAACTGGGTCACAAAGCAAAGGGTCTTTGCCGGTTGGTAAAAAGTTAGTGGACAGATGACTTTTATTTTTATTTTTCAGACACACAATTGGTCTTAAATCCACTAAAATGGGCATTAAAAGGCCAAAGGAGTTTGCTGAGACCTGGACAGACCATTGTAAGAATAAGATCAGTGATGAAAAGAGGTTCAGATTATTCTTAATTATTATCATCAGGTTATCATTCTCCTTCTACACTCTCATTAGCTTTACATTTCCCAAGCAGTATGCATGTAGAGGGCAAAAGTTTTAGATAAAATATAAGGGGAAAGAAGCAAAAGAAAATAAAGAAATTATTGTATGATAGCTTCATTTTGCCACAAGTCAACACCTTTGATCTTTGTGTGCTACAGCGCAGCTCTGTGATTGGTTGTCATCCTTGGATAGAGCCACATTCAGTAGTATAGTGCTGCTGCTCTGAGTTCAGGTGAAAGTGAGACAAAAATAAGTTAAATAATGTTAGTTAGATAATGTTAGATGTTGGTATCTCACAAAGACGTGACTGAAAAAGCTCTCGGACAATGAAGTTGAAAACATTGCTGCTGATGAACGCGGCTGTCGGCTTGTTCATCTATTGATAGCACTCTTCTTCCAGTTCTGACACACAGAGGCACATCTGATGTTGGAGTCGGAGATGTTGTACTCCCTCCTGAACATGGCACAGTTGGTTGTTCCCCTGGTTTAGAAACCACTTTTTTAAATACAGTATGTGCTTGAACACACTGTTATCGTGCAACTGCTTTGTCCTGTTTCATGTCCTCTTCCTGCACAGATCGTCAGTAACGGGAGGTTTTAAGTAGTCTGAAGACAGCCTCTTTCTGTCTCATTCTCATTTGACTTAGTGCAGACAACCCCCTGATCTACAGCATATTGCCATAATAATCAACACAGTTTGGTAGAGTGACTGCATAATTGTTCTTACGATTTACAGATCTTTGGATCTCAGTATTTAAATCCTGTTTTTGAGGAAACAGTTTTGACTATTGCATGTTCTGATTTAAGAAAAAAAAATCTTTTGGGAAAGAATCATCTGGATGTTTTAGAGATTTTGATATTTGCATTTTCAGATGTTTCCATTTGTAGATTGATTACCTAATTGCACTGGGCTCTGATTAATTGGTATCTGATAAAATACTGATTAAATGACCCCATTCTTTATTGTCCAATGCAATACTGGGTGGTTATTTACTGTATGAGGACCAAGCTCCTCTTTATACAGTTTTATAGAGAGTAATGGAGACCTAGTTGGTTCTATTTTGTTTGGAACCAATGTTATTTAATGTTGAGGTGAACCTTTTTTCACATACTCTAAACATGGTCGAACTCTGGTGATGGTGAAACTAATTAACTGATGTATATTTTATGTAGGAGTAGCCTCGGCCCTGATGCTCTGTAACGAACAGATCAGGGTAGTAATAAGTTATGTTTTCTGGGTTGACACTAAGCTGGTCCTGGCCTCGCAGTGAAGCCAATCACGCTCCTGACAACATGACACGAGTGTCACCACGACAGCAGACTCCAGTATGTTCAAACTGTGATAGAACTTGACTTTGATGAATCAGAAGCCTTGTGTTTTTCTTTCTTTCTTTCTTTCTTTCTTTCTTTCTTTCTTTCTTTCTTTCTTTTTTTTTATAACCCTTCAGTGATTGGCCCAGGCACCCCCCCCACCCCCAAACCCCCCAAGCCTTACAAGGAGGGGAGGAGGTGTGTTCTGTTTGTTAGAGAAGAGCCAACGTGTCTGCAATAATAAGCCCTCCGTTATTCCCCCCATAACAGAGGGAGAAGGGAGGGGACAGGGGAGGTGTTTAAAGGCTCGACACACAGTCGGACTCTCTACATTGTATCGTTGCTGATTATTGTGTGATGACCAACCGTTGTCCTGAAGGATGTTTCCCTGTCAATTAAAAAATACAAGATTTTTTTATTCCTGACACATGTCTGTTGTTTTTTCAACTGATGTTGTTTATTTAATTGATTATTCATTCCTACAGAACGTACAGTATTTTAACCCGACCAATAATCTGCAGTTACTGGCCACTATTAGCTTAATTGAAATATAGTTGTAAGTTGTGAAAATTCTCAACATATGTCTGAGATAGTTTTCAAACTGTGTTTCCATTACATAGTTTGTCTGCTAGAGAACACTGTCAAGTTTATTTGTCAACTGTTAAAGGGGAAGTACGCCATTTTTACACATCAAAGTCTGTTTACAATTCTTGAGGACTTCAACTGCACCTATGACTCGCCCACCAAATCATTTTTCACACCAGAGGAAATGTGTTGTTCAACCTGTAAACCATGGCAAAACGATGCGCACTGTTGGGGGGTGTAGTGTAAGGGTGTGTAGTTTGGAAAGACATTGGAAGTTTACTTGACCTCTGTTGCTCACTCCTCTTTAAACTGTCCATTTTGATATCATTACCGGTTGGGGTAGTGAAAAAAAGCCTAAATTGACCATGAACAAATTACCTTCACACCTTGTTTCACCAAAACATCAAGTTTTCATGAGTGAAGAAAAAGAACAATGCATTTTTCATCTAATCCAACAGGGTTAGAGGCAGGATAAAAAGTAGGAGAATGTTCTCAACCCATTTTGAACATGTAATGACTGAGATTATCTGAAAAAATCAAAATCACCCAATCTGAAGATGCATGGTTTTCACTGGATGGTGACAAAAACTTAGATTATCATCAACATCTTTTGTTATAACAGGATACAATTCCTTGGGAGGATTCCACCGAAGAGGCCTATAAAAGGAAAAAGGAGAAAAAGGGCAGAGGAGCAGGGCTGGAAGGTGAAGGTTCGTTCAGTGGAGGTGTGCTGTAGGGGCTTTGTAGCCAATTCCACCACTAGGCTGCTGAAGGACATGGGAATCAGAGGGCAGGCCCAGCGGAAGGCAATTAAGGAACTTACCACCGTCGCTGAAAGAAGCAGTCACTGGCTATGACTGATGTGAAAGGAGTCAGTATGGGCTGCTAAATGACCACTTAGTCACCATACAACACACACCCAGGTCTGATCAGCCTGTGGTGGTCCTGACTTGACTGAAGGTGTCTTGTGATAAAAGGCCAAAACACCCAATGAGGCCTGGGTTCACAACTGATCATGTGTCATACTGGTGGAAACATCAGTAAGTGGTCATCATCAAAGTCACCCCTCCAAGGCAATTGCTACATTGAATCGTAATGGATTGTAACACCTAGTCCTAGCAAATAAACTTTAAAAATGTAGATGGCAGTGAAAGGGAAAATCATATTGAATGCTCAGAAAATAGCAACAATAAATAAATAAATAACATACCCCTAATGAAAACTTATTGCAGTCATCAGGATTTATGAGTAAGCATTTGTCCAAGACATACTGAGGTGTTTGTATTACAGAATCTGTCAACAAAAGGTAAAAGCAACATGAAGTGTTAGGTCTACTTGTTCTACTCCTTAACTTTTCCATCTTTGCCCTAGATTGTGTTCTCAGTGTTCTCAACATTTTGTAGTTTTCTGCAGGAAAAACACTTCACATAATTTCTCCAAATGTTTCACAGTGATGGTAAGTTAATGTTCCTCTTGTGAGATACCACAATCTCTTCAATGGTGTCTGCATAGAAAACACGATGAATGTTCACCATTATTCTACCATTCTTCCCTCAGCCATTTAGGAGGAGACTCACATTACTTTGACACAGGTAGTAACAAGAAACACAGATCTTTGAATATCTGATCAGACATCCATCCTGTCTGGGTGGTATCTGTGGAACATGTTTCCAGAGCATCCAGAACAACTTCCAATCCGTAGACTCACAGGAAAAAACATATTACAGTCCACAGTATAGTGGGCATTGTGATACAAGAAAAGGAGAGGAAATCATTCATTACTATCATTGTGTTTTGCAAATAGGTAAATTACTCTCAAAACCTTAAATAGCTCAAGTGAATCTGTCAGTGCTGGTATATTCATTACTCTATTATTTCTCGAGGGAAGTATCTTAACCACTAGATGGCAATGTTTGGCTGTCAAATAAGTGTGGGAATTGGTGAAAATGCAGCATTTAGTTTGTAGACTTCATTTTTTTAACCTCTATATAGGCATCTGAATTTGCAGTTTTACACTGTTTTTAACAGCAGTATGTAGTATGGTTTCAGTACCTGTGGATTACTTTAAGATATTCTTTTCTTCATGCAGTATATTTGTCCCACTCTGCTTTATTTTATTTTATTCCCTTCAGTTAAATGCGTTTTCTGTTTCTCTATGCAGAGAAAAAATAAAAAATGCAAAATTTGTATGTATTGAATTTGAATAAATATGAGGAAACAACATATTTACACATTCAGCTCACATCACATGATTTTGCTACACAGCCTTGCTTCTGTGAATTCATTTGTACTGTATGTTCATTCAACACAACAGTAGATGGTGCCGTTGAACATGATATGTTATGGTAACCTCTGGTGCTGAAGTGCCTTGTGTGTGTGTGTGTATGTCAGAGTGCGCGTGTCTTTGTGTGTGTGCATGTTTGTTAGTGAAGCAATGTCAGTTGTAATATGTTCCTGTGAGAAGTAAAGGTCAAGATGACAGATCACAGAAAAAATAAAAAGCCTCCCACCCCTCCTCCCCCTGACACGAGCTGCAGTGCCTCTTAACAGCTTTTCTTTTAAAACGCCAATATTTATTTAAACCTTTGTCTGGTTATTACTGTTGCAAATTAAATTAAATTAAATTAAATTTATCACCCACTTGTAATAAAAATCAGTATAAGGCTTTTTGTTCATTTCAGACAGTGCTGCCTTTTCATGTGTTAGCTGACAGATTCAGGATTTGAATGCAGCTCTGCCACTCCACGACTGAAATTAGCCAGTCAAAGCTGCATTCAAAGACTGACTTTGCCTGTGACCATTAAAGAAACATCTCTCTTTTTGGCTTATACTTTCTTTGAAGCCTGTTTAAAGAGGCAGCCTTGCAGATAGACTCACACCCATCTCCATATGTCTCTGCACTTATCTACTCTTCAAACAAGTCAGTCACCTGGTTACAGCCTGCTGCCAGCCAGCCACCGTTTCCATCTTCATGGTGCCATGAAACATCCGCTATCAGCTCTTAATTGGATATCCACATTTGGCTGTTCAGCAAAATGCCCCACATGATTGGTCATAGTGCTCTTCAAAAAATTCCCTCCTTCAGCACCTGTTCAGACACGGAGTGAAGCAGCTTTGTCAGGTGGTGATATGACAGCTTTGTCTGTTAAAGCAGTTCAAAAAATACAAAAGAAACTTTGCATACAGTATGGCAGCAGATGAGCCTCAGCTGGAAAGTCTGGGTTTAAAATGAATAGCTGATCTGACATCCTCTTGAAGGGGAAAAAGTATAAAGATCAAGATATTAGAACTGCATTCTAGTGGGTTAGAAAGAAAAAGACAGCTGTAGGGGGCCTGCTTTGCCCCAGCTATTTAAATCTACCCCTAGTCTAAGAAAGGTATGCTACATTTACTCTTCAGCCACTAGATATTAGAAAAGATTGTGTTTTATGACAGATAGATGACCTGATATGTTTGGTTAATGGTTCTTAGGAACAATTCTAGGCATATTTAAGTGCCCGTTTTAAAAATAGTTTGGAATCCAGTGTCACAGAAGTACATTCATTTTACTTTTAGATACACATTTGAACAGTCTTTGTCACACTCTGTGCATCAAGGATACTCCATTTGAACATTTTTTAAGACTCTGGTGGTTTGAATGAGGACATGCATCAGCAGACACAATGAATCGTTTCTTTTTCAATCATCAAACTATCATGCAGGCTCTGAGGCTCGAGACAGGGGAGGGCTTGATTCTTCAGGAACAGTATTTTTTGACCAAACTAACTGGAAACCTTATTTAGTTACCACTTGCAGCCAAAAGTCAAACTTGGGGGTGAAACAACATGTTATAATGTGCCACTGAGACATTATATTAAGCAATCCCTTTTTGCTGGAAGTCTTCCTTCAACCCTGAGTGATCAGTTTCAGACTGACTCTCACTTTAAAAGAGAAAAAAGTCAGAAGCCATTTACCTTCTCAGGCAGACTCTTGGTTTAAGGCTCCCTCGGGAAATCAAGGTTATGGTCACTGCAATTGTTCCATTATTATTATGATTATATGAATATGCCCTTTTTCATCCATGTGGATCCAGTGGGGCTCAACAAAACAAAGCTATGAGAAAGTGTTGTACATAAGTGCACCACATGGACTATAAATATTGTCTGTCCTGTGGGTGAGCATTATTTTCTCCTTTTTGATAATATGTTCCTGGTTTCACCATTATACAGTCTACATTTTTGTATTTCATCCCTTACTAGTATATTGCATGTAGGTTGTGTGTTCAGTAGTAGTACACTGTTAAATAATTTATGATTCAGCTCTGCACAACATTAGAAGTGGGTGCTGTAAAATGCTAAAAACTGGCTGCAGAGAAAATGTTTGCATCTGCTGGAAGAGATTCAGCTATGGGTTTAGTCCATACTTTAAAAAAGGCGTCCCATGATGCTAAATTTGACTGAGCTGCTGTGGGCATTTTGATCTGTGCTCGTGGTGCAGCTGACATTCAGTAGGGTCAGGTAGAAGTAGACGATGGTTCTTGGCTTGTCATGAGACTCAGTGAATGTAACCGTCTGTGTCCTCTGGGGTAGAGGATATAACTCACATCTGTTGTGGCTGCTGTATCAGAGGGTAAAGTGTCATCTTCTTCTTGTGCCAGTGAGGTGACTAATTTTTGCTGGTCTGCTTGGAGATTTTGCTTTCGCTTCAGGCTGCTGGCACTCCAAATCAGCACCGGTATGTTCCTCAACTTGACGGCGAGTTTCCTGAAGCTCCATTGCTTTTCTCTTTTTTCCTAGTAAGGCTGCTCAGATACTGGACAGCCCCAAACTCAAGGAAGGTAGCCACAGATGACACCTCCTCGACCTGCAGCGTGAGTGGCTTCTACTTCTGGACGATAAAGTCCACCACCAGGGCAGCACAGCAAGTCATAAACATTTTGGGAAGTGTGCAGTTCAGGCTTCTGCTTCTAAATCCACGTCTCTGTGTAGATTCTCTGAGATATTTAGATGTGTCTTTGCTGAAGTTAACATGTTCTGTAGCAATATCCTGTAGTACAAGGGGCATGTAACCAAACATTCTACAGTAAAAAACAAGAAAACATAATAAAGAAGAAATGTATGAAATCTAACCATAACCATAACCAAGAGATACATGATGAGAAGTACAACTTAAAGGGGCTATTTGTAAGTTTTCTGTGCTGCCAAATGTTAAAGCTGGTGGTGATGGTCTCTTTCCAAGACCTTCAGCCATCATTGATTACAAGTTAGATTATGTTCCCTAAGCAGATCTACTTCCTCAGGACAGTCTGGATGCCACAGTGACTTGCCATTGGAAAGTGACAAGACGGGCCAGTTGGGTGGAGGCTAGCTGGTTAGCATGCTAACTTCAGTAAAAGAACAGGAGTGACAGAAATAGAAGCAAAACAAGAGTTAACATTGCAGTCGCTTTCCACTGCTGGAGACAGCTCTTGGTGAGTAAAGAAATGAGGTTTGATGCGGAACTTTCAACATTTCGTCTACACTGGTATGCAAACAGTTGTTAATGCTGCTGAACGTTGACTACATAGCAATAGCAAAAACTTACATGTATAGTCTTTTTTTTAAAAAAAAAACAACACATATATCCTTTAAATTTTGTTCCCTGATGCACAACAAATACATTATAACAAAGCTGTACAGAAGAATGTGGAACAGTGCTCTTAGTATCTGTTGCTGCACCTTGAGGATGTCACAGGTTTTCACACAAAATGACTAACCAGTCAAAAGCCACCCCTTTTCAGGCATGTGAGAGTATTTTTGATGGAAAAATACAACACAACCATAGGCTTGGTGATGTGAACAGACTCTGTGTTCAGAGGTCACAGAGCAAACTATGCTGGGATGCAGGAAAAGGTCAAGATTTGTGGTATTTCATGATGAAACCAGCGGTGCAGCAACAATCACGGATGTAGTCACGTTGCTTAGGGAGGTGGAATAATTTCTGATCTCATCATATTATTCCATTGGTAGATAATGAGACTTATAGGTGCTTAGTCTGGAAATGCTAAGAGAAAGGTGTGGGGGCAGACACTGAAAACCCAACATCTTGTACTAGACAACATGAGGCCAGTCGTTTCCGTCAGTGATTACATAGCAATGAGATTTCAAATGAGCTCCATGTAGCTGCACCTGGTTATTTTCAGTGAGTTTCAGGAGTTCATTTCAAAATTACTGTATATCATATTAGGGAGGACATTAAGTTAATTTGAAATGCAGTTTGCTCATCTATTAGCATCAGATTTTGACACTATGGTCATTTATTAAAGTTGCTGCTTATTTATATCAAACTAATGTAAAATCATATGTTTCCTTAAATATTCATTTATCTGCCTTTTCTGAACTATGTTTTTATACTATACTACTATGCTGCTGTTACTGTATTTGTGCAAGTTTGCTCAGTGAAAGCTCTTGGTCAGATGTACTGTACAAGCATAGATGAGCACTGACTACTTGTATAGATTTGTGTGTGTGTGTGTGTGTGTGTGTGTGTGTGAGTGTATGTGTGGGACAGAGAGAGAGAAATGAGGAATTGATTTCTATTATCAGATTACTGCATATGGAAAACCACACAGGAAGTGCTGAATTATACTATCAATAAGATGATCAGGAAATATATAGAAAACTAATTGATCTCCATACGTTACGTTGCAGTGTGTGTGTGTTGGGGGGGCCTTGATACTGTAGCATCTGTTTCTCTATCTGTCAGTCTCATATTTGTGGTTGA
This sequence comes from Lates japonicus, assembly GCA_033238685.1. Lineage (NCBI taxonomy): Eukaryota > Metazoa > Chordata > Actinopteri > Centropomidae > Lates > Lates japonicus. Next base: position 3,564,074 of record BRZM01000041.1, on the reverse strand, counting down.
GTTACCCTCTCTCTCCCTCTGTGTGTGTGTGTGTGTTGCACACCCCTTGCGGCCATTCTGTCTCCCAGACAGCTGTTTGGTGACCTGGTATCACCCCTCCTTTCCCTCCCACAGCACATCATACACATACACACACGCACACACACTCCCACACACATGGCAGTTCAGCATGTCTGCCACCACTGGTATCCCCGAGCCATCACACACACAGACACACACACAATCACATGCAGACACCTTCAGTCCCACCCACTCACTGCTTTGACCGTCCTGCTTTGTCCATTCATAGCCAGAGTCAGAACAGTTTTCACTACACAAACCTTCTCAATTTTTGATTTTTGATAATCAACACTGGAAATAGAACATGTTTTCCTTGATGATACATGAAGACCCCTGTTATAAAAAGAACCTTGCATGAGGACAACAGGGCCAATTGCTGTGCTGTGGGCTGGGGATTTGCAGGTCAACTCTGATAACTCAGCTAGATGCAGCCTAAATAAAACACACTGAGATGCAGACAGCTCTGAGGGTTTTCATGTGCTGGGGGCAAAGGACAAGGGTAGAGCTCACGCAGTCATTTGTGACATGACCGTGAGAGGGGAGCCTGAGTTTGTTTGTTGTGTTGGTGCTTGCATGGATGCTGTGCACAAAGCGGCTGAGCGATCCAAGGCTTGTGTTTGAAGAGTCAGCAACACCCACTGCTGCTGCAAAATTCACCTTGGCAGTTCAGGGACACTGGTGGTACAACTAGAGAGGAGACTCTTGAGATACACACATTAAAACTGGGCTAAATTCCCATGGCTGAAATGCAGTAAAGTTCTAAAATGGTTTGGCGAGTTAGGGTTTATATGACTGGAAAAGGTCACAACTTTGTTACCAATGTGCAGATAACGAATTTCACTGGAATTTTCAAATCACTCCTGTTAGGTTTTGGGATTTCGGTAGAAGCTTACTTTGTTATCCTGGGGAACTCGTGAGAGCTAAATTACCATTTTTGGCATTTTGTCAAATGCACTTGAGTTCGGCACTGGACTCCAGTGAGATCACCATGCCCTATTCTAACCGTGACATTCATGTACAAGAAGGTGCAGCCAAACTGTCTGGAAAGAATTCCAATATGAAGGCATTAGGGTGCCATCAGCATTGCCTTCTGGCTTCAGTGGACCATGATTGCTGATTGTAAGAGTTTGCAGTGTGACACAGTCGGGTGAGAAAGCACCTTCCACATCAAGTACATGTCTTGGTGGGCGTTGCACAAGATTTATGAGTTATTTTCTTGACCTGTTGTCTTGCTGCCCTGACCAGGGTGAGCAACTACCAAATGGATGCAGAGATAAGTTTGGGAACACTGATTGCTGGAAAACCATTTTGTGGTTTAAGTGTCTATTCCCCATATTCAACCTTTAACTTTCTGTAATATATGTTTCTGCCCTATATACAAATCGACTCATGACTTAGCGACTTTGCTTAGAGTCTGTCACTCTTCCATTATCTTCTGAAACTGAAAAGCCGGCTAATATTAACTTTGAAGAAGATAAAGCACACAGCTTTGTTTAAATATGACAAAATACCAATAGCAAACCTTTTTTTTAAAAACTTTGTCATGGCAGTAGCAAACAGAATCAACTATGCCTTGGCAGCATATGACAAATATTCGCTCCAAAAGTCAAATTTAAGTTTATAACATTCTCAATGAGACCATGGTAGACTGGTGATCTGACCAGTGTCCTTTATTATACATTCCAGCCTCCTTTTGAGCTTTAAAAGAACTAACAGAGCCTGTGTTCTTCGTACTCCCCAGCTTACTGACAAATAAATAAAGTAACAAACAGATGCTAGTCAAATGTGGGCTATTCCATCTCCATTGATGTGTCAAATCAATATTGAAAGAGGATACAGTAGAATTTCTGACTAGGCAGAACAGGATTGTGCTGTGGGAAGGCTGTGCAACACGATGTGCTCCAAAGATACTCACTGCCAGGAAGAATAATAGACCATAAAATCTCAAGTCAGAAGGGTGTGTTATTATATCTATAGGAGGGAATATCTAGAGATGCCCAGTAGTCTTAGATTTTAATGACTTTATGGTCTCTCACTGCATTCTTGTTTCATGCACTAAAGCTACTTCTCTGTTTAATTTGTATGTATATCCTACATTTCTACTGTGCTTTGCAGTACTTGATACAACATATTATATCACTGCAGTATTACTAATCCTATTTAATATCTTTAGGAGGAAGGAAGTCTTCTTACAATCTCTCTGTAGGGAGACACAATGTATTGTTTGTGATTCTAGTAATGAGTTCATACTGACCTGACTAAACGATATGGTGTTTTTAATGTCAAAATGGCGTTCTGTAACATTTTATCCTCGCTACTTACAGGTTGCTGTGGTAGTCTGTCCATGTAAAGGAGTACTAAGTTCTTTCTTGTTCAGTAACAGAATTTTTCTTCAGGTCCTGTTGGTTGATTGAAACTTGTTTTGTCCACTATTATTGAATATAAATGTGTTAACATGGTGCCTCACTGCTCCATAATAAATCCCAAAATTAGCCTTTTTTAAGCTGCAGATTTATAGCATGTCATCCGCGCAGAAAAAGACTCAGTAGCAGTGCCTAGACACAGCACACATGCACACCGTTAAGCCCACAGCCTATACCCTGCGCCTCTCAGTCGTTTGATAGTCATTTGCTCAGTCAGGTGTAGTTGTGACTACATACCCATTTGTGAAAGGTCCGTGTTACTGCATTAGCAGCACCCCCTCCCTCTGTCTCTGGTGCTCTCCCTCCTCTCCTCCTCGCTCCTCGCATCAGAAAGAGAGAGAGAGAGGAAAAGAGAGAGAGAGGAGAGGGATTGTACAGCAGAGAGGTGTGGAAATTCAGCTCCCAAGTCATGGAGAGATAGCGATCCACTAGGGCTGAGCCTACTAGGATGTTACATGCTGTAGATAGATAGATGGATAGATAGATAGATAGATAGATAGATAGATAGATAGATAGATAGATAGATAGATAGATAGATAGATAGATAGATATAGATAGATCTGTTTTGTTGCTTCTGACCTTCTCTGATGGGGAAGTTGAGTGGAAGTGGCATCTGACATTTGCCTTGACATTTTCTTGGACCCCTCCCACCATAACATATAGGTGGAACGATGAGCTCCTCCTTCTAATTAACTTATATATTTTTATGTACAATAAATACTAATATTTACCTCTTGTAAAGAGGACTTCTAGGATCACCTATTATCAAAACAAAATATGACATGATTGTTTTTCTGTATGCACCTTTAGCAATGCAAATAAAATCCAGTTAAATAACTTTTCACAGTATATACTGTGTGTTTCTATGTTGTCCTCTTTTTCACCTCTCATCACAATATTTCCATTGCAACACAAAACTGTTTTTTGTCCTCCACTGTGTACACAAAATACATTTCTTAACGTCCCTGTATCTATCTATCTATCTATCTATCTATCTATCTATCTATCCATCTATCTATCTATCTATCTATGCCTCAACAGTCTATAAGCTAAGATGTAATGTGAATTTCAGTTGGCAACGGGGCAACCTGCTTTTTAACATATGTCTCCTCAGGCCTTGAACTGAAATAAAAATAAAGCTGCTTTATTCAGAGTCTTGTGGGTTTGACAGCGATAGGAAGTATGACACGGAGCGTTTCAACGTGTAACAGAGGAACTAAGGTGGGTGTCCCTGTTTCCAGATCGGAAGCTGGCCGATTCAGCCGCTACGCAACCTGCTGAACAACACTGTAAACAGGTGAGGCTGAAAAGGCGACAAACTGCCAGACAGCAATAACGCAGAAAACCCGGAAAATTCCTTGAGTACAGCATGTCCCCTTACGGGTTTATCCTGGGTGTCAAGATAAATGTATAAGATTTTAAGGTATGAATTCTGGCGAAGGCGTTCCGAAATTAATTTCCTCAGAAATCCCGTTTTATTGATTCATTTGGTGTGACACAACATTTGGAGCTGGTTTTATTTTGTAGACTTATTGGTCTGCATTCACATTCTAGCTTGTTCTTGAATGTATGTGTGTATGCCACATTTAGAACTAATCCACAGTGCTAAGTGAAGGTGGAGCAATTGAACTTTGATTTGCTATTTCCTATTAATATTGTATGTGCTGTTGCACCTAGTTGGTGTATATTTTTATAGACCTTTATCTGCTCTGTTATTGCTCCAGTTTTTCCGGATGGATTGACTGTATGAAAATCCCAAAAGGCATGTGAATGGAGGAGGCATGTTGCCAAACAGAGACGGTTATGTTTGACAAAAATAAAAATAGAATGGAGATGGTCAGGTGTCTCAGAGGAGGATAAATTGTTGCCTACATCATTTGTGTTTCAATTATCTGCATAATATAGTCTGTCTTTGGCTGGAGCTACTTCCTGAAGGCAGCGCAGAGAGCAAGGGAGAGAGAGAGAGAGAGAGAGAGAGACAAGCGGACAGAGCGGACCGACGGTCAAATCTATCATCCAACTGCCCCTACACCTCCTGCAGAAGCGCAGGCATACATAGACAAAACGCGAAGAAACACGCACGCGCGTGCACATTCAGCACACTGTCTCACACACACGTACACGTGCACGACGAAGAAAGAGAGAGAGGGAGAGAGAGGGAGGGAGAGAGAGAGAGAGAGAGAGAGAGAGAGAGAGAGAGAGAGAGAGAGACACGTTGGGAGCGGGTCCCATGCACGGTTTGCAGGCTGCCGGAGCCTCTACTGTAGTAGTCAATGTGCGTGTGCGTCTATGTGTGCGTCCGGCGGCCGCTCGCCTGCCTCTTCCCTCCTCCACGCTCCTCTCCTCGCCCGAGATAAGATTAACGGGATGCCGGGGAGCTCTAATCATTACAGAGCGGATTGAGCCCCACGATGCGCGGGGCCAGCAGATATTGCAGTGGAGAATCAGCGGTGACACACACAACGAAGATTGGATTACAACAACGTGATTTATTCGCAGCTGCGCCTGCCAAGTGCTGACCGAGTTTCATTCAGGTTTTTCTTTTTTTGTGGACACGGTGGGAATAATTCATTGCCAGAGATTCGGTGATTCTTTTCTTCTCCCCTCTCCTGTTGTGCAGTGTTTGAAGGTAGTCACCATCAGAGGCTGCATGGTTTCTCGGAGGAAGAGGGGACTGTTGCAATGTCATCCACCACTGTTTGGAACTCTGTGGAAGGAGATGCTGTAAGTGCTTTGCCATGTCTGTTTATTTTTTCTCTCCTCTAGATTTAGCCTGGATGATCCTTTTCCGGTTCTGTGCCCCCCACACCCCTCCTTTGTCTGAGAGGGGCGCCGTGCGGGTTTTTAATTATTTTTTTTGCTTACAGGCGTCCCTTACCCAAAGTGCGGCACTCACGCCTGGAGAGCACCAGCTGTCCCAGGTACAGTCAAATGGGATTTAAACGGCGCGAGGCAGGCGAATGAGATGCAATCAAACAAATAAAAAAAAATCAAATTCTCCTCTCTCAGCTCTTACGTCCAAAGTGTTATAATTTCCTCATAATTCATAACGCTGGCGCAGTGAGCGGAGCGCAGGCTATAAAAGCGCATCTGTATACAACATCTCAGCCCGGCCCCAATCAAACAACGCGTTTATTCCTATGGCATAAATTCATGTAGGCGTGAACTGACTGTACAGGTGAAAGACAAGAAAGATGAATCTCGCTGGATGTTGGGCGCATGCACCAGCAACCATCATCTCACAGTATGACCACAAGCGCTGTAGACGGTTTGCCCCAAAAAGATTGGGTTAGCGAAGAGCACCATACACGCCCGCATAAATAAGGAATGTGCTTTCCTGACGTGTTATCTAGAGGTTGGATCACACGTTGCCAGGTTTTTGATCGCGCCAGTGGTTGGCACAACTACCAGCTCCGCGCTCCATCCCATACCAGGACGAACAGGCAGCGTTACATTAAGCAGATCTCTGAGGAACCCACAGTGCGCGTAATTTCTGACTTTTCTACAAATTTCCGGGCCAAATCCATGCGTCGGCTCCCCAGTATTGCCTAAACGTGATAGAAAGTGAACACGGTTTTGGCCTAAAAAAAAAAAAGACCATGTAAGTAAAGAGCGTCTTATTACGAGTAGAGGAGGCGGGCCCACGCTGTAACAGTAGGGGTCGCACTTGTATTGTCTGGCTCCGTTATTGGGCCTAATGGGGAGATCAAATGAATTTCATCCTCTTACCCCTCTCCCTCTCCTGTTCTCGGACTCAGTCACGTTGTTGAAGCGCAGTTCTCCTATCGCAGCTCTCTCTCTCTCTCTCTCTCTCTCTGTAAAGGCGTCAGCTGCAGCCCATGGAAAAGCAAAATCCATATTTTTATGACAGCAAAAGGAAATAATGTACTAACCCACTACCTCCCTCCTATGTAGATTGAGGCCCCTTATGGTTTTTCATGCTTTTACTGTTCAGCTAGAGTGTGTGTGTGTGTGCGCTCGCATTGTTTCAAAGTATCGTTGCATTCATTGTTACAAGCCATACCTTAGTAACACAGGCAAGAAATAAGGGACTATAAGAAGATGAAAGAGTGGAAGAGTAAAAAATGTGTGTGTGTGACGGAGAGAGAGAGAGAGAGAGAGAGAGAGAGAGAGAGAGAGAGAGAGAGAGAGAGAGAGAGAACATGAATGTGATTCGTTTGTACCTTTATTTACACATATAGATGAAAGGCGACATTAGTCACCAAGTTATTCAGCCAAGGATACCTGCTCTAAAAAAAAAAAAATGTAAAGGTTAAAATTCAAGTAAGCCATCAAGAACAGAACAGATTGCTCCTGCAAAGCAGCGCCGCTGTGTTTCAAATTCATCAGCCTTGTTCATGGCTGAATAAAATCTGAAATCACCTCTGACTCTGGCCTTCAGAGATGGCCTCAGAGAAAAGATTCCTTTCCTGTTTGGGTGCGATGACAGAAGCACTGCAAGTGTAGAAGAAGCGCAGTTTGTTGCCCGATGCAAGCAGCAAGGCCGTTACTTTCTTTCACATGCTCATGCAATGTAAATGCATTTACATGTCGTGCCAATAAAGCAAATTGATATTCAGAATGGGAGAGACGATGGCCTGATATGGGGCTCCTGCATGCTAATGAAGCAGCAAGTGACTGATGCAATTAGCACCAAACAAACTGAAAATATAGGAGCGAGGAGATACTCTACTGTAGCACAGAGAGGGATAGGTGTGTGTTGGGCATCAGGTGCAAAGAGAGAGAGAAGAACACCGTTCACATCCATTATATAAGAGAATACTAGTGATCTGATTTCTTTCTTTGTCTGTTTCCTCTCTCTCTTTCTCTCTCTCTCTCACACACACACACACACACACACACACAAGTGGGTTTGTAGTGAAGTTAGTGAGAGAGTATGTGCAGTGGGCAGACAACATGTTGAAGCCTGAGTGGTAACAGGCGGTGCCCACTGCGACTTCTCGCAGGCGCTCCATACTGCGTCAAACACACAAGAACAGATGGCTTGGGCCTGAGAGAGAGAGAGAGAGAGAAAAGAGAGATACAGAGAGAGAGAGAGAAGGATGAATGGAAAGAATGGCTTGGAGAAAATGGATAGAGGAATGAGGTGACAAAGAAAGAATGTCTGAAGAGATTAGGAGGAAGTTTTTTGTGTTTCATGGGGTACCTTAAGAGGCACTGGTGGGAAATGGCCAAAATGGAAGCAGCCAGCTGAAATATCTTGACTTTCAGTGGTCAAGCCTTCCCTGTCAGCTCCTTTAGCATCTTTGCGCTAATCTCCTTGTCTGATAAATATGTTTCAAATCCTGCCACTTGCAAGCTTTCTGTCAAGTTTGTATAATTCCTTGGCAAGCCAAAATCCCACATGATAACATCACTGAAGTTATTTTCTCAGACTTTGGGAAACTTGTTTAGAGCCACTGAAATACACGCTGTTTTTTCAGGCTGGATTTACTGTTATTGACTAGTAAACCGATCTTGCATGTGTGTAAAATCTGTGGAATGCCCCTTTAATTTAGCAACCCACTTTGGAGATATCGCTGTTTGCTGTACTGCTTCAGGGTGCACATAGATAACTGTGTCACAAAACAGTGTAGGTGGTACTGGGACATTTGTCCTGGGACAAATGTTGAGTTTCTGTGGGTGGCAGCATGACTTTTTCTTGATCCGTTCAGCTGGCGTCTATCACAGTTGAGGTTAAATATCACTTCCTGTACCGGCAAAAAAACAAATACAGCTGCTGATGTTGAAGGTAAAATGCATCACTTCACTTGCACAACAGAGTTTTCCTGGAAAAGAACTACAGGACGTAGGTACTGGGGCAAATGTCAGCACCATTTATGTAATTAGAAAAAAGAAGAAAGTTCACAAAAGCTTGTTTACATTTCAAACATTATGGGTCCTTTTCAATAAAAGGGTCTTCTAATCCCTCAAAACATTGTTACAACAAGGCCAGACCTAACATTCATACAAATACTTTTCTTGGTGTCTGTCTGGTGTTGTTGGAAGAAAACTCATGAAAATGAAAAAGGAATGAAGGATGCAGAACCGGGGGCCGAAGTTAGTTGAGGAAAAAATGAGGAATAAGGAAGAGGAGAATGATGGCAGAGAGAGATGTTTATGCAGGACAGATGAACAAATGGAAAACAAAAGCTGAATTATTTTAGAATTGAGTTATTTTGAATTAGTCTTTGTGTAACTGGGCAGACATAGTAAGACAGTTGTGAAGTAGGGTGGGAAGAGAGAAACAACTGAGAAGAGGAAGATGATGTAGAGGTTTGAACCTCTTGGTTGCCTAGGAATGGAGAACAGGAAGTTCAGAGGAAAAGAAGAAAAGGTGGAAAGAGGAGCGATTTAGAAGAGGTGAGAAGTGTGGAGGGAAATGATTGTTTGGACTTGCGCTGAGACCTGAGTGATGCTTGGAGATAGGATTACGTAAGCAAAAACATGGGACTTTAAGCATTCCTTCAGCCATGAAAATTGGGGGAGGGCTACACGCGGCTCAGAAGCTTTGAAAATATTTAGCACCACTGAAACTGCTGGTTTAGTTTTCAGAGACCACAGATGAGTTTAAACTTTGTAGCATACACAAAAAAAAGAATAATAGCATGCTTGCCAGTCAATGCAGAGGAGAAAAAGCAGCTGATGGTGGAGTAAAGATAGTCGGATGAAAGCAGTATGAAAGATGAAGGGAAGGATGTAGAGATAAGTGAGTAGATGGATGGGAGATGAATGAAAGCAAGTGTGTGAGGCCAGTGTGAGATGGAAAAAACATACAATATTAAGTTGATCTACAAACCCAGAAAGTATGTACACACACACACACACGTGTCCTGTGAGCCGTGGCATAGTAAGCACTTATCATCATGGTATCGACATTCCAGCCTGACTTTGCGTAAAATAAATCATATCTATAAGAGGGTGTACGGTATGTGAATCTAATTTTATGCCATTTAGGAAGATAGAAGGAAGAGCGAATGCGACTGCAGCGTAAAATGTAATCATATTAATCATCATGTAAAGATAATGTGGCTGAATTATTGATGTGTGTGAAAGCTAGTTGTGTGGGGACCAAGCGTGGTCTTTGTGGTGAGTGAAGCAACAGGAATTGTGTGGTATAGTAGGGAGATTTTCCTGCTGGAGTGTGTGTGTGTGTGTGTGTGTTTCTGATTTTCTGAGAAGGAACACATAGGAAAAAGTGTATTTCAGTTTCTTATTCACTGATCACTAGAGAGAGATACATATGTATTTTGTTTAGTGCTTTTATGAAGTCTGGAAGTGTGTGTGTGTGTGTGTGAGCGATGTGTTAGTATGGATGTGCCTGCCAAACATCATTTTACTGTTGTGGTGCCAGGAAATGGTAGCCTTTGTGTGACGACAACTGCCCCAATCCCGATTTGGCTGAGATGCTCTCTCTCCTCTACTCTCTCTCTCTCTTTCTCCCTCATGTTTGCTTTACTCTTTTCTTTTGTACGTCTGTGTCTCTCTCAAATATCATGCCCCTCTGTTTCTCTGTTTTTCTCTTCTTCTGTCCATTTTTTCCACTATCCTTCTCTCCCCTAAAATCCCCCTGTGATGCTGCAGAGTCGAGACAAGGAAAGAGAGAAGAAAAAAAAACACACACTCTTTTGTTAGTCAGATTTCCACTCCACCCATTGGAGCTGAAAGATAATCTTGTCAACAGCAGACTAGCCTGTTACTATAAATACCATAATATGCCAAATTGGTACAAGTTTAACGTTTTTTTTATAAATCTGGTTTTGCCATGCACCATCACTGTAGTTACCTACAGTAAATACTGTGTGTGTGTGTGTGTGTGTGTGTATGTTTTTCTTTAATTACATTTTTTGAGGAGAAAACTTCATGTCTTGAAATGGACTAGTAGCTTTTTATCACTCTTACTTAGTACATAGTATTCATGAAAACATGGGTATGCAACTTATAGAAGCATTTCTCTGAGTCCCTGTGTGTACAGTAAGTACAGTACATATAGAAGTATTTGTGTAACAGTATTGATGCAGTTTGGAGCAATTTTTTTATTTTATTCGGCTCTTCTGCCCTGGATTTCTGAGACTGTGTGGGCTTTATAACTCTCCTGCAACCTCCAGAAACTGCAGATGAAAAGCATTTTAACAGAGTTTGATGGTCCCACTGATGTATTCATGTGATGAAATACCAATATATAAAAATACGTAATAGCAGCAGTAGCAGCAGTGGGATGGTCTGGTAATTATGACGGTCCTTCAACCAGAAGCCTTGGGTTGAATCCCTCTTGACAGGAAGACTCAATCCTGCTAAAGTGCTCTTGGGCATGGGAACCAGCATCATGGGTGCTATTCAAAAGCTAAAAAAATACATACATATGTATGTATACTTACATACATACATATATATGTTGGTTAGTTGTTCTCATGGGTCAAAATGGGTGCAATGTGATGGTTTGGTGATTTGTGAGCTAGGCTGCTGGTTTGAGTCCCTGGACCAGTTTGGATCACAAGAGAGTATTGCTATACTCTCTCTGTGTGGACATATGTAAGTGAAGCAGGATATAGTCAGTCACTTAAACCATGAAATACAGTATGTATAGATAAATACATAAATGTTTCTTTCTTCTCACAAAGAAAATGTTACATTTTTGCACTGAGAAATAGATATCAGCCCTGCAGAATTAAACGATTTCACAAGCTGTCAGGGCACACCGTTCATGTAATCCTGCAGCTTTTTGGGTAAAGGAAGACGTCGACTTCTTTACAGAGACAATAGGAATCCATTAGGCGTCAGCGCTCTCTCTGCAGTGAATGGACTGAGATTTGGATGATTCTTCCTCAGGTCTTCCTCAGGTCTGCTCTCCTCAGTGTTTATGCTCAGTTGGGCGGGGGGTTCCGTTTTCAAGCAAACGGTCACTCTGCTTGTTTAAAACTGGATGACACACTGAGCCCGCATGCATTATTCAACAAATGAGCCTTCCACTGGGTCGTTCATTACAGAATCACAAGTATGACAAATCCTAGCCTGCAGAAAATAATCTAAAACCATCATCAGACTTACAAAATAGACGGTGCAGCTACAGCTTTCTCTCTTTTCTCGGGGGCAGGCAGGGTTGAGGAATAATGGGGAAACTTTACAAATACAAAAAAGAGTATTTAATGACATTACTTGCCAAAATGTATCCAGATTAGCATCCTTATGAAAAAGTTTTTGACAAACTTAGACGGCCAGTGAAACAACAGTTGGCAGGCGTAGGTGGCTCAGAACACATTTGGAATAAATTGCCTATCTAAGTAGTTGGTTCTTTTTTGTATATCTACAGTCTCTTTATACCTAGGAAACAGGTAGCAGGTATATACAGAGTGGTGCTTAACATCATAACCTGCAAAGAGACTAAAAAAACTAAAAATCTGAGAGCGCATAATCCCACCAAAATGTACTATTTTAGTGGTACAAATGATTTAGACATTCTCAGTTTGCATCTGCAGTAGATCCAGATCTGTATCAAAATACCAAAATATAGCAGCAATATACAATTATTGGATACATATGACATAATATTGTTAATCTTATCTTGTCAAAGCTAAAAATGCTATCATGCAATTGAAGAAATCTGTCAAACATATTGAGTACTTCTGTATCCAGAATGAATATTGAGTGTATTTAATATTTTAAAGAGACAAATAGACAAGAAGCAGTTGAGCACTATATCGCCCAGCAGCTATTAAATCTGGTGCTATTTTACTGGTTGTTTGAGGATGCATCAGCTGGCAACATGTGGACGCCTGTGTTGTTCAGTCGATTATGTTAATAGGTAGGAATGCTTTGTAAATGAGACAAGTTTCTTATGATCTTCTGATCACCGGTAGCAATCTGCCTCCAACAGTGGCATGATAAGCGGCTCCTGCGAATCGTCACGCAACAGGCTCCACACCAACGCCAAAACACGCGGGCGCTGTCAGTGAATCATAAATCCAACAGTGCACATGGATGCATTATGTGACCATGTTTCATGCCCTTCTGATTTTGCTCACGCTCTACTGTTCAGCACACCTGCTCATACGTCTTGCAAATGATGATGAACCCACACACACACACACACACTCAATGTTTCATGCTCCCTGAGCATTGGGTATTGAGGCCAGTCAGTGTTATCTCTCAGGGAGAGGGTGGTATGAGTTGTGATTTCTGTGAGATGATGATGTCACTTTTGTTTGTTTGGTGCAGAGAGTAACCACTGTCACCCTCTTACCCCTGTCCCCGCTCACACTGACTCTCGCTTTCATGTCCCCCACACTCACATGCACAAAAAAAAATGTTTCTTTCAACTGAAAACCCCTCCTCCAACCTTCTGCCTCCTGTCCTGGGCCTGCGGTGCTACTTCAAAAAGCATGAAGAACACTATCTGGCATCCAGCGCTATTTATAGCACTCTAGTTTATATTGATTTGTTCTTGTTTTGACAACTGTCTTACTCTGTGCATTGAATCATTTATATCTTAGGAATCTAAGAATCTAATAGTACAGATGAAGAAATGTCAAACCAACATCATAGAGCGAGTGTTTCTGACTTTATTAAACTTAGTTCTTAGCTTGGTTCTTAATCTCATTAGATTTGCAGGGTAGCTGGTCATAAGCAAAGTTGAGGCTCATCAAAGGTTCATGGCTCCTCAGGGGATCCTGAGGGGGACATAATTATGAAATTTCATGGCAATACATCCAGTAGTTGTTCATTCAAAACAAAAATGTAAATCTTATGGTGGCACTAAATGGAAGAAATCTACTGGAGATACCACCTGAGACCATTAATCTCTACAAAATTTTGTCCCAATCCATCTTGCAGCTATTGAGATATTTTAGTCTGGACTACCATGAGTGGACCGGTAGACCGTCACTGCTATTGCTGAGTCATGCCTGGCATGGCAAGAAGGTAAAGAATCCTTTGAGTCATAATGTATGCTAGAAACAGCACCATAATTGTATATGGGAATGCAGCTTCAGCTTCATATTGATGATCAAATTACCACCATTATGTCCCTCTCTGTGCACATTTACATCATATCACTGTCTGAGTAACACTGTGCATAATGGAATAACTAAACATTAATGTTCTTTGGTTTCTCTATTAATGTCACTCCTAGCATCCTCCTTTATAACGTAAATCAATCCATCCTGGCGTTGGAGTATTAAGATGTACACTTTTAAACTTATGGTATAAATGTCTGCCTGCCTCTTCTGAATAGCACCAGCTTGCTCCTGGATCATCAATGGTCAGCAATCGTGATATGAAAATATATACTTGTTAAGTCATCTTTTCTTTCTCTCACCCCTCCGCAACTTCCTCTCCATCCATCTCCTCCCTAAGAACATGTTTAATAACGTTTCTGAGAAAAGTGAAATAAAAAGAAAGATGCTACCTGAATGTGTGTGGGCTTAAGGCGGTGCATTAACAATTTATCTGCCTTGTCTGTGTCTCTCTCTGCCGCCGTCTTTTCCACTTCTCTCTCCCATCTCCCTCTCTTTTGATCTGGTCTGTTGATCTGATCTCCATCATCTGTTTTCCTCATCCTCTCTCCATGCAGGGATGAGTGGATTCGGCTTAGTATCCCTCCAGCAGCAAGGAGTAAGAGGAGGAGGTAGAAGGAGTGGCGGCTGTAACATTAGCAGTGGTAGTGGTAATAGTGTGCTGCTCTCCTTGGCCCTCCTGGTGGTGGTGACCTGATTGCCCGGACCGGCGGCGGCTCAAAAGCAGCGAACTGGTGGCAGCGCCTCCTGAAAAGTGCGGTCCTGAACGTGCGGTGATCCTTGGACGCACCACGCTACATCTCCGACCCGGGACATCCGGGCGGGACTGTGGAGCAAGGAGGACCCTATTAGCGTCCGCGTGGTCACACTGCTGGTCAGCGAGACTGACCAGCATCATCACTCACATGTGTGACCTGATGTCCGGGACCAAGATCCTGGTACAGTGGTGTTTGGGGATGGCACCGACCAGGAGGCCATTGCTGCCCAGATTTTTGGATTTTATTTCCTCGCAGACGCTTATACCCATCCTCGGCATCCATGGGGAGTGATGTGATCATGGCTGATAAGGTATGGAGGTAGATAGACAGTCATGGGTGGATGAATGATTTCTGCAAGAATGTTTGACCCCCATGTATGTTGTTGTGAATGGATGAGCTTGTACAAAGTCTGAATGGGTGAATGGATTAATAGAGTTATGATTGATGGATTGCTTTGGTTTGGAGTGATTTGCCAAAGTTCTGGCTTTGCAACTTTGCAACTGACTTTGCTGAATCAAAAAATCAAGCATCCCTCACCTGTCAGCTTATACCACTTTTGGCTGCTGTCGACAGCCTATGCAAATGGCAGTAATATCTTATGTACAACAGACTGAAGGGGAGCCTTGCCTGTTAGCTGCACCTTAAAGATATCAGTGAGGCTGGGTGTCTAGAGAAAGAAAACACAGAGAGGAACCAGGCTGGCATTGGTGGGCGATAATGTGGAAGTAAAAGAGAGGGTAGGAGGATGAGATAGGAAGTATCTGCAGAGAGGTGGAGGAAAGCAGGTGGGGGACAGGAGGAAGGGAAGAAGAAGGATGACTAAAGAGAGAAGGTTGAGGAGAAGAGGAAATAAGTAAGAATTGGGTGTTTCAGCGGTCTGGCTCGTGATGCAGTGAGCTCTAATCTGGGGCGTCTCCATTCATTGTGCAAGTTCCCTCAGACAAGATGCAAGGGTCCTATTGGTTCTCACATTTCAATGAGGTATGCCCTCGCCTTAATCCACTTTGAACTGTGAATGGAAGAGATGGACAGCCCACGATAGGAAATTCGCGTTCATGAGGCAGTGCTTTAGCTCCTGGGATTATCAGATTCACAATAGGATATTCTGTCTGTGTCATTTTGCCCAGAAGATCAAAGAAGGCTTAGACAGACAGCGTGTTAGCGGACTAGCCTTAAAGATGCTGCCTATAAAGCATTTTGAAACATCAGTGTCATTGTTAAATGGTTATGATCCAGTACCTCAGTGTAATTACTGTGAACAAATAAACCACCAGCCAACATGAGTTGTGATCTGTTTTTTCTCCTGTGGTATTATTAGCGCTAGTGGTTTTCAAAATTACCACCACTTATAAATCTTGTAACTTCCTTCCCACAACTAGGTGCCCCTCCCTGTGTGTTTTGTTTTTTTTCCTGAGGATAATTTATTTTTCTGTCGCTCTCTCTCTGTAAGGTCTGCCAGTGCGAAAATCCACAAATAACTAGCTACAGCAGCACTGGAAAAATAGCATCCTTCTAACCCTCTTTTGTACCACAAAACAATCTCACTCTTAATGACAGATTTCCCCACCAAATCCGACCCTGTGGCCTCACAATAAAACTTGCAGCGTAAGGGTCAGGTAAGGCTCTCAGCGATTAGCACGTTTGTTTACCAGTAAATATAAAGAATGTCTTAAAAGTTGCTGCAGTAATGGTTTATTGATCCTGTAATACTACGTGGCACCTTTTTGAAGCAAAAAAAAAAAAAAAACAAAGGGTGGGGGAGGAGGAGAAGGGGTAGGAGGTAGGGGCAGAAAGGAAGGGAGGAGGTGAGTGGAATAGGGGACATGGAGAGTGAGGGGCAGAGAAATGAGGGCAGGGATAATCCCTCAGCAGTTTGACCAGGCGAGAGAGGCTGAGTGGTGGGGAGTGCAGAATGTCCTGACTGGCACCTGCCACACACACACTTGTAGACACACACAAACACACACACACCTCATGTGTCCCCTGTCATGATGTCGTGAAACAGCAGCAATTTCAACCCTTGACAGCAGGAGTGTTTCCTCCATGAGGAACAGATGAGGAGAAAATAATCCACTTTAAGCGCTCGACCTACCTTGTCTTGTCTTTGTTTCGCGTTTCCTTCTTACCTCACATCATCTGCTCTTCCTCTGCTGGCTTTAAATCCGCCACCCGAAGCACCGCAGCGGCTTTGTCTCTCACTTTTCACACACCAAAACTGTATAGCTATCTCCTCAGGCTGTGGAAGAAGTTTCTAACCTCTTGGGCTTATGAAATATTTTCAGAGCCACCTGTGCCAAATGTGCCAGAGTGCTTTTGCTGTCAATACTTTGTCTCTGCATTCCTGACAAGTGGATATTTTGGAGATGCAAGGTTTTTTACCTGAAAGCACTTGGCGCACTGTGTAGAGCACACTAGAGGTTGTCATGGTTGAACCACCGGCTTCTATTTGTAAATTTTCAAGAATCTTATACATTTGATGAAATTTGGGTTGGAGATTGGTTTGTACATAGAAGAAAAAGCATGATGCTGAAAAAATTAAACCAGGAATGGAAATTTTGCATCTGCGTTAACTGAGCATAATCTTGGAATATATGGGGATTTTGATACATTTACTGTCCTAGAAATCATTTAAGTTGCTAATGGACTGCAGCTGATTATTTTATTCTCAATTTATATGTCAAAGGGTTAAGCAGGTAAAGTGCTGATCACAATTTCCTTTTGTCTGACCATCGGTCAAAATTCAGATGGTTGAGTTTATGGCGTGTATCAGATATCCAGAATATTTAACATTTTTTGCCATTTGTCACCATTCATGATTTTTCTGACTATCTAAACCTGTCTACTTTTTACATGTTCCTATCACATACATATTCCAAGTCAGCAGGATAATGGCTGTGATAGCATTAAGTATATGATATCCACTGCTCACATAACAACAACAGCAGTTAAACCTGTTTAGCAAGTGCTGCAGTGTGTTCCATCCCTAACAAAGTTAAGTTCTTCTAGTGTGTCATGTGCTGTATCCTCTCCTTGTAAAGGTTTTACATAGTCGTTTACCCTCCTTTTAAGAGTTTATATAACTCCTCACCTCTGTAGGTTAAGGTTTATCACGGTTACCACTCTGAGTGTAAGTAGCAGACTCTTTCTGCCGCCTTGTTCCATACAGATTTCGCTAATCCTCATGTAAATATGAGGAGAAAGCTCGCCTCAATAATTCCATGTAAGACCCTCAGTGTGTTTGTCTATTCACGATTAAACCTTCATGCTTGTGTGTGCATGGGGTGTGTGAAATTTCCCTCTTTGTATATGTGCCTTAATGCCTTCGTGCACTGAATATACTTTTCTGTGTGTGTGTGTGTGTGTGTGTTTTTCCTTTTTGCTGTCACTTGAGCTAAATCTCTTAGTGCTGATGACTTCCAGTCAAAGCCGTTTCCACGTGAACCTCTGGAGAATACTATCTGAGAGCTTCTTCCCATTTAAAAGAAAACTGTTTCACGCCTCATCTCCTCTCTCTTTCCTTTCTTTTCCTGTTTTTCCTCTCCTTGTGTTGTCCTCCTCATCTCTCTATCCTTCTCTCTGTCTTTCATTCTTACTTGTTAATTAGATAAATGTTGCTGTATATCCCGTGTTAGTCCCTTCCATACATCCTCTCAGCCTTTTGTTGAATAATGCATCCTTGCCTGTATTGAAAAAGAATACATTATTGATTAAGGAAGAAATGTCTTCCTTGCTGCATTTCTAAGCCATTCAGTATGATGGTACCACCTAGCATCCAAGTAAACTGGATTTAGGTAGAAGAAGAAAAAAATGTAGTTGAATTATTTTGTTTTTCACAGTTGTACACTCTCATTCTTTTGTCTTTCATTTTGTGAATTATTTTCCTTTATTCTCTCTTCTGTCACTTACATCAACTTTTTGGCTTGCCGTTTCTCATTCCCTCACTCAGTGTAATTGTGTGGGCGGATGTCTAGCCTGCCTTGTTGATTGGCTTCATGTAATTCTCACGCTAAATGGTTATTGACTTTCTCAGAGGTCAATGTGTAGCTGGATCATGTTGGTCACGAACACTCTGTATTCCTCAAGTCTTTGTTAGTGTCAGCCTAACTCAGGAGCTGCCTATTAGCTTGCATTACGGTCTGATCTCTCTCATGCTCTCTGCTGCTGCAGATGTTTCTCTTTTCTCTTCATTTCCCTCTATGTTTAATCTTTCTTTCTTTCTCTCTCTCTCTTTTTTTTTTTTTTACCTTGCGCCTCATGAATTTAATCATGGTTGAATACTTGATGTGTTAACAACAGCGATGAGAGGAGATGTCCTTCTCTGTTTTCTCTTGAAAAACAAACACTTTAACTGAATAAAACAAAAAGTGTTCAAAGGTAAGAAAATATCGTGGCGCCCTTTATTATTGTCTCAGTGTAACACTGTGGATATGAGTGTGTAGTGTGTATGTTTGTGTTTTTCTTTCAGTTGCCACTCCCTTTTAGTGGTATCACCTTAACTGTCACATGGGCGGTACATGCACATAATATGGACATATCCCATCAGAAATGGCCTTCATTGACATAGGTTGATTAATTAATTATTCAGCAGTTCAGACAAATTAATGAATGTTGTGCCTGATGTTTAGTGGGCCTTGAATTCATATGCTTTAATTATTCAGAGCAAAGCCTGAGACTCCCAGGTTAGATATAAAAATAAACAACAACAAAAGAGCACTAAATGTTGAAAGTCAGCCAGGAAAACTATTCACTTCACCTTACTTCATCACTTATCTGTATTATTTGTTAGGTGGAATTGTATTAATAAAGTATCAGTTTAAAAGAGCTTTGTCAGGTCGCTACAGTGCATACAGCTGTGTCAATCTCATGCAGATGTTGCAGTTTTCTGTCAGGTTTTTATACGTTCGACAAAAAGGCTGGCTGCTCTAGCTATGTGGGAGGATTACTCCAGCTTACTACGCTCTGATTGGTCAGTTTTTTCTCTTAGTGGAAACAGGCGCCAGTGGGCACAACCTCAGACTATTTCCAATCCTTTAACAAATTACAGATGAGGGAGGTGAAAGTTCAGGGTTCTGAAACTAATCAGCATCAATGTCTACACAACACCCAAGATGATGACTCTCTCTCTCTCTCTATATATATATATATACAGTGTATATATATATATATATACTCTACCAAGATTTCTTTGGTGAGAATCATTCAATAATAGTTTGTCAGTTCTGAGAGTTGGCAGCCTGCAGCCATCTGTGATTGGATGGATGGTGCTCGTGGAACTTTCAGCCTGTTACTCAGTGACGCACAAACTTGCCTACAGTACACACACAAGCCAACACACTACAGTGTGTTTATATAATTATTGATCCGTAGTGGTGAGAGTTGTCAATAGATCCCAGGATAATGAGCAGTGTTTTCTGATCTACTGTTAAACTCTAGTGCCTTTGTGCTTCTATATGTGTGTGTGTGTGTGTAATGGCAGCTGTCATGGCGGCTGGTGGCTGAAGGCTTGTGGCTGCAAAAAAGTTTTTTTATATCAACTAACCACACGCACACGATGTGACTGCCAGCATTAATATAGTAGATGCAAACGTTTGTGTGTGTGCGGCGTTATTGTGATCAAAGGACATTATTCATCCATCCCTGTTGTTGTCTCCCCTCAGGCGGTATAATTATACACACAAACACACACACACACACACACACACATATACACGCACGCATACTCTGATGTTTGTTTGCTGCCTGATTGTGTCAAACAGAAAATCAGAGTGGAAGGCAGGAATGAGGGAGAGAGACTGAGAGAGAGACTGGATAGAAATAACATTTTATGACATCATTTAAGGTTAGTCCAATTACTGTGAGAGCATTTGTTTTGTTTGGCTTAAATCACACTGTCATTTAACTGGAAGCATCTTCCAGCCTGCTAAACCACAGGAGCCTGCCCGTGCTGTTACACACCTCGAGCGCGAAAATGTTCAAGTGTGTATACACAAGTGAGATGTGCCTCAGTACTTTATATGTGTGTTTTATGTGTGCGTGTACTTCATCAATATCTTGCCTATACAAAGGCAATTTGTAATTATGTGTCTAGTTGGCGAGTGTGTGTGCGTGTGTGTGGGCCCCAGACTGCGATAATGACATCACTGGGTGTTGTCTCATATCCTAATAACTCAGTAAGACTGTCCTCAGTGAGATTCCCTTAGTAACACTTTACTTGTTAGCCCTTGTGTGTTTTGTAGTCTTGGTGTGTGTAGTGTTTGCAATAGTGTGTATAAAGTGCCCGCATGTCACTGGAAAAATGAAAACACTTAGTGCACATGTGCGTGTTGCAATGTGTGTGTGTGTGTGTGTGCTGGCGTGTGTGTGCTTGGCGCGGTGCTATGTATTTCTAAATGTGTATTATTCCAATAGCTAGATGCAGCTGTCTTGCAGATGACCATCTCACTTCTCAAAGGGGTCGGTTGAATGAATATGTGGGACTAGAAATAGAGCTGTGCTCTTTCTATGAGTATATGTCCCTCTTTTTCCTTCATCTCCCTCTTCTCTCTTACTTTCCCGAGCAGCATCTGTTCCAAAGTAAAGAAAGTTTATTTATACGCAGTTTAGCTTTACAGGGTCTATAGGCCCCCTATTACTCCGTCACTTTCTCTATCTCTATTCCAGCCGTCTGTGACTCCTTTCATTTCTTCCTTTTCTCTCCTCCCTACTGTGTCCTTCACTCTTTGCTCTCCTCCTCTCTTTTAGAAAGTCTTTCTGTCCTTTTCTGTGTCTCTCCAAGCTTCAGCCTCAGGAGCAGCAGCAGTTTATAGAAATTACCCAGCCTACGTACAAAGCTGTATATTACACAAGCGCACTCAAAGAAGGTGCATTTTAACAGTGACAGCTGTTAGGTCAGGTGAGCGAGTCGGGGTCAGGGGCTGTAAAAAGCCGCCTGTAGTAAATCCACTGGGTGGTGGCCATTAGCGTGGTAAAAATAAAGTTATGACCCGTGCTATCCGGGCATCTCCACTCTTAAATTAATTGACAAATGCTTGAGATGGGAGACTAACACTGCATTATATGATAGCTAAGATATAAATTGATTTTGATGTTATACTCATTAGCAGGCATTTGCTAATCTTTAATCTATGTATAATGCTTTATCCTTCTCCTGCTATGAATCTCTCTGCGTTGTCTTCTTCACTAGACAAATCACTTGCACACACTTTTTTTTTTTTTTCTGCTGAAGCCGCTCCTGCTGTGAGAGATGCTCCTAATACTGTTGGGTCGTGCTCAGTGTGCTTTTGATGGGCAGTGGCGTTCAGTGGAATTGTTGGGCAGGATCAACAGTGTAGCAGCTGCTACATTAACATCTATTCAAACTGTTTGCTTGGGCTAGTGCTATTATCATTGTACCAAGTGTTTTTGTGTGTGTATGTAATTCATGGTAGCCGTTACAAGGATAAACAAACTGGCAGCCTGGCTAACATTGGAATAATCACCTCTTGGCTGTGTGTTTGGTCCTGTTGTGTTTGGTGGCTGTGTGTTTGGGGCTGTCCGTTTAGTCACTTTGTGTGTGTGTGTGTGTGTGTGTGTGTGTGTGTGTGTGTGTGTGTGTGTGTGCGTGTGTTTCTTGTTGATTAACCCAAGTGTCTCAGCGGTAAATTGAATTTCTGATCTGCTTGACTCGACTCTTGTCAGCCACCATAAGCTGAAAGAAATACCCTACAATAAATATAACATAAGCTTGGCGACCGAGAGACTGGAGAGCACGCCAGAATAACACAGCTGCAGCTTTGGAAGAGGGTACATGCGTCTCAACCGTACGGACTAATATACAGACATGCATGCAGTTGCTGGCTGTGATCTTGCAATTCTCATCCTTGTGTCATGAGGCAATTGCATCAGCATAAACCTTCAAAGACTTACATTCCCTCTCATTTCTGAATGTTGAAGTGTCTGATTCGATTATCTATGGTTTTTTAAGCTGCGGAACCCTCAGTGGATCATAATTCCCGAATCGCGGCACACGCTTCATTATGGCGGTAGCTACTTATTAACTAGAAGCATCTTTCAGGAGGACTTGTCAATCACTGTTACAGTGGAGGAGAGAGACTGAAGGATATGAATGAGGGGTTGATTTTCAAACAGTTATTACCACCTACCGTCACTCAGCTCCTGAGATACGCAGATAAATATCAACAAGTCTGACTTTAGGGATGTTGACCTGATGGCTTCAACCCCTGTTGTATGAATATGTGTTGTAACCTTCAGCACTCCAACTCTAATTGTTTTCATCCACTGACAATCAGACCCAGAGGTTTAGACTGACTATTTGCTCAGGATGGATAGGTAGCAAATATTTTCAGGTGGTAAGTCCTATGGGTGGTGTTAAAATGCAGAAGAGGCAGTAAAGGGCCAGGAGCAAAGAGTTTGGCTGTTTGTTTTGGCATGTACATAGATTGCAAATCCCATACTGTATTCATGAACCCCATTTCTCAGGTACGTTTTTGATCTAGCCTTTCCTTTATTTAATGGCATATTCACAGTGTTGTAAGTGTGTGCTCATATATCCCATATCCCCCATTCCCTTCATTTTCTTTGGAGTTTTGCATGCCGTTCAAATCTACACATTAAATAGAGTATATTGTCACAAAAACACTAGATGAAACAAAAATTTGCATGATCAGCTCCTGTAAGTTCAACAAACCTACAAATATTAATGTGAGAGTGCAATTCAAAATGGCTGCCTGCATGGCTCCTCTATTACACCCCACAAACGGTAAAAAGTGTCTTAAAAGTGATGCTACATTTACATTTTTAGTTAAAGGCTTATGTTTGTTGTGTGACTCTACCTTTAATCATGTTAAAGGTAGAGTCAGCTACAATTCATGGTCAAACTCAGAAACATTTTGCTGGCTGGGTGGTTAATTCACCCCTGCTGTGT
Organism: Lates japonicus; assembly: GCA_033238685.1. Lineage (NCBI taxonomy): Eukaryota > Metazoa > Chordata > Actinopteri > Centropomidae > Lates > Lates japonicus. The sequence goes on along the minus strand of BRZM01000041.1, from coordinate 3,540,898 downwards.
TTGCAAATCTTGTTGCTCTAAGTTATACCGTCTCTTTGATAGTTTAGCAAACTTGAAACAATGTAAATTCAAAATGGCAGCCATGGGAATGAGGTCAGCTAGGCTGTTTGGGATTTAGGCCTCCAACATCAGCAGAGGGAACCTAGGAGCCTATGTGTCTCACATTTCCAATGAGTGTCTCTTCCTCTGGTGCAATTAACAGTAAGTTTGTTCTGTGATTACTGGTATGAGTCCATTCCTATATAAGCATGTTTTTTCGTTTCTTTTTGAAAACCACACTAGAATGTCTTTATTTGAGCTGCTTTGGGATTTGAATTAAAATCCACTGTGCTGGGAGGTCAGACAACAGTACTCAACTTCAACTTTGATCTAATTAGGTGAGCTGCAAAAATTAGACCTCCCACTCCTCAAACTTCCATGTTGGAAAGGATGGGTGGTTGATGAAACGGAGACATTTGCTGAGTTTTTTTCCCCAGAAGATGAATACCCAGGAACACATTATATGCTTAGGAAAAAGCTGGTGTAAAATAAAGATCACATTCTCCAACATCAGCCATTTTAACGACTGACTGAGGAGCATAAGGAGAAGTGAAAATTCAACATAGAAAATGTAAATAGGTCATTGTTAAAGAGTAAAAAAAAATCCATACGTTCATTTGGGGACTATAATTACACTGTTTTTAGCATATAGTGCAGGCTCCTGTTTAAATCTTTTTATCCTTTTTTTACACCAGACTCTTTGCAGTGTTTCTGTCTTTTTTAATCAATCCAGGTCTTCCTGCACTTCTTTGTAGCCTTCTTCTTCTATCCTCATCTGCTCCTCTCATCTGCATTTCTCATCTAATCTTGAAAGTCTATCTGTCCTCCCTTCTGTCCTTTTTCCATCTTGTTCGTTGTTAAGTGTTTGAAGATTGTAGCAAGAGATTTCTCCCTGTATCGAAGCTGTGTCGAAAGGAGTTGGCAACAGCTGCACCCCACACTCCCTCTTCTCTCTATGTATGCACACACATGCACACACACAGCACTTAACAAAGCTATGTCCCATGTCTTCCACTGCTTTAGGTTTCAGGGACAAAGTGTTTGATGCAGCTATCCCGTATTTAATGGCACTGCCTTTTTATATCTTTTTCCTCCATTTCTTCCCCTTCTGCTCCATCTATTTCAGACTTAGAAGAGCACACACACAAACACACTCACACACACAGAAATGTACATACAGCACACACAGTCATGCAGAAATGCGTGCACATTACTCCATGATCTCTGCAGTGAGCAGGCACAATCACGTTAGAATAGGGCTGGCTTGCTTCTCGCCTGCCACATCTGTGAGCCCTTTCTAGCACAACACAATTCAGTAAAATGGACCATAGTCTCTGCCTTAAGCGTTGGCGTAGTAGCTTCAACCCAGCACTGCACCATGTTGAGGCAGTAGGCTATGCTAAAAAGACAGGAGCGGAGAGATGCAGGCAGTGAGTGACATGATTAAATATCCCTCCGGCCAGGCCTCTTCCTTGTTCCTTTCGTCTCATTATGATGGAAAGCCCTGTGGAGCATAAGTCAGCCTTGGTGACCTGAGTAAGCGCAGGAGGCAGAGCAAGGATGGATGGATGGAGTGGAAAAAGGATGACTTGTAAGAGTGTCCTGTGCTGACAAGCAGTGAACAATGCCAAACTGTGAGGGCTCTCAGGAAAATGGCATTATTCTGTGTTTTGTTAGCACACTCCAGTTTATTTGTCTCTCTCTCCCTCCCGTCTCGGTCTCACGTTATACATCAGCACTTTGCTCTTAAAACTTCAGCTTTAAAAAAAAAAAGAAAATAGATGCCGCATCACATCCATTAACATGAAAGACAACTTAAAAGGTCTTGTCGAGCCTGAGAAGGAACTGGAGTGTCTTTGCGTCTGACTGTTGACTGAAATGTACATGACTTTAGCCCCTAGAACTGAAAGTAACAGAATAATGGTCTCTCGCCTCATGTCTATCCTTGTAGTTGTGTGTTTTAACATGTCACACCAAATGTTTGAGAGATTTATGTTGGCATTTTATGTGTTAAGGTATGAAGCATGTACTGTATGTTGTACATGAAAATGTGGGGGGCATAAGTTTGCTATAAGTCAGTATGACAGCTACATGATTTGTAACTATTATGCAAGGCACTGTTATGCAGTAGCTTATAATGTAGGCTCCATCGGCTATGAATGCGTCCCTCTACGTTTTGTCCTCCCAGTTTAAATACTGCAGTGAGCGACTTTTGGAAGGGACTGTTTTTGGATTTCAGGTCATTTGCAACTTGTCTCAGCACTCTCGGTTCTTTTAACTGCAGGAGTCCTTAATATGTAGTCCTTAAAGTGTCGTGTCACATCATGTAACTGACTTGAGTGCAGAACAAATTAAGCTTTTAGATTGTAGTGTTGTAGATTCAGCTGACTTCAAGATAGAGGAAGAGAATAGGGACAATGAAAGAGTGACTCAACAGCTTTCTCCTGGAAAAAAAAAGCAAAACAGAGAAAAGAAAGGATGGAATAAGCACAAATGGCTAGAGAGAGTTAAAAAGATAGAATAAGTGCAGAAAACGGAGAGAAGGCTGAAGGGCTTTTAAAGAAGCAGTCTTTAATTAAGTTGATAATTATTATTGGTTATTAGCGATAAGGTTTATAGTGAGAAAAGTCAGTGCATCTATTATACCCCACTCCCACGCTAATTACATATGCAACCTCTGTACCAGCACTCTATGACCATAAATTAGTCTGAGCTCAGAGGGCGACTACAGCTTCACGAAAAATGTTGATAAATAATAACACTGAACATTTTTTAATCAATCTAGATGAATAACTGGCCACAGTCAGTCCCATTCTTTTTAATTTTTAAAACAGAGATTTCTGAGACAGCACCTTATTTAGGATATTGCTGAACTGGTAGAAAACACATTTGTGAAAACAGTTCGTTATTTTTTCTAAGTTATGTAATAGGATATGAACCTCCCAACTAATGCATTTTTATTTCAATTTTGTCATAGGATAAATCTGTGTTTAGTTTTAGAGTGTATTTTAATATCCTCTTAATTGCCACCAATCCTAGATAATATGCATGTTTTGGGAGGTGAAATTATAGCACAGGAAAGGCTTTGGTAACACTGGGACTTTGCGGAGAAAGTTTAGCAGTACTAATTGATTTTTTGGCCGCTGAGGGCGGGCGGAAAACATAATGTTTTGACACATGAGCACCTTGTTCTAGCAAACGTATGATAACGAACATACACATTCAGCACATACAGAACATTATTACCATTAATATGAAGCCATGTTTCTGGACACCCACAGGTGAATGTCTGGATTAACATTTTTTAATTTATTTTAATTTGGCTCTGTTTTGGTCTCCACCAATAAGTCATTTTAACATAGCTAAAATATAACATATTCACCAGCTAGTTGGTAAGTTTATTCATCTTGGTTGGTGCCGTGGAAATACTGTTTTGATGCGTTTTCTGGAAAATGTGCTGAGTAGTAGACTCAACAATATTTAAGATGTGGGCTTTAAAAACAAAATAATAGGCCGAGAAGCTAAAATATATGTGAAGCTGATGGGAACTGAGGCCAGGTGGTAGATTCTTCACTGCTGGCCTTACCTTTCCACATGATTATTCAGTTGTGTCTTTAATGTTGTGAAGACATTGATGAGTATCTTTAAGATTTTCTAATAACAAAATAATTTTTACAGTGTACTGTATGGTCATATATGGGCTTGTGAACCCTTCAAAAAAAGTTGATCCTTATACAGTACATTATCTTTGCACCTGTCCCCATATGTTCCAGTTTGGTGTTCCACTTCCCTTCAGCTTTAGTCCTCTTCGTCTGTCTCTCCCTCTCTGTCTTTTTCACTGTCCTTCTCCCTTATCCTCCCCCTTTCTGTCCATCTTATCCAGCCTTTGGTGCTTTTATAGCCTTTTTGGGAGGACGGGCGTGCAGCCCAAGGACATGTGGGAGGATTTAAAAATAACATTGAGGAAGAGAATGGGAAGGAGGAAGACAGATAGAGGGAGGGGATGGAAGAGAGTCTTTCAGGGTCCAGGCGTTGACCGTGGGTCTGCGGAGTTGGCCGGGGCTCCAGAGGCTTACCGGCAATTAGATCAGCGCTCCCCAGAGAACAAGGGAAATAGAGTTTTACCTACGAAACACCTGAGAGAGAGAGAAAGTGAAACAAGAGGATGTAAAAGGAATGAGGCAGAGAGAGGTTCTAATATTTGTGGGAGTGATGGCCTCACTCCTGTTATTAAAGGTACAAGGCAGGGGTTGCAGCCACATTTTTATGCAACTAGCAGTGTAGCCTTTACATGGGGCTGTAGTAGTGTGATTTACCTGAGCATCCTCATTATTTGTCGTATTTTTTAAATATACATCAATTTTCCTATATAGTTACAATGATATTTGCCCGTTGAGGAAGACCTCAGTATTAGTAGATACAGCTATGGAACTATGTTAAAGGATTAATCAGAGAATGGTTTTACTTCTCACTGAATCTTAGGTTTTGCTGAATCATTTATATAAACATTTGGGCAGTGGATTGTGGAAGAGCCCCAATTTGATAGCCTCTTCTTTATCATTACTCTCTTTAAGTTCTTTGAATTCTTTTTAAATACATTTTTCTTATACTGCCCACCAGAAATAAAGATCTCTTCAATTCAGTTCACAATGAACAGAAGGAGAAAATTAGTCGCATGCCTTTACAACCCTTGATGTAATGATTCCCTTAAAGTGCACTTTTGCTAACTTCCCAACTCGTCAACTCCTTGTCCTTGTGAACTTCCTCCAACACCATCTCAGGTAAACCACTTCACTTCACATTCAACCGTTAAGCTGGCCCTTGAAAGTGATCCTTTGTTCTCCTCACTGCAGTAAACCCACGCTCTGCCTGACTGACCCTGGCTTTCTGTGCTCAAATACTGAAGCTCCTGAATGAAAAGAAACTGAGGTTTGTTATTAATGGGGTTTGAATTAATCAACATGACTGACTTTTCAATAGCTCATTTAGAGGGTTGATGAAGAGTCATGGTGAGGTGAGTTTTTGCGTGTGTTTGCGTGTTGGCATGAGTGTGTGGCTGCAACGTGATCAAGCTTTTTTGTGTGTCGTATTGTGTGTGTTTGTGTGTGTTTGAGATGTTAGCTCAGTCCAACCTTGACAAGGAGGAGAGGGCATTGTTAGTGCAGACCCACTGAGAAATATGCCTTGACAGAGAGAGCAACATACACTCTCTCACACACCCACACACTCAAAGAACACAAACTTTTAAACTATGTCAAAGTGAAATTACTGTATTTTACTGAACACAGTCTGCCTCTTAACACACAAACAGACAGACAAATAGACTTTCCCAACATCATTTACGTCCATCTGCTACTTAAACATCAGCAGTTACTTGGTTTGAGTGTGTGTGTGCGTGTGTGTGTGTGATAGATGCTAAGATATGTCTTTGTATCTTAAAAAATCAAGGGACAGGTTCAGGGCCACACAGCATTTGCAACGATTCTCTATGACACAGACACACAAACACACACAATTTTAAGCACAGTTAGCTATTGATGAAGACTAAAAGCTCCATCATTTAACTATGGTCTCCCAGCAGTATACTAGCTGTAATTTATTACTGTCTGCAAACACACACACACACACACACACACACACACACACATACACCGTAGTAGAAACTGCTGCTGTCACCGTTAGGGCCAGCTGCAGGCCTTCATTGCCTCTGCTAAGTTTATGTGTTTCTGTGTGTGTGTGTGTATGTGTGTAGTATCCTACAGCCTAACAGTAAAAACAGCTACTTATTTGATACAGTAATTCATTCATCTGTGTGTGCTCAGCTGCCCTCACTCTATACATTTCTCCAATGGGAAGATTTGACTCCAATAATCAATACACCTTTACTGCTGTAGAAGACTAAGATAACTATAGTAGAAAAAAACTGAAAAGTCAGAAAGAAAAAAACAAACACACACACACACAAAAACACTGACACCTTTAAGATGTATGCATAAAGCATTTAAAGACATTTAAAATAAAAGTGACACGGTATTACAGTCTGAAAAAAGTCCAAACTGCACAATAAATGTTTTGATTTGTTTCAATACGTAACAACAAAGTATGTCTCTTATTAACTATTATTTGTTATTATTAATATTATTTATTTGTTACCAAAAATGACTAAAATGTGTATTGTCTGATCTTCAACCTTTATGATTATGGTCTGGTTAAGTTTAGAGGATTAAAAATACTTGGGTGAGGTTGAGAGAAGAGCAACCATCATGGTTAAATGTTAAAATATTTAACCACATTGAAGAGTGTGAGATGGCTGATCTCTCCTGTGTCCCATGCTTTCAGTCTCTCCCCTCCTATGGTTGACTGAAAATGAAAATAATGTAAGTATGTGCATAAATACAAGAAGTAGCTTGTCAGGAAATATAACGTAAAGTAATTTTAAAGGTGCTATATGCAAGTGTTTGCCATCTTTACATAACTCAGCATCAGAACATCTCAGCTGTGAAGAAACAACACCAAAGTTTTCCTTCTTCTTTCACTTCCTTTCTTCTTCTGAAATTCGTAGTAGCTAACCCCAGCCTGTCCAGATCTCATAATACCATTCAAGTCTACCCCTCAGTCCAGTATGAGCTCTTGGTAAATGACAGCCTTCAATGCTAACATTGGCTGTGCAGTGATGTAAACTTCCATATAAGCACCTTTAAGTGTTTGAACAAATGCTCTGTCTTTTTGGTGTCTCTGTTTGTATTAATAATTGCGTTATTAATGAATGGTGGTGCTCAAGTTATGTTATATATGATATAGTCACACACACAATTAAGTTATATCCATATTGTCCTTACTGTTTATTCTATTTTATTCTATATTCTCTTTGTTTTAGTGCTGTATTTATAGAGGTTTTAAGCTGCCTGTTCCAAGTATTGCTCATCATATCTGTTTCTGGAGCCCTTTAGGTCTTTGTTTGTAAAAGAAATGAAGACAAAGAGATAAGAGCTCAGGGTCTTGAACAGCTTACTCATCTGTCAATTGGTCATTTATTCACAAAATAATTCCATGACTTTGCTAAATACAAACCCACAAGTTAGGTTACCATTCAGCTAGAACTTTCTCAACCTTAATTAACAACTTTGTACCTGTCTTAGCTGTGTTAATCTGAGTAGGCTCTTAGGCCCTTGATCACAACAGAAATTATTTTCTCTGTTACCTCTTTATTTCATCAACAAGTAAATGTTGCAAATAGGGAATTTAATGATTTTTGTAAAAAAAAAAATAGTTCTCCTCCCATGATACAGATCTCAGATTGCATTGGGTACTGAAATGGTTTCTGTTCACGCCCAAAAGCAAGCTATATCCAAAGACAAGCCAGTGATTGAATGTCGAATGATGGCATCAAAGGGCTGAGACTGACATTTTGAAATCAGTTTGCAATTTACATAGCCACCTGCCAAATGTCTGGTATGTATTCAGCTTCTGCAAGAATGATTTAGCATTAACAGGTTTATTTCAGTAACACACCAGAAGCCTGTTATAAATGTGATAAACAAAAACTTGCAATTATATTTAGCATAGTCCATCCTCTGCCTCTTCTCTCCTCACCTCCTTTTCTACTCCCCTCAACATGGCTAATAACTGAATAAATGAATAAATTCAAAAGGGCCCAAGAACATTTATGATAGGATGACATCTCTTTCTCCATTCTTACCTGCTTTGTGCCTTGCCCTATTTCTGCCTGCTACAGCATTTTGAGTCACTTTCTCTCTCTCTCTCTCTCTCTCTCTCTCGTTCTCTCTCTCTGTCTTTCCAAAGACAGAAAAAAAGTTTAATGAGTGTGTATGTTGAAGGTGGTAAGCTATTTTCGGATAAACTGCAGTCTCCTGTATGTCCCATGCTTTTCCAGTCTCCTCCTATGGTTGATGAAAATGAAAATAATGTAAGTATGTGCATAAATGCAAGAAGTAGCTTATCAGGGGAAATATAACGTAAAGTAGTTTTAAAAGGTGCTATATGCAAGTGTTTGCCATCTTTACATAACTCAGCATCAAGAACTGTCTCAAGCTGTGGAAAACAACACCAAGGTTTTGCTTCTATTTCTTTCACTTCCTTTCTTGCTGAAATTAGCATGGTAATATTAACCCCAGCCTATCCCGTCTCATAATACCATTAAGTCTACCCTCAGTCAGTATAGGCTCTTGGTAAGTAAACAGCTATCCAATACTAACGTGGCTGTGCAGTGATAACAAAAAGCTTCCATATAGCACCTTTAAGTGTTTGAACAAATGCTGTCTTTTTGGTATCTCATTTGTGTATGTGCCGTGTGTGAATTAGTTAGTGCTCAAGTTATGTTATATATGATATAGTCACACACACAATTAAGTTATATCCATATTGTCACTTATATTTTTATTCTATTTTATTCTATATTCTCTTTGTTTTAGTGCTACAGTACATATGCCTCAGAGGTTTTTAAGCTGCCTGTTTCCATTGTTAACTGTCATATGTTTTCTGGAGCCTTTAGAGTCTTTGTTTTATGCAGAAATGAAGACAAAAAGAGATAAAACTCAGGGTCTTAGACAACACACTCATCACAGTAAGCAAATTGGTCATTTATTCACAAAATAATTCCATGACTTTGCTAAATACAGAGCAAGTTGGAACACCCATTCCAGCTGGAGACTTTCTCAACATAGTGTAACTTTGTACCCCTGTCACCAGCTGACAAATAATCTGAGTAGGCTCTCCAAGCATGATCACAACAGAAATTGTTTTCTCTGTTTACCTCTTTATTTCATCAACAAGTAAATGTTGCAAATGGAAATTTAATGATTTACTGTAAAAAAAAAAATGGTTCTCCTCATGATACAGATCTCAGATTGCATTTAGATGCTGATATTTCTTGTTCTGCACCAAAACATTATACTCAAGGAACAAGCCAGTGATTAAAAGATGTCGAATGATGGCATCAAAAGGCTGAGACTGACATTTTTTGAAATCCAGTTTGCAAATTTTGCCAGCACACCTGCCAAAATGTCTGAAATTGTGTAACTAGCAGCTTCTGCAAAATGATTTAGCATTAACAGGTTATTTCAATGCCCACACGAGCTGTTATAAATGTGATAAACAAGAAACTTGCAATTATATTTAGCATAATTCCATCCTCTACCTTTCCTCTTCTATATACTCCTTTTTTCTCCTCCAACATGGCTATAATAACTGGATAAATGAATAAATTCAAAAAGGGCCCATGATGGGATGACATCTCTTTTCTCCATTCTTACCCTGGCACATGCTTCTTTTCTTCCACCTGCTACAGCATTTTGATCCTCTCTCTCTCTCTCTCTCTCTCTCTCGTTTCTCTCTCTCTCTGTCTTTCAAAAGACAGAAAAAAAGTTTAATAGTGTGTATGTTGAAGGTGGTAAGCTGTTTTCAAAGGTTCCCACTCAGCTTGCAGTCACATATTCTTTCAGATGCAGTGTACTGTTTGCAGATGTGTGTGTGTTTCTGTGAGCTATCAAGTTCCTGTCCGTGGCGAGATCATCTGTCTGCTCTTTGGGGTCGTCGGCAGGTGCATTCTAACAGGCCTCCCCAGGACACCTCTGTCCCTCAAATACATCTGAAAGTACATATGCCTCCTTCAACTCTCCCTGCACCTATTGTACTTTGTCACTGTGTGCGCATGTATAATCTACGCCTGCATTGCGGGGCTTTTCCTCCGTGTGCCGCAGTAGATTTGAATTAGAAGAGTGGGCTCTGAATTGACATCAGCTGTGCTGCCTGCAGCTTAATGAACCACTTCTTCGAAACTAAACATTTACCGCAGAACCTCAGCGTGAATTCGCGGATCATTCGAAACACCCTGCACTATTTATTTTTATTTTTACATGATTTACTATGAAATTTGGTTACATGAAATTATTTTAATACAACAGCTGGATCTGGACCTCTTATGGAGCTCTGTAAGTAAAGAGATATAGTGAAGATATATGAATTAAATAAATGCTTTCCTTTAACAAACAGTAGTGGAAAAAACCCTGTACCACTATTCATTTGAGTAAATTGGAGACAATATATACTACTCTTCTATTTGTCTTGCTAAGCCATTTGACGATGTATGCAGTTATTTTGGCTAAATCTGATACCCTTTTAATAGCTTTTCTCATTTTCGGGATGCTATACCCAGTGGCATTCTTTCCACATTTACCAAAATAAGATAGTATCTAAGCTTACACATATTTGGCAAATATAAAATACTGGCATTTTCAAAGACAGGGAGGAAAATTACTAGTTCATCTCAGACTCTCAAAATCCTGTCACACACACTGCCTCAAGCGTCATCCGTCTCTTACTTCATTTTCTCCCTCTGTTTTTCCTCTCTCTGCATCTGTCTTTCTTTCTCTCTCTCTCTCTGTTTGCTCCCCCCCTCCTCTCTGCCTATGTTGCAGTACTCCGGAACCCAACACTTTATCATTCAATAACGAAAACATCTCTCGGTCTTGTACACAGAGTAATTGATCCTCTTCTCTGGGTTTTTTATTTTATTTTATTTTGCTTCAACGACACCCTCTCAGAGTGCTGACAGTAAGAGACACACAATTGTGAGCTGCTTCAAATCCATTTGCCTTTCATGTGTGTGTACTCACTGAATCTCCATCAGATTTGGGTACTTTGTTCTTATTTTCGTCTAAGGCATTACAAGTTTTTGCATATGTGACTGTTTTTGTGTCTGTATCTTCATGTTTAAGTGGTACTTTCAAGTCAGACTTCAAAGCCCTGCAGTCACATCGGTGTGTGTGTGAGCACTGTATGTGTGTGTGGATGCTATTCCCACTGGCAAATTCTATGTCCTACACCTTTGTGTGCGTTATAATGTTCGGATTAAATTGTTATTGCACTAGAAAGCACACACTCACACATCTTTTGCAGTTAATGAGTGATACTGCTGAATAGGTAATTTGCCAGAGGCGGACATAGGATGACTGGAATGTTCTCAAGGACATGTGAAATTGCATTTCATGTCCTGTAGTACAAACATACACACACACTCAAATTCACACACACACACGCACAATGTGCCATAATAATGAAGGTGTACTTTCTAAAGAGCGCATGCTTCCAGACATTTTTTCAGGGTGTCATTACACTGTGTGTTTATGTGTTGTATGTGTGTGTATACATATTCTTGCAACACCTCTTTGCTCAAAAAGGTCACTTTCACTTTAAATTAGGCAGAGGGAAAGTGAGGAGAGAGCAAGAGAGGATGGTTGGCAAAAGAGAGAAAGAGAATTAGGATATGGAAGTGTAGAGCAAGAGGATGGGAGGGCAGTAAGTGAAGATTTGGGGGGAGTAATAGGAGTAATTGTAAATCAGCAAAAGGAGAAGAAAAGAGATGGGCAGGCAGAAAGAAAAAGCAACAGGAAGAGAGGTGAGTGGTGAGAGAGGTAAAATGGGCCGTCCCACTCAGTCTTTTCATTATTTCAGGACTAATCCCAGTCCTTTTTTGTCTAATTCTGTCTGACCTCTTTCTTAATTCGAGATACAAAAGAATGAGTGAAACAGGCTGAACGAGAGGAGTCAGAGAAAGGGGGAGGAGGGCCACAAGGACGGAGGACTGGAGAGAGTGGCAGGAAACATCAGTGAGTAAAAACTCTGGTAATAAAATACAGATTACACAGTGTTGCAGCCTGTCCTTTAGCTCTTGGCAGTGCTGCTCATACCATAATGTATATTGTCCTGTGTGTATGTGCGTGTGTGTATGTGTGCACTTGCGTGAGACTGACCCTTAGGGGTCACACACCCTTAGGTAATGGGTCCATTAGAAAGACAAAGAGCTGCCCTCTTGGCTCAAACACTATCACTCTCTCTATTTCTATCTCTCCCCCATCTTTTCTTTCTCTTCTCACCTCTATCGCTCATGTCCTTTCTTTTGTCTCTCTGTCACTACCCCTCTCAATCTCCCTCTGACAGGTAGGCGTATATGACACAAAGAGACCCAGCAAGGAGGGGGGGGGGCAAGGCGGGGGGGTAGCGTCAGTCGGCTCATCAATTTATCATGTGCAATTTCAACAAGCTGACCTGTGCATGCGTGTGTGTTTGTGTGTGTGTTTGTGTGTGTGTGTGTGTGTGTGTGTGTGTGTGTGTGTGTGTGTGTGAGTTTTGCACATGCACAAACAAGAGCAATCTAGCTGGCCTTGTGTTGGAGACAGTCATTAACCCTCTTACCCTCTTCTCGTTATCTCTCCCACCCCTCATCTCTTCTCTGACTCTCTCTCTCTCTCTCTCTCTCTGTGTGTATGTATGCATTTCTAGAGACATTCATCTTAATAAATCAACTTTATGTCTCAATTTTAAAGAGATTGGTTTGGGATTTGAACCCACATCAAGTGGCGATTAGTGCAGACCCTTAACCACCTCAAGTGGTGTCTCACGGTGTGCTGTTCAAACGGAGGGTTAGGACCCAGTTTTTATATTGTGCTTTCTATAACACTGTGGTTCAGGATAAAAATGGGTCTTTGTGTGATTTTTCAAATGAGTTATTGAATGAATTTGAAAACAACAACAACAACAAGCAGTGCATCAAATACTGCATTCTGATGGGCCAATTAAATCTGTTGTGCTGTTTCAAATAGACAAATCTGCTGATTGGTAATTTCCCTTTTCAGGCCATACAAATTTACCAAAGTCCTTCTAGGCAAGTCTCGCCACTTGGCAGCCGTCTTGGCAATGCCCCCGGGCAGTTATTTTAGGGTAACAAAACTAGGCCCCAATCATATTGAACAGGGAGAGAGCCATGACTGCACTTTCAGTTCAGAAATGATTGGCTACTTTGGGGGAAGGGTGGGACATGTGTCATACAACTGGCATGTATGACATTACAGGCTATTCTATTCAAGATTCTCTAAGTGTTCTGTCTCCTGCCTTATAACCTTTCTGAACTTACTGAGCTGGAAGGTTCTAATACTGACATCTTCTTCTGGTATCTTTTTCCTTAACTGTCTATCACGTGACAGGTGGACTTTGACAATACTGTCACAAAAGAGCACATACTGTATGTCTCAGCAGCATATGAGTACATACAGTCGTACTGATATAGAGACAGGAAAGGTGCATTTCTAATTAGTACATTCAGCACTGACTGGATGACAGGGCAGTTGTTCTGCTGCACATTCATCTCCCACAGGAATCAACAAAAACAGTATTGTTTTATCTGAGGCGTCTCTCCCACACCTTGTGGAACATTTGCATACACAGAAACTTTTCTCAAATATTTGTCACCACTTGATGCTGTTCTGCACCTTTGCACTTCTGCTGGTAGTGCCTCATTGTGTAGCAGGTTCCATTTAAATGAACTGACATCCTATAGCTTTCCTGTAGCTATAGCTTCCTTGTAGCTGTGTGTCTGAATGCACTGTAAAGAGCAAAGCAGTAACATCAGCTATTATAAGTGTTCATGCTTCATTTCCATGTTGTGTAACCTAAGAAAACAGCAACATCAATCATCATTCTTTCCTGTACAGGCTGTACTTCTGCACTGTTTGGAATATTATGTCGTTTAATGAGCCAACAGATCAGGAAAAAACAGGTTTAATTGCAGAGAATGTAGTGGCCAGTTTTTATTATTTATTTATTGATTTATTGCCTTGTGCCATGTGGCTTTCTGTTTTTGGTTGTTGCCCATTTCAGGTGCACGTTCAGTACAGGCAGGCTGAGATTATGTTTTCAGAAAGGCACACTATTCAACAAATACAGTCACCCACCCAGCTGGTACAATCCCACCCTTAAACAAGTGAAACTGTTTAGTAATAATACCTTTTCTAGGGTAGGAAAGAGGGATGAGTAAAGAGTAAAAAATGTAAAGAGTAAAAATCCATGTGAAGGTTAGTTTTCTGCATGTGTTTGCAGGTGCGATTAAATAAGCTACAGCTCAAATATACAATTCTCCACTGCCGTCATCTCTCCTTTAAAGGGGAGTTATGGTCCTTTTGAGGAATTATACAGCTCTTGGTTCAGTCCCCAGAGTAACAAGAGAGAGAGGATGGAGAGATGACCGCACCTCTTCCTGTCTGTGGTCAGTGTGAGAGGGCATACAGCAGTGGAAAGAGGAGTTAGTCAGAGAAAGTGAGTAAGATGGCAAAAGAAGCCGCAGTGTGTGCGTGTGTGTGTGTGTGTGCAAGCGCATCAGCCTCCACATAACCCCGCATGCCAGCTTAGACTATTCTGCTGACTCGTCGTTCTAAATACAATTACTTGAAGGAGCGCAAAGTGTGTGAGTGTGTATGTGTCAGTATGAGTGTGAATGGGTGAATGAAAGTAAAAAAAAAAAAAAAAAAAGTCTTATGAATACTTGGGGTTCCTAATCTCTCTCACTCCTTTCTGCTGTGTATATGTGAGTGTGCATATATGTGTGTGTGTGTGTGTGTGTGAGGAATTAGGTTGCTGCTGCTTTCTCTGACTAAGCCTGTGCGAGGATGTGTGTGACGTCATGCAGCGTTTCCCCTGGTTACTGGGCGGCCTGGTTTGTCACTCAGGGAGAGCGAGAGAGATGAATCTAGTTAGAAAATTTGAAAAAAAAAAAAAAGAACCGAAACAGGTACCACACTGTGGTGGCAGACATGAAAGCAAGAGCGGGGAATCAGATGGAGGCAGGAATGATGTTCTGATTTTGTTTGAGGGAGATTAAAGTAGCCTCCTGCATACTGTAGCAGGCAGTTAGGTTTGACAGCAGCTGCCACAACACAAGGCAAAATAAGTGCATATATGATTTTTAACCTGTGTCTTTTTCATGCTGCATTTGAACAGAATTCTCCTACTTTTTTTTGAAAAAAAGAAATGTCTGCTGCAGCCTGAGTAAAGGGATTGATGCTACTGCAGAAAACAGTGTCAAATCCTCACTAGCTGATATGTTGAGGACTGTGGTTTTGTAAGTCACAAACAGGATGAGACAAAATTTAAATTCAAGTGCAAAACGTAACTTGTGTTGGGAAAATCAGCAAATTGACACTTCTTCCCATCATTTTTCTTTCTTAATGTATGTATTAATGTAATATTTGGACTTAACATAATAAGCAAATGCCATCATTGAAAAGTTTCTTACATGAATGTATTTGTATGCATCACAGGCCTTTATACCACTGTATAGGGCACATAATGCGCTAATCTATCAGGGATGTGTAATGTAATTTAGGACCTAGTGTTTTTGAAGTTTGGCCCATAATAGAGATAAACAGTCCACATATCTCAACCTCTGCTGCTTCTGCTGTCTTGTTTTAATTAGTCTCTTGTGAATCCACCAACATAATGTAAAACAAAATATCTATTTATCTATTTACTGAAATCAGAGAAAAAAAGAAAAAAGAAAAAAAAAACTAAATCTATAAAACTAAATCTGTCAGACTTGCTTCCAAACATTACATATATATAAAGCAGAAACAGCAAAACATGATTTTTTCATTATTGCCACCTGGTGAATGCAAGACCATGTTTTATTCCTGGTTTGTTCCACCAAATCCTGGCAGGTAGTGTATAATCAGCTTGTTCTGTGGTGAGCTGTTGCTCATGGGGTCAGTGAAAGCAGGAGAGACTCAACCAGTGTGTACCAGCAAACCAAAAGAATGAGCTGAAAAAAATAAGATAAAATAAAAGAATACAGTGTGAAATAGAGAAAATGAAAGAATCGTGAGGGAGGGGAATGTAAGTAATACCCAGTGTATTGTATGGAACATGAGTAAACAGGTCCTGAGACATGTGGTTATTTAGTCAGCTAATGCAGCAGGTCAGTGCCAGCCTGTGGACTCACCCCAGGACACACACACACACACACACACACACACACACACAAACATGCACACATATTGTACACAGAGCAAAATGACTGCACTAGTGTACCATAGTGTATTTTATGACAGACACACACATTTATCTTTCTATAGTTATGAGGACACTCGCTGACATAATGCATTCCTTAGCCCCTAACCTTAACCATCACAACTAAATGCCTAACCCCAACTCGTACCCCTTATGTTCTCATAATGGTTTTGAGCAAAAAGTTGTACATAGGGAGACATGTACACACACACACATACACACACACACATACTCAAGTACAGTACATCCGCTTGAGTCATTGTGATGACACATTGAATAGTATCTCTTGGAGGCTGTGAAACACACACACATAGGAAGCAAATGTAGGTTGTGTTACGTCATCACACACATAGAGGCACACAGTACTGCATCCAGAGGGGGTGAGGAGCAATTGGTTTTGTCATCACACACACTCACATACACACACTTTTCTTTCTTTCGTACTCTGGCGTCTTTCTGTTGACATCATCAAACACACATGCATGCATTAACAATGACCGCGTCATTATTAGGTTGTTTTTCACCACCATGGCAGCAAATCAAATAGTTCCCTCCCCCGTGTGACAGATACACACACAGTGTGTGTTTGTGTGTGTGTACACAGATGTGTAATTCATGCAAACAGCGCAGCTTGAAGTCATAACAGCAGCTCATAGTGTCACTAGCTGACATAGAAGAGAAAGGAAAGATGAGCAAAGGTTTAGGAAAACCAGAAGGATAGAAAGAGAGAATATAAGAGGGTGATGTGTTACAGTTTAGGTAGAATTCTGTATCTCTTCATCATACATTTTGTTTTCCTTTTTATCTTTTTTCCTCTCTCCCTTTCTTTATTTTCTTCAGAATCCAGGTGCTCATTTCACACCTCCTTCTCTTTTATGCATCTGTCTCTTTTTCCTTTTTCCCACACTCAGACAGCGATTGTGAAACTCAGACAATTTTGGTGCCATTTTGGAGGTGGTTTCTATTTTTAGGGCTGCGTTTAGGCTCATTGTGCCGAGATGAAAAGTGAGCTAAACGCACTGAATAGGATGATTCACACGACTCCAATCTCTGTCGTGCAAAACACAGCGATTACAGGAAGAACTTGAGCTGCCCACTTTAGGTGTTGGACCGCTGTTTTTTTTTTTTTTTTTTTTTTTTCCGACCAAGAAAAACAGCCACTCTTGTCAGAAAACCCCAGGGGAGAGGAGGTGACAGATGACATTTTCAAATGTGTTATCTTCCAAAGGTCCCCTTTCACACACTCAGTTCAGAAGTCACAGCTTTAACATCTGTCAGTTTTGTATGAGTTCACAAGCTTTCTCAAGCGCTGCTGAGGTGAGTCCAAGGACTGTGTATACATGTACAGGATGAAGCCTTGACTCAATTATATAGTTCTTCCTTCTGTTCTTCCACTTTGATGTGTCAATCGCTTGTTATATTAAAACCTAATATTGCTTTTTGGGTCCAAGAAAAGGAAGACATTTTGTTAATGTGGCCACTGAAATAAAGAATAATAAAAAAAACACAGCGACCAACAAATCTAAGGGTTTCATTTGGTCATGCCAAGAAACAAATATTGGGGAAAGTCTTGTAGAACAAGTCTGTCTACAGTACTTAAACCTGGCTTATGTCAGACTGCATCTTGTGGAGCTCTCCGTGGTTCTGATCCTGAAGGCAAGTACGATGGACAGCTCCGATGCTGCTAAGGGAGTGGGGGGACAGAGGTGGGGGGAGCTGTCCCTGGTGCTGCCTTCTGTTCACACTGGTTCCAGTTCCAGCCAATGACTAGCACGTGTAACAACTTATTTCTCATGGTTTTTAGATTATATTTTCTGTCTGCTGTTCTGGTTCCCCCCCGGTTGTTTAGTCTTGTGTATGCCTCGTCTGTCTGATTTCACACTTGTTTGCTTGTTTGTTTCTTTTTTAATTCAACAGCTTTGTACGTCATGATTTCTTAATCTTGTTCTGGTTGTTTTCTGGGAATGGAGTGTTATGGTCATCAAGTGTTTTGTGTTTGACCACTAATTTTACACATCAAGATCAGTTTACTTGTCATGGTGAGTACTTCTCAGCCTTTTTTCCTCCAAACATAACCCCGATTGAGTTGCATTTTGTGCATTGAATTTCCGGAGTTTTACCTATGAGAAAGAAGCAAAGTGAGGATATTTCAGCTTCTAATGCATTGATTTTGATTATTCTTTTTAAATTTGTCTTTTGTGAGTCTTCTAACTTTAACTGCAGTGCAAAAAAAAAAAAAAAAAAAAAATGGAATACTTTACATGAATTCTAGGCCTGTGTTGTCAATAGCTGACGTGTAGTCTATTGGCTGACAACACCAGCTCGTCTAAATCAAATGTGGAGATATCCTTGTCATTCAAATGTTGCAAATTTAAAGGGAAGGATTATATTATTTTAAAGCTTATGCAGGCGTTAATATGAAGCTGGTTGGAAAAAGGATGGATGTTTGTGTGTAGGTGTACATATGCACATGTCCCCTTGTGCCCCAGGCTAATTGACTTAAAGATGCTATCACAGCTGCCATACCTCTATTGAGCCCTTCCAACCTGACAATCGATGAATGAAAAAAGTGGCCTGGGCAGAGAGGACGGACACACAAGCTTACAGGGACAGTACAATACGCACACACATACACACACACACAGACACACACACACACACACACACACACTGCAGGTTCATTTAGATCGATGTAGAGATGAGGGCTACTTAATTTATTCATCAGAGCGTCCCAGCTAGAGGTCCAGGTGTCATCCTATCTATTGGCATGTGGTGGATTTAAAGTGTATTGGAGTCAGCACTCCTCTCGTCCCAGCCCCCTGCATTAACACACATAATGCTAAATCAACAGCTCTCTGAGAGCCGCTAAGTCCTCTAACCCCGTAGAGACAGAAGGGGAGAGGGGAAGAAAGGGAGAAAGTGAAAGAAACTGACATGGGGTATGTGCACACACACACACACACACACACACACACTGAGAAGACTTGAACATTTTGAAGTGTGAGATATTGAGGAAGGGTACAGTGGAGGATAAAACGCTTTATGTTTGGACAAGTGTTAGTTGGGGACCTGAGAGAGAGGGGGAGGGAAAGTGCTTCCTCTCCTCGCTAATCCCTCTTTTTACTTCTCCTTCTTCTTCTCATCTTTCGTCTTCTTTTTCATCTCTTGTTAAAATTAGACCAGGGGAAGTGAGGCCTCAATGGCATGTCACGGCTCAGGAGCCTAATGGCTAATCACTGCAGACAGGAACAATGATGGCCAAAGACTGTCTTGGGACCCAACACGGCTCTGGGCTCTAAAGGACATGAACAATAGGAATCTTTTCGGGCAATAAGGACAGACAGTTCTGGAAACATGGACAACAATAGATATTTTCATAATTCGGGTTTGCTTTGGCGTGGCGGTCAAACAGCTACATGGCATGTCAATATAATATATAATATGGACCTATACTTATTCTTATCTACATTTCCTCTTTTATAGTTGCATTAAACATAATGACAGAACTGCACTCAGACATACAATATAAAACAATATAAATAAATGACAATTTAAGTAAGGAAAACAAAATCTGTTCATCTTAAGCCAGACTGCCACTTTTCAGCTATTTTTATTTGTACATTTCAGAAATTCAGCAGTTGTGTGTTTTGATCTTGTGGTTTTGAGGCAGTGACACTCTGAACTACTTGGGCAGCCAACATAATGAGGTTAAATTGTAATTATATGGTGGTTTTCATACTTACATAAATTCCCACAGGTGCATGAACTGAGCTTGTTAGGGCAACAAATAAATACCCTCTGATAAACACTTCTCATACCAGTTGACACATGCAGAAGTTGAGCTGTTTTGAATAGCTGGTGGGCCATCAAAAAGTTAAAATAATGTACTAAACATTTACAGGAATTAAACCAACATGAATAACTTTTTGTACATTATTAACTTGAAGATTTTGGGCCACATCAATGGTAAAAGATGAAGCAGATAAAAATTTATGTTAGCTTTGCTTAGCATTGTGCTAGCTCAGTGCAACTTGCTTCACTAGTGCCATGTTGCATTCATGCTACTTTAGGTTGAGCTTATGCCTTTGCGTGTGGGGCTGGGAGGTCAGCACTAGCCGTAGGCGAATGTTAAAAGCTGTGACATGTTGGTGCTTAAGCGTTTGTTTTCGTGTGAGTTTAAACGTCTGGCGGTGCAGTCTATATTTATTGTTTGTGTCTGTGCGTGCATGTGTGTGTGTGTGATGGCGATGCTGGTGTTGGTGCTAATGGATTCACTGAGAGAAACACTGCTGGCCATGATGTCAGCAGGGGTGTGAAGGCAACAGTAGGACGATGTGTGTGTGTGTGTGTGTGTGTTAGGGTGTGAATGTTGGGTTGAGTCTAGGGAATACCTATGTGATACACTTTCATCAGTGTAGACCAGCAGGAGTGAGAAAGAGACAAGGGAACGATTAAAAGTAAAGGGGTGAAAAAGGGGGGGCAATTTTGATAGAAAGAAACTAAAAAAAGAGAAAGAGGGAGAGGAGAAAGAAATGGATAGTGGGCTAGAGAATTGAGGACGTAAACTTCTCTGTCAGAGAGATAGAGACAGAGATACAGGGTGATTAAATGTGAAGGAAAAAAGTGTCAGAACAAAATGAGAGCAGGAGAACGAAAAGAGAAACAGGTTAACAATATAAGGAGAGGAGGGATGGAGAAGTAATGGTGAGAATGATGGATACGGAGGTATACAGAGCAGTTACATAGCTCGCTAAGCCCAAAAGACAGTGGGGATGTGGGAATGAAGGGGGAGAAGGATTATTAGAGGGAGACTGAAGAATGAGATAAAGGGCTGGCAAAATGAAGGTTAAGAATGATGAGCGAATGATGCTCAGGGGGACTCATTTTCTGTTGCTTAACCTCTACTTCAGCAGCTCTTCAACAGGTGAGGAGGAAGGGGAGACATGATGTCATTTCACAATGAGAGGGCGGTGTTGGGCAGGGAAGGGTGCAATATAGGGACTCAGATTAGATCACATTAGATAGGGGGGTTATTAATTTCTGAGGTAGAATCTACAAGGCAGTTTAAAAAATCTATCGTTGGCAAAGTTGTCATCTCAATATATAATAATTTGTGTACTTAGCAGAGTATTTCATTTGCAGTTGTTCAGTTAGAGGCACTTCAGATATTTATCTGATATATTTTGGCAGGTTGTCCACTATTGATTTATAATGAACAATAGATAAGATATTTGCTTTTAGTGTAATAACATTATGTTATTCCTAATTTCTTCGATTGGTACAATACAGTCCAGTCTTAAAGCTGCATAAAGCATGAATAAAAGCACTGCCAAATCATAGAAGAAGAAACAGATAAACTTAAAAACATTCCCAAAACATTAAAAATAAGTACGACATAGTCATTATACCTTAACTTTGCAGATATGTTGTGTAAATGCAGCCTCTCAAGATTTTTCCCAGTCGAAAACATACAGGCACAAAACCTTTCAGAAAGCACACAAATGCTTATACAAAGCACGTTACTGACAGAAAAGGACAGAGACAGAGGCCCAGAAAGAATGGGGATGAACAGAGAGACATGGAAATACTGAGGAAAAAACAGCACCAGAGGAGAGGTATTGTTACTGTGAGCGTGGAAAAAAAAATCTCAACGGAGGGTTTAGCAGTCTACCCAACACCGAGACATGTGTTTATGCAACTACAACCAAGAGACTCTTGTCTTGTCTTTGTGTGTGCGTGCTGCCTTGCATTGCCTGTCAGTGGTTACACACATTGGTTACACCCATTTGCTTTTATACATGCAGATACGCAAACACCTCAGTGTGTGTGCATATGTGTGTGACACAAAACGCAGCTTGGCTAATTATTAAATTATCTGTTGAAAAGTGCATAGATATTTCATTAGTTTGCCTTTGATATCACACTAAATAAGTAATATCAGTTAGATATACTGTAGCCTGTGCAAAGTGAAGAAGAAAAAAGAAGTGTACCAGACTTATGATACATGGCCAGCTGGTGATATATGTGTACATATTGTATTACGGTGCCACATTATGGTAATTCACTGGAAGATATTTCTTTAACAGTGTTGCCACAGTGAGAGCTTTTACAATCAATGCTTTCATTTAATCTTGTTCGCAGACTGACCAAATAAACTAGAATTTCAATGTTCTTATGATTTGCCTTTTTCCGACAAAATTCAGCTGCCTACAGTATTTCTTGTTATTGGGTTATGAGAGCATTTGGCTGTCATGCTGAGCTGACTAAGTACAGAGCACAGTGCTATAGTGAAAGCCATGAATCACTGGCTCCTGTTACATGGGGAGCTCTTTTCCCTCAAATGTGATGATCGACAAGTCCCATGGAAGTATTTACACGAGTGCTGGGTAAAATGATGGGATACGGTGTCCCGTGTACATGCTCCACAGTAAGCAATCTGAAAGGAGCAGCTCTAACAGGTGCAGCATGCTGAATCTGACTCTCCGCCACATACAGGCAAAGTAAAAGGACCACTGAGAGCTTGGCCCTGTTACAGACTTTCTGCAGTGCTTTTATTGAAGGAGGTGTTTTATGAAAATACACCATAACCAAATTTATAGAATAGAAAAAAAATCTTATGTTTATCTTTCCTAAGCTGTCATGCTTGTTGGTATTTCAGCACCACATTCAGACTTTGCTTTAGTGACCAGGGAAGAGCTGTACACGCCTGGATAGGCTTCAGTCTCTTTTCAATTTCAGAATGAAAATGATGTGTAAAAACTGGATCAAAATATGAAAGGAAGTTTGCAGTGATTTATCAAGCAAAGGTCAAACCTCTTTCCCAACCCCACCCCTACTCTTCTTCCTCCCCCCTTTCTCCCTTCTCCATTCATCACGTTTACAGCGTTGACACGTCCGCCCTCACTGCTATCAATTAAATATGCTGTCAACCACCAGATCCCCTCTTCCTGTTACTCTCCTCTCATCCTCTTTGTTTAACAGTGTTGGCCGAGGCTGCTCCTCATTGACGTTGAATTTGGTCATTCAGCACACACTTTTGTAAGAGTTTTCCTGCTGCGTTTAGAAAATTTTAGTCTTATTTAGTACATGGCATACCTCTCTGCTGATCACCGTGTGACGCAGGAGCCATGATCCAGATGAGATAAATATAATCAGGTGTCATTGTGTGGCGCAGAACGGGACCAACCTGAGCTGAACTGGGCCAAACTGGGCTATTTACAGCTGAGATGCACTGAACAGAGCTGTTTTGAGAGGTAGACTATGGGTTTACTGCGATGAGAAGTGCCAAACCAGGCCATGCTGTGCTGGGGCTGAAATGATAAAGGAAGCACGCCACAGTGGTAATACCCAAGAGGGTGTCCATGATGACGGTAATAGGCCTGCGCATTAAGAAAAAGAAACATCTGCATGTGTCTTTTTTTGCAATCGTTAGCGAAGCCTGTACAATAATTGAGTAGTTTTCTTCAAAATAATTTACATACATAAAAATGACAATTGAGAGAACACACACAAAAAAAGGTCACAAACTAGCTGCACTTACCGGGAGAGTTGTCATAGCAACCAGTGAAATACAGCTAGTATTATGGGAATCGTCAGCGCGCTTGGAATGTCTTAAATATATCGGATTGCTGGGCTGAAACTACGCGTTGTATAATTTACTGTCATATCTTTTACTCCGTGCAGCTGTGCCAGTGTCTGGTTGACTTGGCTGCGGCCGAGCCGGGATGAGATGGTGCGCTACATTACAACTGCGGCCAATTCGAAAGGAGAGGAGTGGGATGAGCCCTCCTCTTTATTCATTCAGCTTTTAATGTTGAGCAGGATAAGTTGGCTGCACCCATTTTGTCTGCGTGAGAGAGTCTGCCTGCCAGCCAATCAGGGGAAAAATGCCATCTATTCGTTGTGAAGGAAGAATGTAGTTTATGTGAGAGGAGCTCAGTGAGTGAGTGAGATTTTACATACTGTGTGCACCTTTATCAAAGAACACAAATGTGTGTGAAGGAGACAGTGAAAAGAACATGTACCTGTTCAGTCGGGTTTCTATGTGCTTCTTTGAGACCTGTCAAGGCATGTTGCGCCATCTATCACCACAATGATTGTTTCAGCCTGAGGGAAGTGCATTAATCAGCTGCAGCCATTGCAGAAGCTACCCCCTGCCTATTGCAATGCATCAAGGACGGAGCTAACATACAACCAAAGTAGAAAATCGTAGTGATAACAAAGGCAGCATGTATAGATTGTAATCTAGGATAGCTTCATCAGCGCACCTTTATCATTCTACATAGGAGCAACTGTGCATGCTGTGCCATGCTGCACAGTGTTGTTATCTATTTAGTGCAATGCCAGGCCTTTTCCAACATGTGCTGTGCTTTGCTCCGCTGCTCCGGTGTGGTGTGTGCAGTGTGTGGCTGTGAGTCTATAATTCATGGACATATGCACTCTTCCTTTTGAAATCTATCCATAATTGATTCTGCCAGTCCCACTGTAGAGATGGTTAGGGGGCTATCTATCTCTATGACTCACTACTGAGCGTGTGTGTGTGTGTGTGTGTGTGCTTGCGAGCATCTGGGTGTGTATGCTCATGTGAAAAAGAGACTTGAAAGAGGTTGGAGAAAGACTCATAATGTGAGAAAGGAGCATGGCGCAGTGCAGTGTAAAGCGCGGTCTCTCCCTCTGTCTCCCTCTCTCTTTTTCAAATACTTCCCTCATGGGTTTCTGAGGGAAACAAAGGAGCTTTACTCACCTCTCTCCCTCGCTCGCTCACTCCCCTCCCTTTCCTCTCACTCTCCCCTTCCTTCCCTCTTTATTTCTCTGGCTGCATTTCTGTCATTTTCTATTCTTTTACTCTCCCTCCCTGTCTCCCTGGCTGTTTTGCTCTATAGCTAAAATGGGTCCTCAGTCAGTGACTGTGGAACCATTAAACAGCTCTGAATGGCCGTGCCAATATGCTCATTTGATTTATCCTTTTTACTTACTCACTTATTTATTTTTTACATTACACCAGGCAATGAACAAAGCAGTGGTACTGTAATGCTGTGGTGCATCTGGTGACTACCACTACCGTAAGCCTGTGTCACTAATGCTACTGAGGCTATGATGCAACTTGTGGTAACTCACTTGCGGTTGGTCATGCAATGAGTGTAGTATGGTAATGCTAGTGAGTAATGGAAGTTTAGGGAATATGATTTTCAGACTTTGGGTCACTGACCTGTTTCTTGGTGGATTCCCACAACAGCATCAGCACATCCTGGGAAGGAAACATGGAGATAAAGGTAAAGTAGAGGAATGAATGAGATGATGGTGTTTGTTGGTGTCTGTGGAGAGAAATTAGCGTAATATTGATTAGGCTATAGTCATATAAGGTAATGTATCATATTAGAGATATGATAATAAAGATTTTGTAAGGGTGAAGCAAGAAAGATTCTAATATATACATAGTTCATCTATGTTTAGTAGCAGTGGTGCATTTAAGTGCATTTACACAGTACTGTACACAAGTACAATTCTGCACTTACTTGAATAGTTCCACTTGATGCTGTTATATACTTCTACTACATTACATTTCAGGGGTAAGTACTGTAATTTTTACACCATTTATTTGACAGCTGTAGTTACCTGGCAGAATCATAATTTACATCCACTATAATACAATACGATGCATTTTAACTAATGAAAAAGGCCCAACTGTACTGCTAATGCTGCATATGTGTGAACGCATTGGTATAACAATTCAACATTATTTGTTATTTCTTAATGTAAACTTCAAAAAGGAGATCTTCTGTATAATGAGTATACTGAAGCAGAGCTGTTTTCTATACTTATATTCTGGCAGTGATAGTGGTGTCCATGCTAGACAAGCAAATGTGTTACCACAGGTTATTTCAATAGTCTACACTGCAATGAAGGTACATTATTAGGTTATGCCGTTAATAAAAACTAAGTCCTATTCTTTCTTCTAGCACATCTCTCACTTAGAAATTTGGAGTGGCCGTAAAAGTGTCTCTGCAAGGGTTAGTCATACAGTGATTTTACTAAGGAGTGGGACAGTATTCCTTGTGACTTCTGCACTTTACACCAGCGTGATTTGATCTGTACATGTAGAAATGCATTGATGTTTTCTTCCACTGACTATAACATTAAGGAAGGTAAAATTATGGCAAGCTAGATATGGCCACATTGGCACATAAAGCTGGTAATGATCTTGACATTAAGTTAAGTAACACTGAGTTATATGTTTTGGTGAAGTGAACGTTAGGCGAGGTAATTCCAGAGGTAATGCTGAGGTGAGTTTGGGCGTGCGTCATTTATGATGTATAGGTGAGAGAGAGACTGGGCTGATGGCCCAGGGAGCTAACGATTCCATCTGCTCCGCTCACACACACCATTAAAACTACAGCTGGAGACACACCTCTGTGTGTCTGTTGGTCCGTGTCACTCTCACTGCTGTCTTTCTGTTACAAAGTAAAAGCGCTTCATTGGCAAGAAACACAAAAGTATCCATCGCCACACAACAAACAAGACACAATTAACAGTGTTCAATATTATTATACTAATAGATTACCAAATTACATGGTACCTGTTATGCATCTCTTGGTTTTAATTGTTAATGTCCCTTCTGTCTGATGTTGGAACAGCTTGATATGTATTTTCAGCTTCATTTGTCTCTCACCGTATCTATTTTCTCTTCCACTTGCATTATCAGTCTCGTTCTCCTCCTCTTTGTCAGTATGTTTATGTCTCTGTTTTGCTTTCTATTTTTTCTACTTCTCTTTTAATACCTCCCACCCCCAACCCCCTCTCTCTCTCTCTCTCTGCCCTAATTTCTCAGTTTTCCTCTCTGTACTTCCATCTACACGCAAACACACACAGAATCTCCATATTGCCCTACCTGGCTTGCAACCACCAGAAACTGCAAGTTGTTGTTTGAAAGATTATCGTATTGTTGGTATGTTTTTATTTTAAATTTTGGCTTTACAGTATGACTACTCAGCTTTTTTCAGTATTTCCTGAAGATGTGCTGCATTTTTAGACTGAGTGGTTGATTTTCGTTTTTTTTTTTTTTTTTTTTTTTTTTTTTTTTTTGGATGCCTCCTGGGGCTCTTGAAATTTTATGAGACTTTTATGAGACATTTTTGGCAGGAAAGGTAAATTAGGATTTTTGATAAGGGAATTATATTATCCTGCTATTATATATTCTTCTCTGAGCTGCTTAAAGAAACATGGAAACAATAAAAATATTGAATATAAGGAATATTGAAGTTATAGAAACACTGTTTTTGTTATGGAAGGTAAAGGAGGTCAGCTGCCCCCCATCCCTTTTACCTGTCCCATCTGACTCTACCTGTTTCACATTTGTCACGCCTCTTCCCCTCCCCATCATTTCTCCCCTCTGGCCTGTTGGTACCCCCATTGCCCCTGTGTCTTTCTCTCTCACTCATACACACTCATACACACATACACACACTCGCAGCTCTTGGCAGACAGAGGCCGTGCAGTTTTTCTGCTGACTCTGCCATTATTGCAATATCTCTACTGTTGAATAATTCACTGCAGACATAGCTATCTGAACACACACACACACACACACACACACACACACATCTGCATAGTACATTTCCATTCATTGACACATGCGTTACACATGCCCACACACAATCTCTCTGTCTGACACCAACACGCACTTACACAGAAAGGCACACGCATGCCCACACACCAAGGGGAAGACATGTGCATTAATACATGCACACACACATGAATGGAACGGCACTGTTTTCCATTCCCCTTCGCAAAATGGGACAATGGGAAGATTTCATTACCCTGTGTAAAAAAACATGACAGTTTAACAGTCTCTCAGTACATCAATCCTTCCATTCCCTCTCTCTGCCTTTTCCCCCCATCACCTCCTGCTTCCCTCGTTTATCTCCATTGTAAGTTAATTACCCCACGGAATCACTTGTTTTCCACGCGTGGAGCTGTGTGTGTGTGTGTGTGTTGTTGTGAGATTTTGTGTGTTCATGAATGTCATTATGTGTGTACTATCTGGGAGTAAGTCTGGGAGAAAATTTGTAGATTGTCTTGGTACCACACATGTCCAGATTTTGTTGGATTGACTTTGCTATCAGACTTCCCTTCAGTTTCTCTCTGCAGAAATCTATAATCACATAAAAATTCTGCACATG
Organism: Lates japonicus; assembly: GCA_033238685.1. Classification (NCBI taxonomy): domain Eukaryota; kingdom Metazoa; phylum Chordata; class Actinopteri; family Centropomidae; genus Lates; species Lates japonicus. The sequence goes on along the minus strand of BRZM01000041.1, from coordinate 3,512,825 downwards.
GTCTCTGTAAAGAATTTGTTTAACACCTGGGAATATACACTTTTGTACCTTCTCATATTAATTGCAGCATCAAACCTGCTGTTTGTAGGTGATTCATCCAAATAACACTCATATGTAATATTATTATCTAACACACAAAAACAATATACACTGTTTTGCTTTGTTGTTTTGTCTGTCCGACCACCTTTCATTTCACCTATCAGTTGCTGCCCATCTCTCTTTCTTACTTCCTCACTCGCCAGAGCCTCCCTCTTTCTCCCTCTCTCTCTCTCTCTCTCTCTCTCTCTCTCTCTCTCTCTCCCCTCCTTCACACCCTTCCTCCACAACTGTTGTTAAAGCCACTGCAAGACCCTGAGTGTGTTCCAAATGAAATTGCCGAAGCAGCAGCATAAGATATCTATCAAGGTTCACCAGCCATCGCAGGAGTAAAGAGAGCTTCTTATTAAATCACATTAGCTCCATCGATTTCTGCGTTGGCTCGCTCAACTTTTTGTCTCTTTCCCCAAATGAGCTTTTAACTCCTGGCTGGCCACAGCATTACTTAATGTATTACTGTAGACTAACAGTAATGGCACTGTACTGTAAAGCAGGAAGGAGGTAGCAGGAAAAGCTTACCACAGTACGGCTTGTGCACTTCATCTTTTGTGTTTTTTGAATTGATTTGTTTTTCAGAAGATTTAATTTTCTCGCCTTTTTTGACGTTGCATTTACTCTGTGTGTGTATATGTGTGTGTGTCACTGCAGGGATTTTTATTGTACACCTGGAATTACAGTTTGAGTCTTTGATTAAGTTTAGGCACTTTGATGAATCTATAAGAGCACCCATCATATACCAGCCTGTTCAGAGCCACAGCGTCTTTGTTGCGATGAACACACACACACACAGACACACACAGCAGCTGCCTCTAGGGGTCGGGGCTTAACTCACTGTGTGATGGTTGAGTGGATTATAGATGGTGTAATGTTGATATTTGGGTGAAATGAGGTTATTGCTGATTTGGGTGCCTGTGTTTATCCATTTTTGTCTTACTCACATCACGTCACCTCTGTGTGAGTCATTTTCTGTGTAAACATGTATATTAATACATGTATTTATGCACGCATATGGCTCCATGTATTTGCTTTGACGCGCCCAGTGATGATTTCACCTTTGGGAGCTTATGGCAGGTCAGGTGGGACAAGCTGAGTAACAGATCAGTGAATGACAGATGTACCGGTCTTGTTGTATTGTCAGGCACATCACTGAGCAACCTGGCTCCGCTATTCCCAATGATGTAGGAATCGATGGGAGTGTAATCGATAGGTGGTGTGTATTGACAAACCAGCCAGGCTGGCAGTTCCCAGCTGACCTTGTGAACCGATGCGAGCAGGGCGAGGTGAGGCCGTCATCACGTGGAGGGAATATGTTACTTATGAGCTGGGATGAGAGGGCTTTTTCAGCACGGTCTTTATGAAAAACATCACAAAAAGTCCTTTGATATGAGATAACACATTTAATATAGCCATCAAAAATAAAGGAGCACTTGTTTTTCTGGTCCTTCTCTGTGCCCATACCTCTCCATCACTGCTGTTATATTCAAATATTATCCTGAACAGAAAAAAGCAGCATGTTCTTACACTGTTAATCTGTGTCAGTTTATTGAGTTTCTGACAGCCTTAGAGCTTGTCTCCACCTTGGTGTAATCATCCAGAAGTGCTTGCTGTCTTATCAGGTTAACAGTACAGTACATGGCGTTTAGAAAGGACCTGTGCTTCATTGTGTCATTATAATTAGTGTGTAATTTTTCTTCATAATTGTACCTTCTCTGGATTTGATTTTTTTACTTGAAATTCCATTTTAAGAGGCCCTTTATGTGTGAGAAACATAAATACAGCTTAAAAGAACACAACGGAGGAAAGAATGTTTTTTGGTTGGCACCAATGCACTGACATTTTATTTAATTAATGCAAGAATGAACAATATTATTAACATTTCATGTAACAGGTAGCTTTTCTGATTCAATGGGACATCAACATACAAAGAAAAATGACATGTACTGTACATACATTAGATGGATATCAAAAACCATCCCAAAGAACAGTGCAGCGAGGTACTTAAAAGTGATATTAAGAATTGTCAGGACAAGAAGCAAAAGTAATGGTAGCCAAAGCAACATGTCAAGGCATTTGTATAAATACATGTGTATGCATGCCATAAATGGTAATGTTAAGTCTTGTCTGAAAATCATTTGTGTTCACCTAAGTGCTTCAAGTGTATGAGTATGCATGTGTGTTTGAGCATTTGCACGGGAAGGCATGACGTTTACATGCCAATGAATACATAAGTAGGCTGATGGTCATGTGCACATGCATGAATTGGTCCAGCCATGTCTTGACTATGTTGTGTGTAGATTGAACTACTGCCATATCTCCCTTGAATTTGTGTGTCTTATTGCTCACAGAGAGCATATATGCAAATGATTCCCATAATGACACATATCAAGCGGGAGCTCTTCGAGCCTTCCTCATAGCTCCATACAGTAAAAAAGCTCCTCTGTTGCACTGCCATCCCCTCCCCCCTTCCTGCTGCTCCTGCTTCCAGCTCCCCGGCCATCATCTTCCCCTCATCATTTGATCATCTCCCTTCCCTTCTACCACTTTCTCGCTCCCATTTCTCCTCCATCACTCCCCTACCCCACCCCAACATTTGTGACCCCTTTTCTTCGCCTGCTCCCCTATCCTCCAGTTCTTCCTCCTCGTCCTCTCCTCACCTTATTTTACCTGACCCGCCATCTGCCTCTCCCTCTTGGGGGCTGCAGGATGGGGAAGAAAGTAGAGCTGGGGGATGATAGCCAGAAAGAATGAGAAATAACTGAGGAGGGGGCTGTAGGGATTGGCAAGACTCACTACGGTGAAGGAAAAAGTAGGTCTCACTGTATGTCTTCATTAATTATGCTCTTGTCATGCAACATGCCAGGGAACCAGGATATGTTTTGCTGATGGGTTGGTGTACATGTTTTAATTGAAAAGTAAGACAATTTTGACTACAAATGTTTCAAATAATTTTGAAGTATTGGCAAACCTGATCAATCTTTGACTCATATAAGAAATAAAATGAACATGGAAAATTCTCAACATTTTAGTGGGATCTTAAATTCAGACTGAAAGCACAAAATAATGAAAAATGCAACCATGATAGAGTAAAAATAAAATACTGAGCAGCAGATCATATATTAACATCCTTTATTCATCTCTCAGCTGTAAAAACAACATGAGGAGACATGTCAAGTTCTCTAATCGAAATGGCTGTGACTGCTAGAAATATCTTGGGTTGTATTGCGGTCATTGAACATGCTTGCTTATCATCAAGCTGATATTGCCAACCGACTTTTCAAGTCGAGTGATCAAACTCGTGCAGTGTTGCACATCATCTCCTGTCAGAAAGTAGGGTGAGACCCTCACACTGTGCGCTAATTCTGCAACAGCTTCTGTTTGCACATATCTGGGTAAAATCTGCTATATTACTCCAGACACACGCCGATGATCAAAGCGGGAGGATGTTCTTTTCTCTTTTGTTAATTTCGTCAGGTGCAGCCAGCAGACGGTAACGTTTCACTGGACTTTACTGATGCAATGCAGTCAAAAGCGGTAGATTCAAGAGTCAGAGCATCAGGATGTAGCTCTCTTTGATTTAGGCTCAGGCTTTGACATTCATAGCTCTCATAGCAGTCCAGTTTGACCAGTCTGTCAACTGCACTGCCCCCTTGAAGACTCAGTTTTACCAGGATCTCATCCATGATGAGTAACCACAGCGGTATATTTATGTTTGTTTAAGCATTTGCATACATACATAGATAGTCTCAGGTTTATAACTTTCTACATCTCTACTGTATTTTCAGGTGTCAAGTAATCATGTGCGTGCATACAGTTGTATTTGTGTGTGTGTGTGTCTGTGTGAGGAAGAGAGAGACAGAGAGAGAGAAACAGGGTATAGAGGGAATGTGTGTGTGCATGTGTGCTATTGTTAATAAAGTCTAAATTGAGGCAGAAATGCTGTGGGTGTTACAGTTCTAAAGAGACTGAGAACACAACTAACTAGGTCATCTTCTTTCTCTATACACACACACACACACACAGAGTGTACCTTTAATACTGCAGGATAAAGTAGATTTAGACTCTCTCAGCCTTCTCCTTTATACAGCCCTCTCTGGGGTGCTCCTCTTCCCTTTGTTGTAGATGGAAGAGCAACTAGAATGAAGCCTCTACATCTCCTCCAAGCTTATCTTAAAAAAAAAAAACCTCTTTCCATGGGTGGCAGTAGCACCAAAGTAAGCAAAATGGCCTTGTGCTGGGAAGGTTGCCAGTTGGACACCGTGGACTTACTGGGAAAATCTGCACAGGGAATGTTAGCGTCTGTCACTGTCCCATTACCTCTGCAATGACTGTTGAGTTTCTGCTGAGAGACTGGTTGGGCAGCTGCCCTGGGTGAATGTGTGAAACTGTGAATGTGAAGCTGGCCATTTATGGGAGGAAAAAAAAAAAAGAAAAAAAAAAGATCATACATGCTCACCAAAACCTTACCCTGAAATTTTGGTAATGAGGTTTTGGACAAATTGCTGGATGCAGTGCCAGATAGAAACTGAGAAAGAGAGTCAGACGATTTCAGCTTTGTACATGGACAAATGCCCAAGCTCTTGTAAGTCATGAGGGCTCCTCAGTGTCCAAGACCTGAATAGAGAGTGCTAAATACTACTAATGCTGTCCTGACAAGCTATTTTTTTCATCATCATCATCATAGATTAATTTCTATGTCCAACAACAACATTGAACAGAAACTTAATTCAATCTGGAGCAGTTCCTTGTATGCTTTGATATAAAGAAATTTATGTTTTTAGAGGATATTTTTTGCCCCTTGATTTGGTTTATGTAGAGATTTTTATCCATTCCACAGGAAACTATATTGAGCCATGATGCAACACATAATTAGTGTACATATTGGCACATAAATGCTCAATTTACACTGCTGAGATATATGTTATTTTTAAACAGACAAACAATGAGAGCCTGCTGCTTCAGACTGCATACTCTATTGTTTTCTGATCAAAGGCTGCTCCATTTTCCTCACTGATTACAATTGTAAGAATCTCTCCCCGCCCTATTCTCATATGGTGAAAAACCTCTTTATATGACAAAAAACACATAAATAGGATCAAATGGAACCGTATCTCCTACTTGTCAGGATGCATTTCCCCCCTCTTTACAATTTTTTTGACATTTTGGGAACTGCTATGAGCATATTTGCTCTGATTTAATTTCTTATTATTTCTAAAGCATCTGAATAGTCATATTTGCAGTACCCAGTACACTTTGGGATTGTTTGGTTGAAGTATCAGTACTCAACTAACTGATCCTGAATGAGAGTCGCCTCTGGCTTCCCTCCACAGAGAGGTAAGGGGTCATAGGATCAGCAGTCCTGCAGGTGGGAGGGATTCACTGCAGTGGGACAGATGCCTACCTTCACCACACACACGCACACACACACACGCACACACCACACACCCACACACACACACACACACACACACACACACACACTCTTAACCTTCAAACAGCCATTTAAACTTCCATGAATATAGTAAAACAAGCCCCCACACACACACACACACACACACACACACACACACACACACACACACACACACCTGCTTTAATACTAGTTTTAAATCCATATAAAGGGTAGTTCTATCCTGTAATGCAGTGTTATGTGTTTGTATATATAGTATATGTACTGTGTACTTAGTTTTATCAGTGTGTGTGCATATTTGCATGAAAGTGAGTCTTTTTTTTAAATTGTATATAAGGATTTGGAGCCCTCACATTTAAGGATTTTATTATCACTTACTGTATATTAATATGCTGTTATCACACTGTAAGGGTCTATGTTGAGGGATGTAGTTACCCCTGCTGACCACTAGAGGCTCCCTATTACTCACATTTACTGTACAGTCCACACTGGTACATGCAGCACACTGCTGATGCACAGAGTTTGGGAATACTTTACATGTTGTATTTAAACTTTTTTCAGCTGCACCCTGCTTTTATCTTAATGTGTCTGAATTTAGACTTAGTTATTCACTAACTCATAAAGGCAGGGAACTACAAACTGTGCAGGTGGATCAAACACACATACACAGTTTATGTATGAATATGAAATATGAGATTTCCTATTGTATCTGAATGGTGCACAGTAATAGATGGGTATGCTACAAACAAAAAGCTGAACTTAGCACCCGAGGGAAAGATATCTGGCAATAAGTTTTTATGAAAAGCAGAGCAAGCATATATCTATAAAATACTAAGGCTCATTTTTATTATTAAAACTCCCTTTTCAAATCTAATCTTTCACACCTTACAAATCTGTATCCTTTTCCATAATAATGAGCTTTTGCCAGAAGATTTTCTGGAGTAAATATATTCTGGAGTGAAGCACTGCACTTTCAGACCTTATTGTGAATTTTCTTTCTACTAGGGAACAAAATAAATCACTTGCACTCAAGACAAATTGAAATAGAAATTAGGAATGACACTCATTTGCTAATGATAGAATGCTCACTCCCAATTATTTAGTAATAGATGTATGAAAAACCTCTCTCATGCCAAATGCCGGTAGTCAATATTTGAGGTTTACATTCCCTCGCTTAAGTGACTGAAACTGAATTAAAGACAGACTCTTCTGTCTGCCAAGCATTTTTCCTTAAGTACTAAAGTGCAGCACAGACACTAGCTCCCACTGATCCTTCAGTATTTGGAGTCAAATCATAGACAGCCCTCTCTTTGATTCCCCGGATCGTTTAACTTAATCCATGTCTTTGAAATTTGGCCCTTTTCTTCGCAGGGTTTGAGATTTTGTCAGTAAATGGAGCTCTGAAGTGAATGTGTGTTGACCTTTACCCCTCCTGTCTGGCTCTCAGATGTGGTTACTACCTGCACTGACCTGGATCCACTCACCTGAATTGCAAGTTTCAATTTTTTGCCCGTTGAACCGTTTTACCTCCGACCATTCATGGATGTTGTTAAGATTTCCTCACAAGAATTCAATTGTGATGGAGCACCATATTTGTGGTTTGGTCAGGATCTTTGAAGCCTGTATAAAGAAGCCTGCATTTAAAGAATTTTATGTATCAATAAAATCTTTTGGGGGTTATGTTTTGCTTTCACCATGCAGTGAAGGTGAGGCGTGTTTAACCTGTATCTACTCCTGTTGCGCTTTAACCTGCCAAAACATTATCAGAGGGTTATTTTATGTGGCATGTTTATTGGACACACTCATGGCAACCTGTCATCTCATGGGCTCCCATGAGTTTTTGGCAGCAGGGGGGAGTCAAAACAAATCCGATTCCAGTCGTTGTAACTTTAGCTAAGCCTGAAGGACTTGTCTGTGCTCTTTGATATAATACCCTGTCTCTGGAGTTCACACCAGTTTTCTTCGCAGTGATTTAAGGTTGATTTAGACTTAATATTGCAATAATCCTGGTGGAGTTGTTCACATAAGTCAGGTTTTTTTTTGTTCTGAGCCTTTTTTGGGGGGGTGGGGGGTGAAAAGCTCCATGAGCTCCATGAAACAAAGCACCTGCTGTTTCAACTGTTATGCTAGGTGTGTTTTAAAAACATACTACAAATGTCAGTTTCTGTCATTTTTTGGCAAGACACACTACAGTACACAGAAAAAAAGTACTGAAAAAAAGTACTTTCACTTGGCTTGGTTTTTCTTTTTCTTCTCGAAGGGTTTTATTTGATTGATATTATTATATATATTATTGATATTATTTTTGGTTTAAACCACTTTAATTTATGCTTTTTGGGACAGATAACAGTTACACCCATCAGTTCCCACCACTATCTACCACTGAGGGTGTAAATTAACTATTTATTTAACTAGTGTGTTTCCAATCAGGGAACCAGTCGATGTCAATCAAGCATCTGGATAATGAATCCCGAACAGCACATTCTGTAGAGTGGAGTAATCTTCACAGAGAAAGAAGAAGCTGCTTTAGTCACATCAGCATCCTCTCTGTGTAGCCTGAGATGCTGCTGGATTTCAGGGAACACCCAGGATCTGTAGCTCTGCAGTGCTCCCGCTAAGGCAGTTTCAAATAAGCATCAGTTGTCATCTATGTATTGTCTATGTTTATAGCTGTATTTGTCTGTGTGTGTGTGTGGTGTTGGAGTAGATTATGCGACCCGGTGATTTGTGCTTTTTATCGCAGCACCTAAAGCTTGTTTCTGTGTGTGTTTTATGAGATAATGTGTTTGATGCATGCTGTTCCTGACAATGCTGTACATGTTTGAGGCTTGCGTGAGTGTGTTTTCTACATGTCTGCATCTGGTGTGTGTGTGTGTGTGTGTGTGTGTGTGTGTGTGTGTGTGAGAGAGAGAGAGAGAGATTGTGGGTGCCACTGCGTTTGTTGCGCTGCTCTGTGTCGCTGTGCTCAGAATGCTGATGTGTCACGCTGCAGCACTGCCCCACTTATCCAGCTAACCTCTCTTCCCCTCCTCCTTCTTCCCCTCCTTCCTCGCCCCTGCTCTCTCCACTGTTCCCTTCCTTCTCCCACCACCCCATCATTTCTCCCTCTCCCCCTCTCACCATCCCCTCTCTTCCCACATTTTTGCCTTATCCCCCCTGCCTTATCTTTTTTCCCTCCCTTTCATCTTCTCTCTTTCTCCTTTATTCTTCTGTCTGCTGTCTTCAGCCGTGCAATCACACCACCTCCTTTATTTCTCCTTTCATTCGCCTTTCCCAGTCAGTTTTTTTCTCACATTTTTCATGGCTTCTTTCAGTCTGTGTTAACGTGCCTGTGTGTATGTGTGTGTGCGCTCACATGTTCTTAAGTGTGTGTGTGAGGCAGTGAGTGTGTGTGTGGGTTACATTGGGTGCCGCTGTCGGTTTACAGATGTTGACGATGCAGCAGAAAAAGCACACCGGCCCTTGACCAACCATCCTGCCTGTCTTCCTCCCTCTCCCTCTCCCTCTCTCTCTCACACACTCTCTCTCTCTCTCACACACACACACACATACACACACACACACATGCTCACGAAACAGCTCTGTTCTTATCAACCAATCACATCACCCCATCCGTTCGCATCAGCTAGCTCTGAGAAGAGCTACAGCCTGTGACAGCCGCAGCCCCCGGCAACCCACATATGTCCATGCCAGAAAGCGGAGGCTAGCGCTGCAAAGCTGTCTCTGTGTTGGCAGCATCTGTCCCTCTGCCGAGCTGAGCCAGGTCCCTGATAATGAAATCTGACCACAGTATCTCATGATGTAAATACAGAAAATAATACGCTAATGAAGATTTTGCCCCTGCAATGCCTGTGATTTGTGGTGAAATATTGTCAGCGAACATCTGCCTCTGGTCACATGGAGCCATGGCTATGTGATAATGAATTTATTAGATAGGATAATGAGCCCTGATCGACTAGAAGATATTCTGTGTGATATCCTCAGTATTTCAGAGAACGCGCCAGTCTGACTGGTGAGGATATAAAAGGATCAACCAAGAGATGAATAAGACTGTTACAACACAATCCATGCATAACGCATGCAGCTAAGATTTAGATCTGAGACTACTTTAGTTTTCATTTTACACAAGGTTATTGGAATTTGGCTTTTCACATGGATTTCCAAGATCTGCTGCTCAACCCTGCACCAGAGAGGTTTTCATTCCAGCTGGTATTTTGTTTCTTAATTATTAATTCATTTTTCAGTAAGGGGAATGAAATGGCTCCAAATTACAATTAAAATCAGTAGCAAATAGGAAATGTCAGTCAGAACTACATCATCATAAACCATCAAATCAGTGAAATCAGCCACTTGGTGGTTTTAATTAAATAAGAACCTCTCCCCTTGAGACACATTCATGTTCCAGTGCATTTACATTTCTTAATGAGCACACTGCGTTGTGGCCTGGGAGCAGTTTTGGTTCAGTTTCTTGCTCAAGGGCTCTTCAGCTGGCAGATACAGCTCTTAAGGCAGCAGCTAAAGTGACAGAGGGATCGGACTAGCAACTTTCCACTCACTGAACAGCAACAGCCTTTTCTGACAGGTGTTAAGGCACCTGAAATATATTGTATATTGAGGAAAAGTCATGAAGAATAGCAAATAATTGTCTGTTGGAAGTATCCATCCATTTCATTTTCTTCTGTTAGTTGTGTTATCTGGGTTTTGGTTGACATTGCAGTGGAAGAAGCAAAATAGCCCAGACGGCCTTCTTCCCAGCCATGTCCCCCAGCTCCTCTTGGGGGATCATTAAGGTGTTTCCAGGCCAGATGGGATATGTAATTCCTGTGTTCTGGGTCTGCCCTGGGGTCATTTTCCAATGTGTCTTTAATGCCTCCACAGGGAGGCGCCTTGGTCAGTTGCTGCTCCCGTTCTTTGTGAAACCCACACACAAAACCACTATATTCACAGCAGCAGACTTCCTCTTTTTTGTCATCTGATTCCAGAGATGTCAGCCTTGGTGCCAAGCCTGAAGGATGCATGTGGTCCAGATACACCTGTCTGGCTTCTGTCTTTCTGAGATCACCTGAACTCCTTTGCTTGGAGCAGTAACTAGCTCCCAACCCTAATAGGGAAAGCTACAGTTTTCCGGCAGAGAACAGAAGGGCGGTCACTATTTCCAGAAATGAAGTACAGCCCATTAGACACAGATTAAGAATCCTGGTTTCTGAGTCTTTTTATAGGAAATTGTTGTTTTTTGTTTTTTTTTTTAAACCAGTGCAGACCTATGAGGCTCACCTGCTCACACAGACACAGATTGCTTTTTGTTTTCCTGACAAAATGATCCAACAAGATGTGTGTGTGCGTGCGCGCCCAAGAAACCTATCACAAAACAAAGGAAATTGTGTTTTATTTCAGACAGCATCACAGCAACATTCCACCAATAGTGACAGTGTTGCCTGAGTGCCGCAAGGCAGCATTACTGGGGATCACAGTCGCCAAGATAAGTGCATTAGATACGCCTGTGTGTGTGCGTGTGCTGTGTGTATGTCAGAGCTGCACTTGAACATGGGGTGAATGTAGAAACATCCCAAGTTGAAATCATGAGGGGAAGGCATCCTACATGCACACACACACACACACACACACAACATGTGTGTGCACACAAAGATTCTTGCTCCTCTGTTGTGTTGTTTCCTGGTGGCAAAAGCACCATGACGGTGTTTGGTATCGACCAGGGAGAGATGTGTAATCCACTCTATGGGTGTGTGTGTGTTAAGATGGTTTCAAAGTGTGTTGTTGTGTTTTCCTGTGTGTCTTGTGGTTGCTTCCAGAGTGAGTGTGGTGTGTAAAGTAATTATTCAGACAATAAAGCCGGCCTCTTTTGTCTTTCGTGTTCAGCAGAAGATGTTGTGTGTGCGCGCGCGCCTTTGTTTGTGCGTCCTTGTTGGCCTGTGTGTGTAGGCAAGTGCTTTCCATTTTGAGACTGAAACTCAAGCACTAATGATGGGTGCCTTGATGATATAACTATTGATACTGCGATACCTGTGTCTTTTTGCAAAATATTGATTGTCAGAGGAGTGGGATCGATGCTGAATGTAAACAATGTAGTCTCCCTCCTCTGTGTTTTACCAAAAAAAAAAAAAATCTTTTCCCATTTACTGCTCCCATACCACAGCATTATTGCCACTTACGGTTGTAAAACAGATCAGCTGCTGTGGTGCTTTTTGCACCCTCCTTTATCCTGCCTAACCTACACAACACTCACTCACTAACTTCCCTAAAAAGATGGACTTTTGAGGAGGAATGTGACAAATTGCTTTTCCCTAAAAAACACTGACACAGCCCCAGACTCTGCTGTTATATTACCAAAGTGAGATGTACTGTAATTAAACGTTGCACAGGAAGTGCCCAATAAACCATCTTTATTCCTCATAACCAGATTTTAGCAGCTGACTGCTTTTTTCATTTTGACATGTCATAGCAGCAGAGTCGCAGGTGTAACTGGCTGCATTCCATTTAGATTTCAGTTTCAGGACGCTGATGTTGAACATGCTGGTTCACTGGTATGATTCACCAGGACAAATGAATTGAACAGAGTCTTAATTAATTAATAAAAAAATAAAAAAGCATATTTGTCACATGACTGTTAGGTGTAGTTACCCTTCTGTGAAAATACATGGAAAGTTCCTGTTTATACATATTGGAATCAGTGTTTGCTGCACCTTGCATGGCATTACTTTGTATTGAATCAAAAGCAAAATTTGTGCTGTCAGTCTGTCAGTTTGTGTACACACATGCAAAAGTGACAGGAAGTATTTAAAAATGGCGAAACACTGACCTGTTTTACTTTTCACTTTAATTATTTCAAATTGATAATTTTTACCCAACACCATAAGGACATCCATTCTTTCTTCTGTATGTGTGCAACAAGACTTTATTCTGCCCCCCCCCCCCCCCCCCCCCGGTGTTATCTAAAACTAAAATCTGGTTTGACACCTGATTAAAGATAAGTTGACTGTCAGACTTGGGGGAAAAAAATGTATAAACCCTCTACTAACAATTATATGATTTATTTGCAGGCAATGCTATAGGCTACTTCACTTGACATGAAATTTTACGCATTACAATCCACTAATGATCAAAAAGATTTTTGAAGTGAAAGCTCCAGGTTATTGAAACATCCTCCCACCTTTTGCCTCCAGTGAATGCATCATAAAGCTTAGTGAATTCCAAGTATTTGTGAGGAAGGATTGCAGCTTCATGTGATAATGGAGAGCCTTTCTGACATTGCCCTGGTTATGGAGGCATGTGGTAGAAAGATACAGACAGAGTGAGAAACCTGAAGTAAGAAGGTCTCAGCGAGATAGGAGGGGAGAGGCAAAGCAGAGAAGGGTTTTGTCACAAACCAGATTTGTTGCTATTGGAAGATTACTGTTTTCATGGAGGGTATTTCTTTTCAGCTGTGGAAACTGAGACTGTGACAGGACACAGGGGTGGAAAGGGACTTGAACAAAAGAAAATGAGATTTAAATCTGAGGTGGGAGAAGGAAACTGAAAAAAAAGGAAAAGAGCGGTGTGAAGAAAGGAGAAGTTAGGCATGATGGGAAAATGGTGAGAGAGGAGAGTTGAGTTTCTGTGCATCTGTGTTTAGTTGGGCCAACTGGGATGAACTGCCTAGAGGCACCCTGACCTTGGTTATGAGACGCCGACACACACACACACACACACACACACACACTTAATCCATGGCACACAAACACGCACAGAAACATAATCCACACATACAGTCTGAGTTCATCTCTTTTGTCTCTTTAAGTGTTTTCTGTCTCTTTTCTTTCTCCATTTCCCACTGTCTTTCCTTCCCTCCCCCTCTGTCTTTCTCTCTCGATCTCTGTATCTTTACCATCTCTATCTCTTTGATGAGGCCGGGGAGAAATGTAGTGGGGCATCAGGATTCGATAACACTACCCTTTATCTCCTTGGTCCGCAGTGTTCATAATGACAGCCTCTTCTTCCTCCTCACCTCCTCCCGCTTCTCTCCTCCTCCTGCCCCAGGCTCCCCTCTGCCTATAAGCCCAATTAGCCTGTTGCAGCTAACTAAAGGATGACTCCTTGTGTGTGTGTGTGTGTGTGTGTCTGTTGTGTGAGTGTGTGTGTGCTGTGTGTGTAACAAGCATGAAATAAGATTTGGCCATCCAGCCGATCAGCTCCCGTCGAGTCTTTGCCTCCTTCAACCAGAAAAAAAGGAGGCGACAGAGATACACAAACCCTCGACACACAGGGAGGAGAAATGGATAAAAAGACGCATGGGCTCAGCTGAAATAATCATCAGTTTATCATGACTGTATTTATGAGAAGGGGTAACTTTGGACATTATGAGACTGATGTCACACCTATGTCCTACTGTGTATTATGTTATCAGTCACTAGTGCAATACCTTATGTACAATATGGTAACAGAGTGCTTTATTTTACCATATACAATACCATTCCACTAACATAGCTGACAGAAATAGATCTTGCAACTTCATATATTTGTGAAACTGCAAATTCCTGTCACTTTTCATACTTAAAAACATTTATTTATTTATTTAATTATTTATTATGAGGCAGGAAAACTCAGATTGGAATGTAAGATGGATTTGACACTGAATTTTTGACCTTGGGAAAGCAAACCTCAGTTGATGTCATTCTGTAGCCATTAAGGTCCAACATGCACAGAGGCGACTGTTAGACGATGCCCTAATCCTGCATTTCATACCAGTGCAGTAAAGTGTACAAGATCTGCCATTACTGCTCTGGAGCTCTTGCAGCCTACATGTACTTTGTGTGGCAGCGCTATGAGCATGCTCTCTGTTGGCCTAGTGTCTAAGAGGGAGTTTGTTGTATTGCTATTACCCTTGACACACACACACACATACATACACCCAGATTGCTGCAGGGTCATCAGCCCTCTCTCAGCTGCAATGGCCGAGTGATGGAAAGAGAAATGGACAGAAGGATGCAGAAGGAGAGAGTAGAGAGGAATGGGAGGTGATGTGCTCCACTGCATTCAGTATGACTCTAACACTCACCTGCTCCTCTGTGCCCCTGCTCTGTTCAAGTGGATGTATAGCTCTTCTAAACTTGATGACTTTTTACCTCCTACCTCCTAATCCTTCTTTTGCTACATTGCCACAGTTTTCTACTATCTATTCACAACATTTGTGTAAGATGTATCATATCTAACAAGCTTTTGCAGACTTTCATGACTCTATGTGGATGTGCAGTTTGCCAAAGGATCAAATGTGATAGACTGGAATAAAATTGTTATCAAGATTTTATAAGCTCTGCAAGCCAAGCCAAAAACTATTGACTACTGTTTGTGACGCACAAAAAGATTTCTTTTTCAAATTATTGGAACTCTTCGATGTGTTGACAAGATTTCTCCAGTCTATACTTTCATCTTCTCACTAAACTGACTGTCAGGACTCAATTCAAAATGTAGGGACATCAATTAAGGTTTTGAAAGATGGAAAATCCTGTTATTTTTAGATTTGAGTTGCTCATACCACAAATTCTGTGACAGTAACATATACCGGAGATCATCTCAGGAGGCCAATATTGTCCTTTGAATGTCAGGATGATAGACAAATAGCAGTTATTGTTTTTAACAGCTAGGTAACATTTTGCTTTCCTTAACAAAACAACATCCTGCTATATCAGCAACCCAGATCTCCCTACACTTCCACACACGTATACGTTTACACACACACAAAGATCCACACCAGCAGTGCTCCCTATCAGGTCTTGAGTCAACAATATAATCAATTAGATGAGCCTTTTTCCGATCACTGACACCCACATAAATAACAGAACTGTCAACTCCAGCTGTGTGTTTCAGTGTGTGTACCACGTTGGGGGGTGTGTGTGTATGTGTGTGTGTGCATCTGTATTTAAGTCTTCTTTAAGGAGTCTTAGTCTCTTAGTCTCTAGTTTTGTGTTGTTGCTCTGTTTTTTACCCGTTGACCATGATGTTGCCCCATCAAAAAATCCCACCTCATTAGTATCTGTTATTCCAGTGTGGTTATTCCAAGCCTTTCCTGGCTTTTCTGCCTCCTTTCTCTGCTGACTTCCCCCAGAAAGTCAAACATTAAGCCATGATATGGCAAAAAATAAAAAATAAAAAATGAGAGGGAAGATAAATGTCGATGACACAGACAGAATTAGTAACATACACGTCTGCTGCAGTCACTGAGCGTTCCCTTGTCCACTCCTCTGTGACTCTTTTTTGTTGTGTTTCCACAGGAAGACAGAACTGAAACAAAAGGCAAAAGAGGGTACGGGTAGGGGGAAGGAGAAAGGGAGGGGAGGGTGAAGAAGGGGAGGAGGAGGAGGAACTCATTAGTGAAAGAGTTTAAGTGGAATGATGAGAAGAAGCTGGAGGGAAGGACAGGATGAGATAAGACAGGATTTAGAGTGGGAGAGAGAGAGAGAGAGAGAGAAGGAGGGAAGGATTTTGGAGGGAAGAGAAGTGTCACTTTAAACATTCTTCACTGAGGAGAGATAGGAATATCATCCAAACCTTAATCCTGGTATATATTTAGTATCTAAGATTCATGCAGATGAAAACTGTGCCTGGTGCAGCTGTAAAAAGAAAAAACCTACACTTTTAACCATTAAAGCAATTAGATGCTTCACTTGACAGTTTTCCACATGAGATATTTTGTATTTTTAGAAATATCTCTTCTTAAACAAGGACAGTTTTGACTGAAAATTAGAACAATTATGAGATAAACAGTCAAAAAACAAATTTCAGTAATCTAGTTCTTTAGTTATAACCAGCATAAATACACACACTTTAAAATAAACACAAAATCCATACATACTTCAAAATTCCTTTCTTTCTTGAGAATGAAATGTTCTTCATAATCTTTTTCTTTAATGGTTTGGTCATTTCTTTTCAAAGGGAATGTATTCCCAATATCCCTCATATCCTCTTAATTTTCCCCAGGCATTAGATTACATATCAGCTGTTATCCCTATTTTAAAAACATTTCTACTGTACAGTTTAAATGAGTGAAAATGCTTGGGATTATTATATTTTATTTAAAGCAATGTCTTGGTTGTCAACCAAACAACCTAAAGTCTTTTATTAAGCTCCAATAGCAGCTTTATGTTGGTGTGAGCAAAGTTCACTTAAGCTTATTTGGCAGCGAATAGTCAGCCATTTTGTTATCTTCCTTGCTACTTGACTTTCCAGTAAAGTTTTGAATGTCGCACTGTGGGTGCAAATGAAGCTGAGACTGTGACAGAGTCCAAAGATGTCCTGAGCCTGTGTACCTGCTTTTCAGATAATTCTCTCCCTCTCTTTCTCGCTGTCTTCCTCTCTCTCTTTGACACACACATGCATACATGCACACACACCTGGGCCCCTGGTGAGTCTGCTTCTCAAAAGACTTCCTGAAATACCCTGTGATTGTCGTCCCATGGGGCTTTGCAAGCAGAGTGATGTGATTTTCTCAGCTTCCTCCCTCCTTGTGCCACTTTAACACGCACACACACACACACAAGCAAACACACAGATGGACAAATAGGATGAAAGGAGCTTCATCATCCTTCTTGCAGTCAAGAAGTGTGTGTATGTCTGTGTGTGTGTCTGGGTGTGTGTGTGTGTGTGTGTCTGTGTGTGTGTCTGTGTGTGTGTCTCTGTGTGTCTGTACAGTGTCCTGAGACTCAGAGCTGCAGGCTATCTCAATACTGTGGGAATCAATCATGATTCTTTCTATGTAATTATGTTTTGAGGCATGTTAATGTGTGTTAATGTGTGTGCGTAGGTACATGTATCTCTATCTCTATCTCTATCTATTTGCTCCTCTGCCTCACCTTGTCAGTCACTCACTTATGGATAATATGCATGTTCATTCACATACAGGACACCTTCCCATCTACCTTTATATACACCATCCTTACCTGTCAACCATTTGACTCTACTGCACCATCTAAAAAACTTCTTTGTCCTTAGAAAACATTGTGTCTGCTATTTACTGCAATCATATCACTGCGGCTGTATGCCTAAGGGCCTTGTTTGTCAAATACAGATGTAACCGTCATCAAAATCCCACTTTCTTACACGCATGTTGCCCTGCTGCTGCTGCTGCTGCTGCTGCTTCTGCTGCTGCTGCTGTTGCTTCTGTGTGTGTGTATTTGTCGGATTTATGCGGGGCGGTGAGCTTTAATGCAGTGATTACTACTCTGAAGGATGTACTGCCTTATTTTCTCTCTTTCAATGTGATTGAAAGGTTTCCACCTACAGTATTACCATCATTATGACAACTCAGAATTGATAGTTTTATGTCTAATAGAGGCATCACAGTACATGGGCAGGTCAGTTGATAATAGGGATGATTCCAACTCTCATACGCACACCATAATTTAGTATTTAAGAGCTGTAAACCATCTTTTATGGCCTATTGTTATTGATTCATGGGCCTTTATTAATGTGTATTTAATCCCTTGCATATTTGGGTCTTGAGGAAAAAAGGAAATAAGTCTGGCATCGGGGATGTGAAGTTATTCACCACTGAGTATCACAGAGTGTAGTACTTGTTGGTATATGGGGACAGGAGATAGGATGTAAGCTTTTCCTGTACCAGGCTCCAGTTGCATGGGCACACTAGTAATGTCTGGGTTAAGAAACATGTAATAAGGCTGCAGCCGGGGAAATGAGGCTACAAGCAAGAGCGCTAGTTACCCACAGTTATTTATTATGTACTAGCACTGCAATGGAGAGAGAGTGAAAGAGAAGTTTGGAGGGCTGCTGGCTGCAGGGAAACATAGCCAGAGAGAGTGACCATTGGCAGGTAAAAACTGCGCGCACACACACATACACACACACACACTCAGAGAGAGATAGAGAGAGGCACACACAAGAGTCCAGCCAGGGTGATTCTCAGTATCCCTCTATAATTATGTTGAGCCGTTGCCCAAATGCTTATCGATTGCCACTGAGCCTGTAGTGAACCTGACAACACACACACACACACACACACACACACACTCAGACCTCACTGCAGTAGAGAAAGAGTAGGAAGGACTGGGGTATGGTAGGAGATGGTGATGAAGGGGACAAAAAGAACAATGGGGAGAAAGGGAGAGAGGAGTGGAATGGAGGAACAAAAGAGTCAGTGAAGGATGCAGGCAGGGGTGAGGTAAGAGGGGAGAGAGGGGAGGCAAAGGACATGGAAGTTAGATAAAAGAGGAGAGGAGGGAGAAATAGATAGGGTTGTGAGAGAAAAGGCAAGGAAATGAAGAGATGCTTGGATGCAAAGGAGTCCACTTAGCTTTATAGTGACAATGATTTATATAATTTACAAGATATTTTCTTTCTATCAGGGTATAAACAATTAGCCACAGTATACATATTGTTTCATATCTAGAAATATTTGAGCAACATTAAAAAACCTACCTAACTGTATGTAAGTTGTAACAGGTTCATTGTGATCTTTTAATGAGAATAATAAGCCAGGAGAGATAATGCTGTTATTGTACTATAATCATATCAGCTCTGCATGTTCCTCCTCACAATAAACCATGACCGAAAAGGCCATTTTTTCATTCTGCTGTGATCCAAACCCCCTGTAGTAAATAAATAGCATTTGGCAAAGCATTTTAAGTATAATACCATTATTGTGCCATTTCCCAAAATGGGTTCACTGTTCAGATGCATTCACCTTGTTGTTTTAATATTATTAAAAGTTCAAGCCTGGGTCGCCTGAACAGATTACAGTGACAAAAACCAAAGGAGAGGTTGAGGAAAAGGAAAATGGACAGGGTGCGAGAGAGTGAGACAAGAGTGGCATACTGTAGATATTAGAAAGAGATGAGGACATTTTTAATGGCAAAACAGCTCCCTCCCTCTTACCCCCACCCCATGTCTCTTGTACTCACAGACACTCAAACACACTCTCAGACGCACATTCCCACAGTTACAGTCATAGCTGCACAGACGCAAAGCTGCTTAATAGCAGAGTGATGAGGGTGAATTGGCTTATGGAGTGGAGGGAGGGCGCAAAGACATAATGGTGTCAATCTGGCTGCTATACGTGCACGCACACACACACACACAGAAAAAAAAAAAAAAACACTCATAGATATGGTCCAACATCTCCTCTTACTGGTTCTCACTTTCCATGCCTGAAACACACACAGGCAAAGGTGAATGAATGAACAAGACATCCACAAGTTTTCTTATATTGTGACACTTCCTGTGGAAATGGACATGTTAAAAAATCACTCCTATGTGCATTTGTACCATACATAAGATACCAAAAAGATGACTGACTTGTGTCTCTGCAATTCCATACTCTCTTCTGGGTGGTTGTGGTTTGCTTGTTTGTGTGTGTGCGTGTGTGGTTTGCAGCTGTTTGTACCAGTGTGGTTGTTCTACAGTCATCAGTCTATCCCTCATCGATTCTTGGCCGGCAGTTCTAGGCATCGGTAACTCTTCTGTCACTCACGCTCTCTCTCTCTCTCTCTTTCTGCCACTGTGTTTTGGATATCAGTTCTTTGTTGGGGCCTGTGCCGTGCTTCTGAAATTGGACCCAGTGCAGCCTCAGCAATTCTCTGGCCATCAGCTGCTACTTTGGAAACAAGTAGACCAAAGAGAAAAAAGGAATGAGGGAGTGATAGAAGAGTGGAACAGAGAGTGAGAGAAGAGACCGTCCTTAAAAGAAAAGTGACAGCAGTGGTCATCTGCTACCTGACAAGGGCCTTTTGTGGCCATGTGATGTTATGTCACATCAGTTGTCTTCCAGAAGCAAAGGCAGAGGTGAAGGCAGTGTTATTAGAACACTGTAAAAACGGAAGAGGTCAAGGTGGGTGGCTTGGTGTACAAAGCATGTAAGTTGGAGACTGCAGTTCTTTCCCTCTTTCTCCTATAACCATGACTGCAGTCTTTCCCTAATATAAACCAAGTCGTTTCCATGCCTCACATGTAAATGCAAATACCAGATTAGAAAATGGCCACATGAGTTGTATTGGAAGACACTGACCAATGGCCTGCTTGGTCATTAAGTTAGGAGGATGCAATATGAGAGAAAGAAAGCGAGAAGAGTAAAAGTGTGTGGTAATGACTGAGGGGATGAGGAGAGAAGGGAGGAAAGAGATGGGAGGGAAGAGGAGGAGAGAGTGGCGGTTAGTAAGGTAAAGAGAGGGCAAGAGGGAGCTTGCAGCTTAGTAAAAGCTGTTCTCATCCTTTGAATGGAGGGTGTGATGGAAGGTGATACTCTAATAGGATACAGGACGGACAGATAAAGAGATCAGCTCTCTCTCTCTCCCTGGGAGCATTCCACTCGGCCATCAGGTCCCCATGCAGGGCTCGTCAAATAAAACCTCTGCTTTATTCTGAGCCCTTCCCATCAGCAGGGACTGCTCTGGTTCCCTGCCAAGCCACCTAGAGCGCATGACAGAGGGATAGAGAGAGTATGACCAGGCTGGAATATACTGTAGATACAAACAGAGGGGTGGTATGCATCAATCTGCAGCTCTAGTGTGTCTGTCTATTGAAACTATATAAGAGGGTATCATCAGTGAAAAGAAATTCAAAATCTACTTTCTGATTCTAGATGTCACCCATATTTATTTCTGTTGATAAAACCATGGCTAAAACATCCAAAAGGAGATCATTTTGCTGATAATCAATATCTTGTTAAAGCTGTCTAATAAAATTTAACCATAGTCTTTGAGAAAGCGTGTATCATCATACATGATACTAACTGAAACACAACAAATGATGAATTCACACATAAAACATACTACCTGAAAAATTAGTAAACTGGCTATAAGGGCACTACAGTGTGTAGTTTACTGTTTTTATGTAGCTAAGCAACCTCCACCTTTATATCAGAGTTGGGGGACATGAGAATATAGTCAATAACTACTGTCATCCAGTTCAATGAAAGGAAACTGTGGGTGTATAGCTGTGTACTTTCCCATACATTTTATTGTTAGGCAACTTCTAGTGGTCGTTGTAACTATGGCAAAAGCAAAGGAGGAAGTTAGATTACTTAAGAGCAACAAAGTTTGCATTCAGAAGAGGTTGGGGTGGATTAGCTGACAAAACAAAGCATGTTGACACAGGAGACCACTGCTTGTTTGCAGTGTACAGATAATCAAAATTGTTTCTTTTATCCATGACCATTTCACAGTCCTAACTGCATGTTTGTTATTGTAACATGGCATGACTTAATGTAATTTCTTTTCTCAACCTCATCTAAAAGTGAAGTGATGTTATTTGTTGAGACCTTAATTTAAGTTATTACTTTAAATTGCGCTCTTTGGTGCAGTCAGACCTTTCTTTGGACCTGTAGCAATCAGCAATTAGATGAGCTCTGCTTTGACTTTAATACTCAGCTCAGTGTTTGCTGATTACTACCAGCACAATGCATCAGCCACAGCCAGTGACCCTATTCAGCTCACTCGAATGTTAAAAGGTGCTAACTCAGAAGCCACCCAGTGACTTGTGTTTATCTCTGGAAACCACTGGAAACCATTAGTCATTCACAAGGGCTTCACTGCGTACAAATGCTTTTCTTCAGCAGCAGTTTGTGGTTTTTTGTTGCCTGTTTCAAATTCCTATAGCTTATCATCCAGTTTCTCTGAATGGCTATGAAGAAAAGAGAAGCATGACCAAAAAAAAAGAAAGAAAGAAAGAAAAAACACTGTTGAAATTGTTCTTAACCATTAGTCTTGGCAACAAGATAAAAACGGTACAAGGTGGATGACATCAGCAGGTAGCTAGGTGAAAAGGCAGATAAATAGTTAGGCTTAATCAGTCATTGGCAGACAGGTGCATGCTGCAGAACAAAAAGGAAGTGAAAGTGCACAGAAAACTAACCAAGGAAGGAAAAATTGGAACAAGACAAAGCGAGGCAAACTCAAAGAAGGAGTGAAAAAAAAAAGTATGATGAAAAAATGTATTCATTGTTGAAAGCCCGACTGAAGAGAGGGGGAAGGTAGGGAGGGAGAACCGGAAAGGTTGGGGAGGAGTGCGGTGCTAAGTAATGTATCCTGCCAGTTTTCATTGCGTCTACAACCGAAACTGCTCCACAGAAGCAAGGAGGCTAAGGATAGGATAAAGACTGTACTGCAGAAGGAGAGTGAAAAGAAGGGAGGGGATGGGGCAATGTAGGAAGAGAGCAAAAGAGCAAGTGAGGAAGAAAAAAAGAGACAAAGAGAAGGACAGACACACATGAACACAGTCAGGAAACAATTATTGGTTGTGTAACCAGGTTTTAACACTCCACTGATCACTGATGTCGGGTTTGCTACTTCAGTACCTTGTTGTAACTTCTGAATAGTTAGTTGTTGCTCCTGCCACTCCCTGTTTGCTGTGCAAGCCTTCCACTTTAATTTACATTGGAGGGGACCTTCCTTGGTTTTTTTTTTGAGAGGATCTGCTGTACGATTTCATTGCACTGTTAAAGCAGGATAGACAGTCTTTTAAAGGAGAGAGGACAGCGTGTTGTTTGAGATTGGAGGTAGACAGTGCAGTGTGTTCAAAAAGAGACCACTGCTTTGAAAATGGAAGAGATGCTACAGTGTTTTCAAAAGGGAATGGAGAGGTCACAGTTGGTGTTCACGCTGCTGTCAGCGCCAGTGTTGGTGGTGTCCACAGACATGGCAGGGTTTCTTCTCACAATGACATATTTAATCAGACAAACTGTAAACAACAATCCACTCAGCTGTATGCAACAGCAGCTGGTTAGACATTTCCACAGCAAAAAGCTGTTCACAAACCTCAATGAAGGCCATGGGCTTCAACCTCAATTTTCAGCACACGACTGAACTGCCGGCCTCATTGCAGCACAATTTCCCTGTGTTACCTGCCCAGTCCACATGTATGTCAGTGTGAAGCTCCAACAGAACATGTTGAACAACGTGCGCTGGTTGTCCATCTCAGCGTCTAGATTTGGTATACACTGAGGTTAACTGCTCCTCCTCTGGGGCACTTTAGAAGTTTCCAGAACTGTCAGTCAGTCTGTCACTGCCAGGTGTTGAAATACCAACCTTTCAACTGCTCAATACTGTCTGTCATCCTGCCAACCTAATGTCCCCTCTACACCTCTATTTCCAGGATGGGCTGGCTGAGACTAAGGAGACAGTAATGTGCTGAACTCTTCCTGTACATGCGTGTATAGCTGAGTGTGGCATGTGTTGGTTTATTTGAGAAAGAATAAAACACTATTTGATTTTATAGACAGCATCAAAGTCAAAGACAGATGTGAGCTCATTACATACAGACAGTTAAAGACTCTTAAAGTAATAAATGACCTCCTTTTAAACTCAAGTACATGAGAGAGCTCAATCATAATCCTGTTACCTATGCTGTTAACACAGTTGACCATGCAGTTTTAATTGAATGCCCTAAGCACTGAGTGGGTACCTCTGACTCAGACCTGGGCTGACTCAGATCCAAGTTTGTCTTTATAGGGAATCAATTTGCAGCAGACATTATTGTGGGGTTCTGCAGGGTTCAGGTCTAGTACCCTTTTTTCTCTGGCTCTGTGTGTGCCCTTAGATGACAACTCATTTCAAGTAAATATGAATTAGCCCTGTTTGGCCTTCAAACCCATGAAGACTTTTGTGAAATCTGTATATCTGTAGTATATCTACAGGTGACTCTTAATGGTGAACAACACAAAAATGGATAGAGCAATCCTGTTTCAGTTTCAAAGATATTAGGAAATAAGACATAACCCAGAGAACATCCACTGATGTTTTCACAGTGTTAACTATGTGCTGCTAATAGTCTTTTCTCTAGCATGTGAGCCTCATTCCTCATTGCATGCAGAGACATGATTGCATGTGTAGCGTGTTCAGCCTCCAGACATTGGGGGAAGAGTAGATGCTGTGTGCACATGCACACACATCCACACAAACACGAGAGTCTGTGTGCAGCAATGCTATAATTGAAGCATTAACTCTTAGTTTTATAATTGGCAAGAATGTGCGCAATTTAATGAATGTGTGTGTGTGTGTGTCTGTGCATCAGTGTTAGTGACCTATAATGGCAATGCCCCAGAAGGAAATGGAATGCAGTCTGTTGTTTCCATTTCACCTGTCTTTTTATTTCATATACACACTTGTGCACATACACACATAAACACACACACAGGTTACTGCTGGTGATAATGATGATAATAACCTTCTTAGGCTTCCTCCACAATAATATGGCAATATACAGTAATATATATAAAATAGAACCCACAATGTTAGGGTCCAGTGCAAATCACATATCTCCAGAATGAAGAAACATTAGATGTAGATTTCCTTTTGTTTGGTTTCACATCTCTCAAATATTTCTCCATAGTTGTAAGTGGTTGTAATGAAGTAAGGAATAATCAAATTTAAATGCTTTAACAAGATTTGATTAGAATTGGCGTCTGCCTGGCAGCATCAATAAACAACCCAACATGTGCCATCTGATTGGTGCCTGGAAATACTGTATGTCACCTTTTTCTAACACAGTCCACTTTATATCAGATTACTGAGAAAAGCACAAGCAAAACACCGACAAAATATCCCTTGGCAAGTAGTGTATAGCATGCCTATGTAGGACCTCATTGCTTATAAGAAACTGATTGGGAAAACTGGTTTTCAGGACCTTTAACAAAAGTGCTTTAATACACATATCTAGCTGTCTTTTAGCAACACGCCACACTAAGGACTGTTAGCATCATCAAAGTACCAATGGTTTCTGAGAGGAATCCACCAATTTCTTCACATTACCAATGATGTCTGATGAGGTTCTTCTATATAAAAAGCATGCAGTGTACAAGAAATTGAGAGAGCAAAAGACAACCAACTTCCCATCTGTTGTGTGTTGACATATCCACTATTGAAGTAGAAATGTATGGTTGGAATTTACCCTGTTACCATGGAGGGATGGGATAGACGTAACTGAAGTTTAAGGGTAGCTAAGGCCAACTATACTTCATTTTAGGAACAGCATTTTACTAACAAGCAACATGATGCAGGCATAAAAAGGGAGAAATTAAAGTGAAGTAAAAAAGAGGAAAAGGAATGAGAGAGAAATAATTTCCCCTTTGGCTGATTTGGCTATAAATATGTGACGCATAATGTCTTTGATTTGCAAATTAGGGCGACTGTTTTTCTCACCACTGTACCCCATCTTTCTTTCTTTCTTTCTTTTTCTTTCTTTCTTTCTTTCTCTCTCTCCTCTCTCTTACTCCCAATCTCCGTCCTTCAATCTTCTCTCCTCTTTTCCCAGATGCAAAGTGAATGTATGTCTGTGAGTGTGCATGTGCGCATGTGTATGCATGTTCATTAATATCACTGCAGTCCACAGGGGTGTGATGAGAAGAGAAAAGCTCCCTAAACAAATCACAGTCTTATCTCTTATCTGGCCCAGCCAATCACATGCTGATCTTATCACAGACACCAACAAAATGCTCAGACGGAGAGAGAGAGAGAGAGAGAGAGAGAGGGTAGAAGAAGTGAGAGAAGAAAAAAGGTTGAGATATACCAACAGAGGTATATGGAAAGGGAAAGGGAGAGAACGGACAAAAAAGCAGAGGAGATGAAGAAAAAGAAAAGCAAAGATAAAAGAGAGAGACAATGGAAGGAGGATCAGGGAGAGGAGGAAGGAGAAAGAGGGTTTTTGCAGGACTAAAATAGACCAAGTCAAATGAGAAAACTAACAAACCGTATCGAGCACTACCAGAAATGTGTGTGTGAGAGTGTGTGTGTGCGTGTAAGTGCGTTAGTGTGGTTCAGTGCTGCCATTATTAGGTGATGTAAAGAGCTAATGCGGTGTTAAATAAAAGCAGCACTTGCTTCATTATTCATGGTGTCTGGGGTCACAGGCTCGAGATTATGGGTGTGTGTCTGTACGTGTGTGTGCATGCATATACTGCATATATAATGTGCATGTGAGCATGTGTGTGTGTGTGTCTGTGTCTTGCCAAATTCTTGGCCACAACTCACTCTCTCTTTAAAGAGGATTTGAAACTTTGAGAGCTACAAAGTGGGTCAGCAACTTTGTCTCCTCTCCTCTCCTCTCCTCTTCTCTCCTAATTCACCCAAGAGGAATTTCCTTAGTTTGACTTTCAGCAACAATCTGTGAAGCACCTACAATGGTCAAAATGCTGTTTGAGAGGCTTTACTACACACTTTAAAAGAAAATTAAGGGTAAACACCAAATCCTTGTAATTGACTTTACATTAGCGTCCACCTTCACACAACCCGTGTTGCTCAAACCTTGCGATACAAACGCGTGTGTGACCCAGTTGAGTCTTTCTCCCTCTGTTGTGTGAGCAGTGATCCACAGATGCTCCTCTCCGCTCACGACTCAAGTCAGATAGTATTACTGTCCTTCGTCCTCATGCGAGAGACCGCAGCGAGGCCGCGTGAGGACGACCCTGATCCTCCAAGATGTTTGTCAGCCTCTAACCAGCGTCACAGATGACTCATTTTTGTTTTCCGTCACACTTGGCTGTTAACTACGTGACTTCTTGCACTACAATTAAGTTAAATTGCTTCTTTTTATTCCCCCTTTATCCAGAAAAGATTGCGCTGTGTGCTTATTTTCAGCACTCCTCTTCTTCATATTCACACCATGGCAACATACGTCTCCTACTGACACTGCCACTTGAGTAGCTGTAAAGGACAAATGTGTGGTTAAATGTGGTTTGAATTGCCCAAACAAACTACCTTAGATTATGACATAATATATAATAATCAACTCATTGTTTCATCTCTAGTGAAAAGTAAAGGAAGATAAACTGAGGAAATTAGTCAAACATTTTCACACCACTGTGAATCTGGGTCTTGTCATGCTGTGCGCTTGAAATTCAAATTGAGACAATTTTTCGATAAAATAATGCAAGGCAGCTGTCTGGCACTGTAAAGTTTTCTTCTGCATGCTGAAGAAAAAAGAAAAAGTGGAGGCGATAAAATAAAGATTCACTGAATGTGTGAAATTACTGATTCAACAGGCTGATTGCCCAATCACATGGCTCACTCTCACCCACTTCCCTGCAATACTGATTCGAGGCGCTGAGTCAGCCAAACAGCCTCTGATAAGGGCCGAGTTGAAGCCACAAAAACTACGGGAAGGTGATGGTCGGCCGCAGATGTTACACAGACGGATACAAGTCGCATAGATGTGTGTTTGCATGCGTTTCCTGCCAGTACACCTTTTCCTTTTCAGATCTTCTTCCATTGTTCATAATCCAACATGAATTGTATTGTATTGTATTGCTATACAGTCACACATACAGTGGCTTCAGAAATACTTTCTGAATACTTTCTTCAGTCACTGTATATGAGCTGAAATATAGTTGAACTTTTTGTCCTCTGTTCTGCCACTTCCTTTATTCTTCCTTATTCTTCCTTATCTTTTTTTGTCCAATCCTTTCCTGCTCTCCCCTCTCCTCCAATCTTTTCCACTCCACTTTTTTTTCATCTTTCTCTCTCCATCACTCTTGTGCCCAGAAATGTAAGTGACCCATCTGTGATAGCAAAAGGTACATTAGGCATTAGGGAGTTCCCCTCCGGCCCTGTATGTGTGTGTGTGTGTGTGTAAAACCCTGTGTGCGCCTGTGCGTATTGTTAACAGATATCGCCCGATGGACTCGTCCCAGGGGTGCTGTCCGTCTGCTTGGCCAATGAAATGCAGCCAATTACTCTGCAGGGCTCGCTGGCAGCCAATCAAATGGAAATGGGAAAGCTTAGAGATGACGATGGGGTTTGGGGCACAGCACTTATATAGCACTTGTTAATGTAAAGAAAAGTCAGCGTTTGCATGAGCAAGTCTATCCTCAAGAAGCAACCGATCTCTTTCAGTCTTTCTTCCTCCTCTCTCCCGGTTCCTTTTTGTTATATGATTTTTCTGAGAGTCAGATCAATATTGACTTTATGTCTAAAATGGTGCTGGAGATGGAACATTGTTAGCTTAGCTTAGCTTAGCATGAATACTGGAGACAGGGAAAACAGCTACAAGTCTAGTCATCACAGTGAAATTACTAGATTTGTTTCGTTGACACCTGGCCACACCTGACATGTGCTACCACTGGACAGATGGAAAAACTGTTGTTGGTCGAGAAGTAGTTACAGCATTTACCGCCTCTTTAAACCACAAATTGTCATCTTTACATTTGGCTTTGTGTATGAATTAAATAAGTGAGATGCAAATTATTGATTAGAGAGTTTGTCTTAATAGGGTTTTTTTTTTTTTTAACTTCTTGGTCAGAGCCAGGCTTGCTGTTTCCCTGGGCTTCCTGACTTTATGCTAAGCTAGGCTAAACACTCACTGACTCAAGCTTTACTGTGCACACAGACAACAATTGGATCTAAAAAAAATACCATCTCATCTAAGTTGGAGAAAGCAAATAAGCGCTTTACCTGACATGCTGAACTATTCCTTTAATAAATCCACATATCTCCCTCACTTTCTCTCCCATTCTTTATCTTCCTCCCTTCTTCCCCCGCCCTTGCTCTCTGACATCGCTCCTTGCCTTCTCCTCATCTGTCTTCCTGCTGCCGCTTCCCTCCATCCCTACCCGGCCCCACCCCTCCACTCCGTTTCGTCTCTCTTCAAAGTAGGTCTCTCAGTGTCAGTGTCTGTCTGTCGGTGGTAGTGGTGATGAATCACTGATACTGCCAGCGTAGTTAGTGATGACCATAACAGCTGACTGATGCATCTCTGTGGGGGAAACTATCAGCGCGTTATGCAGTATTGATTTGCCCTCACATAGTTGTATGTCAGAGTAGAGGCAGGGGATAATATGATGGGGGTTGGCGTGTCTTTTCTACTGTAATATGTCTTACCTTCTGGCCACTTACTTACTGGATAAAATGAGCAAAACAGCTTTTTTCCTCTGCTGCCAACATGTATAAAGATAACAGAGTTTTTTTGTTTTACTTTATATAACTTTTACACAGTCAATAAATTATTTTCAAATTCTACATACATCAATTATAAGCCACAGATAAGAATAATTCCCTGGTTGAGGCAGAGGAAAACATGTTTTTCACATCCCAGCAACCCTGGTTATTTTTAGTGATTCCAGTCTTCATGCTAAGCTAAGCTAACCACCTCCTGGCTGCAGGTTCATATTTAAAGGATGGGTATAAAAGAGGTATTGATCTTCTCAACTAACTTACAACAAGAAAGTGAATAAGCATATGATCCAAAATCGCAAACTGTTAATTTAACAAAAAGTGCATTTGAATTTTCTCAATTGTGGGTTGTAGTTTAGACTGGTGAGCTTAGGGCCTTTCTGGTTGGACCACCCTGTCATCATCCCTGCTAAACAGTGAATACTGCTGGATGATTTCAAGTTATTTACCAGCCAGTTAGCAATACCCTCTCACCATCCAAGGAAGAGAAACTCAGCGAAGTGAGTCACACTATACACAGTTTGCTCAGGCTCTGCAAGTATGTGACAGATATAGCGACGTCCTGGAAGTGGCCGGGTTTAAAAGCAGCCCAAATGCACACACAGTGTTCACAGTATGAAATGATGACACAGTAATAAGACACATTAAAATATAATGTGTGGAAGTGTTATCAGGAAAATAATTAGATTCAGCTTCCAGTGAACTATGGGTGATCGCCTCAACTTTCATTTTGGAACGCTCAGCAGGCAGTTTGTTCAGCATCAAAATATTTGCTGTGGTGTTGACTCGGCTGAACCAATTTTCACTGAACTCTAGTCATATTTTTCCTCTTCCTGACATTGCTTCCCTCTCTTTTTGTCCCACATGTGTGCCAAATAAACGCTTAAACTAAGCAACGTTAGAGTAAGCTTTGGCTAAGCTTCCTCTAATGTTGCTCCTGAAAACATGACATTAAGATAAAAAATGATTTCACACCAGTACTTATGCTTCCTCACGTCACCTTGGCCTGTCTTCTGGGCTGCTTTTACGATTCCATAAACGCAGGTCTAGGTGTTTTGTTCTGTGTAAATCTGGCCTTTGAGGCCTTTGATTTTCTTGTTTTTCCTGGGCAGTGGGTGTTCTTCAATTCTGTTTGAGCTCAGGTTTATATTATGTTGTTTGTGTCTTTGGAATGAACTCAGCATGATACACAGCCCTCTGGCACAGACACACACACACACGAGATTTATAAATCCCTTTTATTTTAAGTAGAGAATGTGTGCGTGTGCACGAGCAACACAGCGTGACCACTTCTACAAGCATTTATTTGTGCGTGTGGGTTATTTGTGACTTTATGTCTGAGTTAATGTGCATGTTTATGTGTGAGTGAAAATGTGTGTGTGTGTGTATGAACTGTATGCTTCTTTCTTGTGCATTACTCTCTCCTAATAAACAGTTCCTTAGATTAGGTTCCCGATTTCATCTCTCTTCATCCCGTTGCCTTGCACTGAACTTTCATCTTAAGCGCTTCAATTCTTTAAAACCCTTTAAGGCTGCACACTGAGTGCCTCCATAGAGGATTACTTTATTCAATACTTTAAAAAGAAAACATGTTTCAACAAGTAATCCTGACAAAGAGGTTTCTTGTCGAAATATTACTTATGTATTCAATAAAGCACCACCGCGTTGAGGATCAGGATGTGCAGTGACTTCTAATTCAGAGTCCTATTTTATTGTGATTAGCACCTTTACTCATCCAGTGGGATTTTTGCTCTCTCGCTCTCTCTTTTTGTGTTCATTCAAAAGCCTGCCAAAGTGTGAGGTAGGACAGATACAGTAGTAAAATGGAGTCAGAGAAAGGCACTAAGGAATTAGGAAATGATAACTGAAGGGTGCAAAGGAAGGAACGAAACAAGGAAAAATGGAAGAAAATAAGGAGGTATAAATGGAAGGAGAGCTGGAGGGAAGGAAGGAAGGAAGGAAAAGGCTGAAATTAGAGAATCGTGATGGGTAGGACAGCTAAGATGCAGAGAATAATTATGATGGTTATGGCTGTTGATGATGCCAATATTGACAGTGATGATAATTTTCATAATGATGGCTCTATTATGACTGTGGAGGCTGTAATGATGATACCAAAATTTTTTTTGTGTGTGCATGTGACAGGTGTGAACTGCACAATATGTCAAAGTCTAGTGGAGGCTGGCATAGTAATGCAAAGATAAATAATAAGCAGAGCTGTGGAGGAAGAGAGTAAAGTAATCAGATTACCAAGGATGATGTGGTTATTAGCATATTTAAAACAAATATAGGCAAAGCATGACTCTGTGTAGCAGAAATATATTTTCTTTCTGCTCTACTTTCCTGCTAATCATCTCTGGACCCCTCAGGTTTGTCTTTGTACCCCTCGTGGGGGTCCTGACCCTTAGGTTGGGAACCACTGTGTCACATCTAAATATAGTCTGAAAGCCAACATCCTAAATAATAATTAGTCACAGTGGAAATTCCAAGAGAAGAATTTAGTATTATGGGGGAAACTGCATCAATTTAAGCATCAAGCCATGTTTTATTTGGCTGTTTATTTTTATTAATATGATTTATCCGTAAACTGTGAATTTATACCGTCACTGGTAACAGCTATTCCTGCTTAGGTGTAAGGTTTGGTCCCAGAGGAATGTAGCGGAATATTGGCCTTATTAGAAGAGATAGGGAGTGGGTGGGAGAGGGCAAGATGGATAGAGCGAGGCGAGAAAAGACACAGCCCCTGGATAGGGAGTTAACGAAAAGAAAGGGAGACACATAGAGGAAGATATTGGACTTATTAGAGAAGAGAGTGAGGGGGAGAGGAGGGCAAACACAGAGAGACAACGCTAGAGACAGAGAGAGAGGGATGATGTTATTTTGTCAGTGTTTCCCCGTGGGGGCTCGACTGCTTGTTAAAAAGTCCTGACAGAGGAACCACAGCATCACACACACACACACATACACATGCACACAAACAGACACTGCTCCTGTGTGATAAACTTTGAATAGGTCTCTTTCTCCCTCTGTGTGTGTTATCTAAAATGGACTGCATTCATGCCAAAAATATTTCTCTGTGACGTCAAATACGGCCTTGTTTGATAATCTGTGTGTGTGCTTGTGTGCGTGTGTAGCCTCTATTGCAGTTGAAAGCTACTGTTTCCCTATAATTATTATTCAACACAAACAAAGGATATATGCTTCACTCTGTTCACACCACGTAGGTTATTAACACCCATTCTCCACATCCACACAAACACACTTAAAGAACAGGCACTCATATTCACAGTGCCACTGCAAGATCTGCTTATTGTTTTAAAATACTGTAATCTAGTAAAGACCAAATAAGCTCTGCACTTTCATAAGACTCTGACAGAGCCATTTACAGAGGAATGCAGTAAACTTACATAATGTGCTGTAAGTAAAAGATGTTACTAAAGCAATGTTGTTAGTACAATAATATTTCTCTCTGCTCATTATGAGATGAAAAGAAAAACCTTAGGAGGCGTGCTGTTTGTATACGTTAGCGCAGTTGTGTGTGTGTTTGTGTGCTAGTCTACAGATGTGTTTAGCTTCAAACACATACCTCTGACAAGCAGTTCAAAAAGTTTCACTTCTTGCTGTATCCAAATCAACTTTGCAAATACTGCTTTAAGAAATCTGCATCAACAGTGGTGACTTGATCAGAGCAGTTCGTCTGCATTTCATGTATCTCAGTTTAAGTCCACTTCCATGTGATGGTTAGGTCTTCATACTGTACATTGTTATGACTTGATTCCATCAGGTTGAAATTATCAAACTGGTTTTACAGGGGATCATAAACCAATGAACAGCAGGAAGCTGTTAGAAATGACTCTGTGCATATCTGTGTACCTATTAATGTGTTTTGATGGTCTGATTGATCTCCATGCACTGTGCTTTTCATAATGATTTTTTGAGGTTTTTATGACCTTTAGCACAGACAGTTTTGTATTGCTGTCGAATTTCAGTATCCTACAGTAAATAGACTATTATTCAGGGGCCTTTTCAGCTATCATGCTTCCTATGTAAACATCCAAATTGTATTCAAATGTAATAGATTCTACCACTGGAGTGCTGTTAACCATATAGTGATAAAGTTTCATAGTATCCACATATGCTGTAACATCTGGCCACCTACGTTGACTCTGGGTTTTGAAGACAAAGGCACTTTCATATAAGGTAGTTAAATGTTCTGCTTTTGAAAGTGTGCTGCACAGCTGCATTTCACACCCTACCGGCTCATGAAAACACATGTGAGAATCTCATGTCTAGTGTCTTTGTCAAGTTGAAGTTCTGTGTCATCTTTCTAATTATGAGTTATGCCTCTTTAGGACAATTTTTCTTCAGTTGAAAGTCTCTCTTCAAATTGACTCATCTCAGTTTATCTACTTCTCCTTTGTCTGGGGAGGATATTAAAAAGTGGCCGTCACTTGTTGGAAATAACATGTGGTCTTGGTGCCAGTAGTGGGCCGTTTTCACTTTCGCTTAATACAGGTAATACTATCAGTTCATCACTATCAGTTTAATGACCACTTACTTATTTGGCAAACATACAGAACATACCTTGGAAAACATAGGAACATGGCTCATGTCTTTAATTTGGGATACATTCAATTCACCAAGCAGCACTTACTTCAACAAAGTTTCAACTTCCCTAATTGGCTTGCCTGTTATTCCTCTGTATTTTTTCCCTCTAAAATACACAGTGGGAGGCAGAACTCAGCAGTGCCAGCCTATAAGCTGACAAATTTTGCACATTTGGAATATGTGTATACATTTCCTACACTCTGGTGGATCTGTTTGGCATCAGTCAATCTGATATTGTGTCGGCGCCAATCCAGCCCCGCAGACACAGAGATACTTTAGACCTCTTTTTCTGCCAAACTGCAAAATTAAAAACCTCTACTGTAGATTGTCAAAAGGATAGTTTTAAAACATTACATCATGGCCAGGGTGCAAATTCAGATTCGATATACAGTATATCTGATACTGCATAAAGAACCTAATGTGAAGATGTTTCACAAAGATACTAGTGGAAACTTTACACTCTGTGATCACAAGTGTCAAAAAATTGCTTTTTGAAGTTTATATGACATTTTATCATTTTGGCACTCGACAAGTCTCACTCAGACTTAGATCATTTATGCAGTAACTGGTTATTTCATCATTCAGTTTCTGAGAGAATGACCTTTTTTTATGTTTTTGGCTGCAGTGGCTGTTTCTGTGTGGTTTATATGGTAAGTGCTTTATGCCTGGCATTTTGAATTTGTTTCCACAGACATTTCTCTCTCTTTTGTTTTGCTGCTGCTATTTTTATGCCTGTCTGTTTATATTTAGTAACTGGCCACCAAGGAATTTTTGTCATATCAGTGTGTTTCTCCTCCACTGGACACTGCGGAGCTGTTGAACCCGGCAGATAACAGGGTATCTGTGGCAGATAGACGTGACGTGGATAAATATGACTTTCCTTATAAGACAAATATACACAGGTTTTGGCATGCACGTGCACTACCAGGTTTTTATCTTGGTGAGCGTGTACCTCACAAACTCAACTCGCAATTCACTGTGTGCGTGTGTATGTGTGCGCTTGTGTGTGTGTGTTTTTTCTGTACATGTGTGTGTGTCATCAGACCAGACAGTGCATGATGCTATCAGCAGCAGAGGATATGAGGACTGCTATTTATAACTCCCCTCTATCTCAACTTAGACACACTGTCCTGGCCTCCGGGGCAAGTGCATGTTTGTGTGTGTGTGTGTGTGTGTGTGTGTGTGCACATCATTGTGGCTGTGTGTTTGTGTTTGTGTTTCTGTGTATGCATGCAACAGAGTGGGAAATTTGAGAGTGGGAGACTGTGAACGTGATAGACGGAGCGAGAGGGAAAGAGATGTGAATGACAGACTGTGCGTTTGTATTTACGCGCGTGTGTGTGTGTTTGTATGTGTGGACGCCGCAAGCTGAAGGTGTGAGTGGAAAGCAGGGACATGTCACACTTGACAAGGGTGAAATGAGAGGATATGATTGGCTGTTTTCTGATGTCACGGATTGTGAGCCGTCCCAATTAGAAACAATCATGCGCTGCTTAGTCACTCCAATAGTCTCCTCTCCACTGCTCTACCTGTTGTTTCTCTTTTCTCTCTGGCTGCCCTGCATCCAAATTTCCTCATTCTTTGTCTCTAATTCTAATGTGTCTGTGGAACTTTTTCTGCCTGCCACTCTCAGGCTAATTTGCTTTCTTTTAGTGTTTCTGTTGCTAATTCTATATCATCGCCTGCCTCCTCAGTCGTTTCTTTTACATTCCATCTGTTATTTTACAATTTGTTTGCCATATCTGCTCTTTTTTAGTGTCTTACTGCCTTCTCTTTCTCATTCAACTGCATTCCCAAAAAAATAAAGTAGATGTAATTGGCTATAATTGAAATGTACTGGATAAGAATATGACTATATTAAAGGAGCACACACAGAAATGGGAGCTGTACATATACAAAGCTTTGGGAAATGCAGTGACTCCATTTTCTACATTCCTGCTTGTGTTTCTCTTGGAAAGAGAGAGAGAGACATCAGATGAGAGAGAAAGAAAAGAAGATGTGGTTGTCTCCTCCTCCTCAGTGAGAGAGCAGGAAGTTTTATTCAGTCCTTTGTTGTCTTGTCCTTCAAAGGCAGTACTTCTGCTTCAGTCAAGTGTTCAATAGAGGTGACTCCGGTCTGAGAATTATAGGTTAGACTAACCTAAACTGCCCATTTTCGAGAGAAAATATTGAAGCCTGACTCACTATTTTCCCATTCCAAGTAGAGTTTGTGATCAAGCACTTGTGTAAAATGAGGATATTCAGCTCAACTTGAACCAAATCTCTTCAGTCCAGTTGGGTTCTGTCAAGTTTGATATGATGCGATGCTACAAAAATAAAGAGACATGGTTCGTCCTGCAGAAAGCGAGTGCAGGCACGCGCCCAGTCTCATTTGAGACCAGAAAAGAGCAAATATTTTGGTAAAAGGAAAGTCTGTGGTAGATTTTGGCTTCCTCCCCTGGGGTGCCTGGAGCTTGAATCTTCTCAGACGGGCACAAGCAGGCAAAGACACATTCATACAAACATACGCAGGCACAAAAACACTGGCAAAATACTGCTGAAACAGAATTATTCATAGCCAGTGGTAGCTTTTACAAAACTAATTGTGCATAAATGTTGCCTTTGGTATCAATATATTTTTTGCTGTCCAGTAAAAACAAGGTTCTAGAAATATGGTGATTTTTTTCAAATAAACAGAGAAATTAAATACTCTTTTATGCTTCGACAGAATTCTCATATTTAGTCCAACAAAAATTAGTTTTTACGTATTTAGAATGAGCACAGCTGCTAAGCAGTCTGAAAAACCCCTTTATTTAAAAAAAAATCCAAGGAAAAATTGATGGTACATGTGTAAAAAACTGTTTTGTGGGGCACCTGGCAGGTATAGATGTAAGTACTTAAATATCTGAGGACACAAAAGTAAACAAACAGCTTATTCTATGTATTCCATGACTCCTCTGTGCTCTTCTTTGCCTTGTGCTGATCTCAGTCCTCTGTATATTAGAACAAAGTGTGGGATTATCGGCCACTGCTGTGATGAAGACAGGAGGTGACATGTCTTATAGCATGAACTCCCTCCTGTCCCACCATGCTCAAGCATTGCTACAGTTTCTACCCCATTAGAAAACACACACATAAACACGCACACACGACTGCACAGAAGAGCACTTGAGTCTGAGCATCGAATCTGCCAACCTCACATACAGATACAATACCATTAAAGAGCACTCAAGAGTCTTGATATGGGGGAAAAACGGTGCACACACACACACACACACACACACACACAAATAATGCAAACAGTGAATACCCACATTATTCAGAGGCTATCAACACAATGGAAAAGGAAATGCTAGGTCATGCATGTAGCGACGAAATTACATATAGCGCACTGATATGGTTACAAATACCATTCACTACGCTCCCTGCTTTCTGCTTTTATTTTCATTCCCCCCAATGCCCTCTTCACTCAGTTGTGTTAGACCTACTCTGTGTCTTAGAAATGGAAATCTGTCTACAGGGAAAGAGCTGTATAATAACAGACCATCAGACCAGTAGGCCGCTGATCTGTAACTGACTCAAAAATGGAGGAACAAATATTGAAAGTTTGTAATTTGATTGGAAAGTTTAATTTACTTATACTTGTTTAATTTGTAAAATATATTGTCAGTCGCTCACAACCTTTGACATTTCTCTATCTTTGTGGGTATATGTGTTAACACTTAATGCAGTGTTTTTTCTGAATCAATGCACTCCTTGTGCCTTATCATACGAGCGGAAACATTTTTTCCTCAGTGAATCAGACCTCAGTTCAGTCAACTTACTCATGACAGACTACATATGATATAGGCTAGTGATATTTGCAGGGAGCAATGAATACTTTGCAAAGGGTGTGTTGGGTATGTGTTCCAAAGAGTGGAATATTATGTATGTGAATGTAGCTGCATGGTGTAATTTGTCTACCTGAAGTGGCCTGCAGACTTCTGCACATCTGCTTCAGAGAGGTGTACCATAGATGTTAAATGTTGCAAAGCTGGGCAGAGTCAGCGTCTGTGTGTTTTAACTGGCTTCAGAGATGCAGATTACAATGATTCAAAAATACACTGCACAAGTGAATGCATGCTTTTAAGAAGTATACTCTACAATATGGCTACAATTACAGATGGAGATTACATCAATGATGAAACTACCTCATATGATAACTGATCACTTTCATGCTACTTTTTCATGTAATTTTTTTTAACCTCTTCAAGAGGTTTCAACTAGGCAGCATTACACCACATACACTGTATCATATACACAAACTCTCTCTTTTTTTTTTAAAGTTTAGTCACACTGTGGATGAATTATCGCTGATACAGGCTGCAGGCAGTGTGTAGATGCAGTGCATGCATTTATGTGTGTCAGTGTGTGTGTGTGTGTGTGTGGAGTGCATTTGCTCATTCTGAGAGCAGGTGTCATCTTACAAAGTGACACCAGGGCTGAATTTCTTATTCTTTGTTTGTCTCTTATCTTTCATTCCAACCTTTTATTCTGTGTCTCTTAGCCCACCCGTGTTTTTTTTCCCTAGCTGTCAGGTTTCAACTTCACGCTCACGCACACACACACTAACCTGCAAGTCTGTCATAATTAGAGTGCAAAAGACAAGTGGTGTCAAGATAAGCCATGTGTGAACTCTCTGACATGTCAAGGTAACAGGAATACACATACACACACACACACACACACACACACACACAAAAGAGCATACAATAAACAACCAAAGACAAGGTAAAGCTTTCTCACTCCACACATTTTTGATGCTACTTACTTTTTTCCTCCTCACATTTTTTATCTCATTTCACCTCATTCAATGTCCCACACCATAATGAGTCATTTAAAACAAAATGTCCAACACAAATGAATAGAGTTCATTTGTCCACCTGTAATAGCTCTTGTCTGCTCTGTCCAAGCCCATGTCTCAGTTTGGCTGAATTAAGTGGCAAATGATTCTGAGTCAGGTTTAATGGAGTGGATATGAGTGACTCAGAGTGAATGTAATCCTCGTTCTCCTAGAACCAGGCCCACAGAGTTCTGCAGCCCGTCTGTACTGCACCAATCCAATTTGGGCTTAATTGAATTGTTCTGAGCCCCTCATCCATATATTTCTTCCACAAGAAGCATATTACTCTCGATCTATATGTGTGTGTATGTGTCTGTGTGTGTGTGTGTGTGTGTGTGTGAGGGAGAGAGTGAGTCTGTGTACTCATAATGTGCCAAATTTTAACTGCTCTGTTGTAGGTCGATATTGTTGAGATGCAGTTTGAATTAGATGGTGGTGGAAAGTGAGACAAAAAAAAATAATCCAAATAAATCTTTAACTAAGTCTCTCCTTCTCCTCCCTTTATCCTCCTGTACTCCTTTTTCTCCCCTCCACATTCCTCCCTCCCGTTCTCTTCTCTCAGGATGTGAAGTCGACATTCTTTCAGTTCGGTGCCTCCATCCAGCAGGAAGCTCTGCTGATGCTGAACATTATGGAGGAGTACGACTGGCACATCTTCTCCATCGTCACGTCAAAGTTCCCTGGCTACCAGGAGTTCATCAACATCCTGAAAACTACGGTGGACAACAGGTGGGATCAATCACTTTGCACTGTCCTCCACATTTTTACCTTCTCACTGTAAGTTGTATATATCTAATTATCAGTAACAGTAACCAACAAGATGATGCACAATGAAGAAGTAATGATATCGTATTGGTGCTGTACTTTACCACTCCTGATGTGGATGTATTTGCCGGGTTCAACTGCCAGATGTGACAACAATGTGGCAAACCTTTCTTTTATTTGGAGAAGCTCAGGATACACAAGCTGAGTTGGTCAAATGAACTCAAAACAAAAGCCAAGGAGAGACAACGGTAAGAAGACTACAGCCATGCTAATGGCTCTGTGAGGCTGTACTTAGGCACAGTGGTGCTTTGAATGCTAACATCAGCATGCTAACGTGCTTGCAGTGACAGTGCTAACATGTTGATGTTAAGCAGGTATGTTTACCATGTTTAGTGTGTTAGCATGCTAACATTTGTTAGTAATTATTGCTAATTGTCAAAGTATTGGACAAATTCAAATTCTGACTAGATGAAAAGTGAAAGGATCATCAATACACCATCAAATAGTGGTTGAGATATTTCAGTCTTGACCAAAGTGGTGGACTGATCAACAAACAAGACTTCATTTCATTTAATATTACACTACTAAACTATTTATTTTTCAGGAAAAATAAATAGATGCAACAGAAAGTGCCTTGCAAAGCTGG
Source organism: Lates japonicus (assembly GCA_033238685.1). Taxonomy (NCBI): domain Eukaryota; kingdom Metazoa; phylum Chordata; class Actinopteri; family Centropomidae; genus Lates; species Lates japonicus. The sequence goes on along the minus strand of BRZM01000041.1, from coordinate 3,472,560 downwards.
AAACAGCTGGAAACACATTAACACACAGTATAAATGAGTGTCTTCAAAATGCTGTTATATTGCAGTACTCTTAAAATGGGCCATTTCCCCCCTTCATACATTTTTGGGAAGAATCCATTCCCAAAATCACTTCTCAATGCCAACAATTTCAACTAAGAAAAACAGAAAATAGCAAGTACTGTAGCTATGTTTTTTAAAGAATTACTATTCCAGGCATTTCTCCAAGCCCATCTTCTCTATTATCACTGCAGATTTCCCCAGAGAGTGGGCAAGTTTACTTTCTAGAAGAGCTATTGCATACAAGGTCCCCCCCCCCCCCCCCCCCCCCCCCCCCCCCCCCCCCCCCCACTCATACAGTATGTACCTCAAAGACACCAAGCCTTAAATGGATTTCATCAGCATTCTTAAAATTAATCAGGATGACAGGTGGCTTTACTATACATGCAGTTTGGCTCTTTGCTGTACCTTTAGGTCATACTGACTGATGCTGTAGCTCTCCACAGAGAGAGAAAGAGATAGATTTGAAAAAAAAAAATCAGCAGAAGAGACAAGCCATATATTTTGGCAAAAATGTCAAACAAATGATACATGTTCAGTAATGTTGAGATGTTGGCAAGGGTTGGTGCCTGCACTTATGATATATAGAGGCCCAGTTGAGGAGGGTGTTTTTCATTAGCAGTTACTCTTTATGTCAAACTCAGTAGGGGGTCAGAAACTCTCTGCCTCTTCCTGTCAGTATTTGGTGCCTTTTAGAATTGTATTAATTACAAGCAGAGTGGCAACAGATTTCAAATGGCTAATTAAATAAGATTATTGGAATTTGTTCCTCATAACAGCTGTTACTATCAGAAAACTAGGAAGTGTGAGTTATTAAAAAATCTACACATTTACAGTTCATGCATGTTTTACCCTGTATTCTCAAAACTTTGGAAGGGAATTTGTTTGGCATAAAGACTTTGATTCTGTATATCTTAAATCTGCTCAAACACTTTGTATACTGATCCAGGAAACTACATGCACATTTGGGTTAACCTCATGTTAACTGTCCCATTTTGCACAGTGACATATACAAAACAAAAATACAAAGAAACTGGTAATTGTCCAAATAGTTTTGAGAGCAGAAAGCAAAGTCAGAAGGTTGGCCAATTAACTGGTTGCAACAAGTTCTATTTCCATTGTTTTTCTTTTCATCTTCTTTTGTCCACATGAATCTGCAGACAAGTACAAAAACAATTTCCTAAACCCTAAAGCTCTAAACAAGTCCAAGCCCCCATGTTTATGGTTCTTTAGATCACCATTAGCAACTGTAGCATCAATAAATGTGCTATACAAATGTGTTTACAATACTTTAGTGAAAGGTAACTCCATGGTATCACAGATCTGTAATAAAAAAAACAATAAATTAACACCCCAGTGTCAATATTCCTACCCTCCACAGATGATGTTGACCTCAATGTTAAAATAACAGTCTATCATTTATGGAACAAGAACTAATTAGCCCCATTACCTGCAATAACCTGTTGTCGATTTCCCATGTCAGCGTTCAGCTGGTTCACACTGACTTAGTCATGGGCAGACAGTTTTAATACTGATGAACTTCCATCATTCACAGCAGAAAATTGGAGCAGTCAGCTAAATGAGTCAAGGCTGACTTTACCAGCGATATATTAGTATGTTGAATAGGCCCAGATAAATAACGTGATGAGAATGTATTTTGGTGGTGGCTACATACAGTGCATGGACTATCTGCTGGAGATTAATTCAGGCAGATCAGAGGTCCTCTTGCTTGTATACTCTGAAGATTAAAGAAAGAAGAATTGGGTTTTTGGAAAGCAAGTGGTTGTCCAGGCATTGGTGACACCTACCTGTATCTCTTACCTCTACCATCTGGATCGTCTCAAACACACTACATACAGTGTCACCTGTTTAAGCCAAGGTGATTGACCTGTAAGTAAGGGGTATGCTGAGCAAACATTTGTATCATGGTCTTCTCAAATATATTTCCTGAGCCTTCATTTGGACATACCAGTATTACATCCTCCTGTAACTGTTATCACCACTGTTGTCTCTCTCTCTGTTTCTCTGTGAATGTGTATCTGTGTGTCATTGTCTCTCTTTACCAGTTTTGTCATCTGGGACTTGTAGACCATCATCACTTTGGACAGCAAGAAGAGTACAGCAAGTCCCAAATCACTCTCATGTTACACTACCTGTCTATTGTTGGTCTTGTACATGATGGTTAACTGCTCCCCTTTTTTCCCTACCACACGTTCCACTTTGTAACACTGTGTGTGTGTGTGTGTGTGTGTGTGTGTGTGTGTGTGCGTGCGTATGTGCGTGCGTGTGTGTGCGTGTGCGTGTGTGCGCATCCTTCTTTGTCCCTCACTCTGCCAGCTCTGAAGGACCTGTGCTCCTGACACCACAGCGCACCACCAGTTTATGACATATTATGTTCTTTAATTACTAACATAACAGTCATTTCCTCTGCTTCTGCTGCTCTTTAGTCTTGCGTACTGGGAGCTGCTGGATATTATCACTCTGGACATTGTGAAAAAGAGCAGTCAGTCCCACTGGATGAAAAAGATACTCTGCAAATGCATTATCTTTTTAATGAGCACTTGTTACTTCTCGCTCTGCCCACTTTAGCTAACTAGATTAAAAATCTGTTTTCCCTCACAGTTGCTTTGAACATTACAGTTTCAACACTCCATAGAGCTAAATATCTTTGTAAAACATCTGTCTTCAGCCACTTGGTTGTGCAGGTGCAATGCAATATTAATTAGCATATATTTGTGCAAAAAGGTGTGACAGAAGCTCACAATTACTGCCTTCCATGCTGATAACAGCACTTTTTTTTCTGATAACTGTTGTCACCAATTAGCCCACTGACCACAGGCACTGCATTGGCCCTCTCACATTAACAGGCCAGTGTTTGTTCTCCATGTCCTTATGTGGGCTGGAACCTGCTGAGCATCATTATACAGGACCAGCTTTAGCATTTGCATTCCATTTAGCCTTAATGTGTTTCCCTTGACAATAAGCACTTTACACATATTAGTATTCACGTCGCACTTAACAATGATATTAATTGTAGTGGATAATTATAACTGCCCTTGCCAGCACCTGAGCAAAGTTAATAGTCTATTAGTTAAATATTAACATTTCACTCCTGTCCTCTTTATCCTTGTTTTAGTTTTGTGGGCTGGGACCTGCAGAATATCATCACTTTGGACGCAGTGGAGGAAGACAGTCGGTCTCAGATCATGCTCAAGAAGGTCCAGTCTCCAGTGGTCCTGCTCTACTGCTCCAAGGATGAAGCAGTCTACATTCTGGAGGAGGCCCGCTCTCTGGGCCTCACCGGATTTGGATACATCTGGATTGTGCCGTCACTCACCACTGGGAACCCAGAAATAACGCCCGACGAGTTTCCGTCGGGGATGATTTCGGTGTCATACGATGACTGGGACTACCCCTTGGAGGCACGGGTTCGTGATGGCCTAGGGATCATAACGTCTGCAGCGGCAGCCATGTTGGAAGAGTATGGTGACATTCCCGAAGCCAAAACATCCTGTTATGGCCAGATGGAGAAGACGACCAAGCTGCCGCCCAGCGCACTACATAAGTAAGCAAAGAAACAGTGTAGATGTGTTTGTTTTGGCATTCATGTCTGTAATGATTTGTGGAGAAATACAGTGAGCAATGTGTCTTTAAAGAGAAGAGAAAAATAGAAACCGCAGCCTTATAATGGTTTTGTGTATTTTTATAACATCTAAGAGAGTAGCTGTGTTAATTCACATGGATAATTGTGTGTGTGTGTTTGTTTGAGTGCAAGGCTTCCTGCCACAGTCTGTTTGTTTGCACCCTTGTCCTCAGTAATTAGAGACTTCCACCAAGTTTCCACCAAGTCTGCGTTAAGGATTGAGATTGAAGAACGATGCAATTACTGGATAAAAGACCAAGGGATTGAGAGAATAGAGGAAGTGTAGGAGTCAGAAAGAAAGAGGGAGAGGGGGGAGAGAATGAAAGGTGAATGGGAGTTGAGGAGGGGAGTTTGTGATTTAGGCGGCGAAGGAAGAGGGAGAGGAAGAAATTGAGACTGGGGTAACAGCGGGGAGCCGCTACAAATATGAGTGCTCTCCAAAATTGAAGAGCTCCTTGATGAGTCCTTCTGTTACTCTTCTCATTTCTTCCTCCATCTCTCATTCACTCTCTTCTGCTTGCCTTCTCATCATGCACTCGCTCACCAGCAGCCAGTGGGAGATGTTGCAGGTCTTGCCAGCTCTGTCTGGCTTTCCATCTGGCAGAGGAGGGAGACACACACACACACACACACACACACATACCTGTGTTTACATCCCAATATTGTTTGTTTTTTTAAAATAATGATGTGTGAAATTAAATTTCTTCAGTCTAAATGGTAAAATCCATTCCAAAATTCGGAAATGTTGACTGTCTCCACTGTGCTTCGTCTTACAATTAGAAAATGATTGAGAGGAAGAACAGATTTAGCAGCCATTGAAAGCATATGGATGTTTTTGGTTTGTTACAGTCTGCACGTCATTTTGGGCAAACATGGTACATCAATATAATATTGGGAATTGATCCAGTGTGTAAGTAAGTAATCATGTTCCCATTCTCTAGTTTGCTTTTGTCTTAGACTAAAGCTTGGAATGAGGCTAAAATAGCTAACATTAAAGAATAACAACTTGTCTGATACGAATCTGTTTTGAAAGGCTTTTCTCATTTTCAGAAGGCTTAGTTGTTGGTTTTTACCCGTCATATTCTCAAAAGTTTGCATAACTTCAGAGTCAAAAAAGGATGAGAAGCAGAGAGACAGAAGAAAAGACAGAGAGAAAGAGAAAAAAAATGACAGTAAGAGATGAATAATGAAACAGGTACATTTAGAGCACTTAGTGTTTTGGCTTTAGAACTTTTAGATCAGATTAAGCCCCAGTTATTTCCTCTGCTAAACTAATATTAGTTTAGGAAGTCAAGATTAAAGTCTTAACATTTTTGTCTGAGGTCAGTTTACAGTGACCATCCATAAATTTAAACTGGCCTGAAACATTTTTATGTTATTGGTCAATAAATCAAAACTATGTAAGCTTAAAAGTCAAACATTACATCACTAGTTACATCTGCGCACCTGATATACTTCTTCTTCTTTGCATGTTTTTAGTCTGAGACTCCGTCCGGCTTTCAACCAATTTTAAAGAAAGAAAACAAAATTAACCGTTCACTGTGTGTAGTTAAGGGAGCCTGGGAAATTAGAGAGTTCACTGCAAAAATGGGGCTGGGCTGACTCTGCCTGTTTAGAGAGCTTAAAATCACAGTAGTTTTCACAGTAGTAAATCGTGGGCATTTTGTGCAAAGAGACAGTAAAGTATGACTGATTGCAGCTTTACGAACCTAAGCAAGACTTTAAATACCAATCCCACCGCTAACATACCTCTCATTTTGTCAGGAAACACAGACAAACCAAAGAGAATTACCAGATATCTAGAGCCAGCTGACTTCGTTCCCAGCATGCTCTGCTGCCTCAGGTTGTTACCCAGGTGATGAGTAGCCACAGATGGCTCTGTTGTGGGTGAGAGAGCTCAGCCAATAGGGCTTCAGGGCCAGGACATGAGAAACATGATTGGTCAAGACTAGGTCGGGGCGACGGGCCAGTGTGGGTTGTTAGACCATCAACGGGTGTCAAGGGAGATAGGAGAACATGGCCAACTCATGCACATACACACACACACACACACACACACACACACACACAGAGGTGGGCAGATGGGCTTTATGTACAAATGTACAGCACCAGTGTGACATATTGCATTATTTACACTGGGTCACAGTATTTTATCCCAGCCTTCTCTTTAGTTCTTCTGTGTGTCTACTGCCTTACTGCCTTGGTGTAAGCAAGATGTCAATAACAGCATCATCTTATAAGCATTCGCTAGCATTCAGGTTGAAATCTATGTGTTTCTTTTCTTGAACGCCTCTCAGACTCAACCGTGATTTGTGACAGCAATTTGATTTACAGTGGATGCTGCTTCCATCCTTAAGCCAAAAACATGTCATGATAGAACAAAACTTATATTGATGAGAATATGATTAATAGTCGGTGGTGAAATCATAGAAAAGTCTGTAGTTCTGGTGACTGGTGCGGTGCAGTGTGGGCTTTCAGTGAAGTTTTACCTCACTCACTGTGTCTGTGACAGCTGTGATGATAAATCCGCTGTGACACATCCAAGATGAATATGTTTTGCAGAGTAATAGAAAAATAAAATTAAATAAAAACAGGAGACAAATGACCAACTAAGAGTGCTGGCCAGTGCAGCAATCAGACCAAGTGACAACTGGTGCTCCGTATAAAATATGGTACGTGTATGTGTGTGGGTTTGTGTGTGTCTGTGCTTATGCGTGTGCATGTTAGAAACAAGAGAAATATCCCCCCTTAAGAGAATGTTCTGTCATGACCGATTTACAGTGCACTGCTCACCTTCCTGTGGTGAACAGTGCACCTTAAAAGACTTATAAAAGCACTTATTTATCTGTGAGTGTGTGTGTGTGTGTGTGTGTGTGTGTGTACACGTGTGACAGGTAATTTCAGTCTCTAGCCCTGATATATGAGGGTCAGAACTCAGGAAACACACACATGTAAGCACATACACATAACACACAACACACACTGCACTGAGTCCTGCGGCAGCTGTCACGAGAGCTGTGCAAAGACATAGACTTACACACTACGCAATGCAACTGAGAATTTAAAACAGGCATGTCATATCCTGACAATTTTTGGATATCTTTGATAAGATGAAATCATGCAATCAAGTTTGTAAAGTAGTGTGTTAAAATAAGTATTTTAAATTCTAATACTCAAGGTGTGCTTATGTATTGTACAAAACTGCTGGTTTTCACCAAGAGTTAGATACATAACCTGTGAATTTCTTTTTTTGCATAATGGAAATACCTGCTCATAAATATTACATTACTGAATGCTTGCTTGCTAATGAAGTTTGTGTATTGATTATTCAATTCCTATATGTACATTTCTGTCAGCAGTTGATGTGATTTGTGAGAAATGGCTTTATATACAGTAAGTGATCAGAAAGAGTAGAGGGGAATATACCTATACATTGTCACCTATGGAAGGGTGTTCACATTAATGTGACAGGTGTATTAGATCTTTGTCGTCACGGTTTTGATAATAAACACGTGGTTTAGCTTATGGAATGGTCACAGGTTGGTTAGGCGCAAAAGCTATTTGGTTAGGTTTTTAAAAAATGGTGGTTTGGGTTAAAGTATGTACTTCTTTAAGGTTAGAGGACCTTCATTGTCATGGTTACAATAATGAACACACTGTTAAGGGTGCGGAACAATCATGGTTTAAAGACACGACAATGACTATTGGTTTCAAACAGACAATGAACAGCAGTCACCTGTGTCAAAGTCCTGTATTTTGTGGGCCCATCCATCCACCACAACTTCGTTTTAACATAGTTACTCTTTGTACTACGTCACCTTACTTCCCCCTTTGCTCCTGTCATAATTACTATGGTTGTTAGAGGTCACCTAACAGTAAAATGTAACTGTGGGTCATTGTTGTCAGTTGCTGGCACAGATGACCTATAGGCTCAAGTTGACAGTCTTGAAATAAACTGCTGTGTGTGAAATAGTGCATCTATCACTGTATGCAACCGTCACTGTGTTGAAACTAATCACCTTATAAGATGTTGAAATTTTGGAAACAGTGTCATCATTCCAAAAAGGGACAGAGAATAAGAAGAGGGACTAAAGGAGGAAATGAAAAAAAAAGTGACAGACTGAGTAGCTAATATATAACACGTACTGTGTGTACGTGTGGGTGTGAGTGAGTATATCTGCAATCATGAAAATCAGTAACTCATATTACCCTTCAAATCTCTCTTGTCAGCTTAAGTATTAGCTTGCCTTGCATTTAACAGTCTGTGTGAGAGAGACTTAGCTTTTTTTAACTAAATAAATGAACAGCAGATGTGTGTCTGTGTGAGTGTGCAAAAGCCTTCATTTTAATATTGTTGACATGAAAAGGTAATTGCAAAGCAAAAGCAGATGCCTCTATTTTCAATCTAAAACTATGAGCTAGTTGTAGTTCAAGTGCCTGAAGTGTCCATTAAGCATTGGTGGGTGTGCATTTAATACAAGACTGTGGGAGCACCACTACATTGCCCAGTAGGTTAAGAGTGAAGTCCCTTCAACGTATGAAGTATACGTATTATAAATGTGGAATCATTTCATTTATTGTATTTATGAACAGTGACTAATACAGACCTCAAGGTGGCGGTATTGACTGGTGTCACGTAGAAGTGTCGTAAAAAATAATAATAATAAAAAAACAGGAAATAAAAACTGTAGAAAACTTTTGCTAGCATGACTAGGATGTAAAAGAGTGCCATGCATTTGTCAGTGTAATGCCTCTTTGTTTGCAACATCCTTTCAGATAATTTTAAAGAACAGAAGGGAGAACAGCAGTAAGTATGGAAAGTGAAATTGCAAAACGTTAGAGGCTATCTAAGCTAGTCTAGTTAGCTTTTAGCAAGTATCTGGTGTCTCCATCACAATTAGACTTATCTACTGCCTTATGTAGTATAACAACCTCAGTTGTGAAGCTATTAAAGCAGCAAAAGTGATTTTTCTGATTACAGAAAATAGGTTGGAAAAAGTTAGCAAAGTAGCTTTCACCGAGGCTAGCTGTGCCTGCCCTGTGACTAGTCTTAAGAAGCTGAAGTGCTGTCACTGTGTTTTGTTTTTTACTTCAGTTTTATAGTTCCCAATAAATGTACATGTGGTTTTTGAGATTCACACATCTCTGTGGCATGATTATTTCAATAGGGTAAAAGAGCTTGTTTGGTTTTAAGAGTTTGGTCTTACTCAGTTTGACAAGATACTGCATTTTGGCTTTGTTTGGTAGAACACTCATCTAGCGCATGACTGACAGCTAGTGTACTATATCTTAGAGATAAATGGACCATCAAGTTGCTTTTGGTTTGAATGCTCAGAGAGTGGAGAGACAGGGAGAGATTGGAGGAGGTTTAGTCAGTAGCAGTGCAAACCACTGCAAATCCCAACGCACAAGAAGAGTATTAATTTTTCATCAGAGCAAAGGATATCTAAGAAAGGTGCTCCACTGGTGTGCAGTGATTCCTGTCCTAAAATTGGATTTACATATGGGAGAAAACCCGAATGATATTCAAACTGAGCTACAGTATAAATGATCCAAAGCCAATGCACATAAATCCTATTTTGTGCAACAAAAGAAATCCTACTGAGGTAGCTGTGTGGACATGTGTTGCATTTTATGGTGCAACTGCAAGCCTGGAAAAGACAAAATGTAATTGTTAGCATTAATCTTGTGCTGAAACTCAAACACAAAAATAACTGCACACACACACACACCAGGGACAACAGGAGGGGCAGAGACACTGCTAAGCTAGCATCTACTTCACCTTGTACAGTCATCATTCATGCCACACTTAACACATGCCACCTGAGGCTCAGTGTGTGTTTTCAAGTGACTGCCCACCCTTGGGTCCTCTTAAAAGACTTAAATCAGCACTGATAGCAGCCCCCATCTTTTTTTAGACTCCCCCCACCCCCTTGCTTCTCACAGCCACGGCGTGTGTGTGCTTTTGCACTTCACAGATCATGAGCGCTCTGACATTATACATCATTGCTTTGACTGGTCCTTGTCTTGACAAAGGATAAATGTCTCTATCTTTAACACCCACACAGCATTATACAGTTCATTTTAACATGTTTGTGGAGGCTCTTTTCCCTGCAGTGAAACCTCTTTAGATAAAACGCAGAGTTCTTATCGCAAAGTAAGACCGCTGTAAACATAGGGAGATCCAGAGTAAGTGAGCACTTGAGATATTATATCTTTTGTGTCAAGAGCACATTGACAGGGCAAGATATAGTGCTGCTACCGGGCTGCTGTGGAATCTGGTCTGTGTAAAACAAAATGACCCAGTATATTCGGAAATGTCATTGTCTTGTATTACTAATATCATTAATGCTCTGTCGCTGCTCACCAGTGAAGGATTAAGAAAATAGCACAAGCAGTGAGTATTTGCCACGTGCTGCTGTAATGCAGTGTATGTGGGAGCTCTTTGCTCGTGTGCTGCAGTGTATGTGTAGCGCTGGTTAACTCTGGTGCAGTGCCCCCCCTTCCTCCCATTGCAACCCCTTTTACTCCAAAATAGGAGGGAAGGAAAAAAATAACACCGAAGATATTTTTATCCTAACTCTGTCGAGGCTTAGTTCTCCTCCTCCCTTGTCATACTTCTCTTTCCATCTCTCTCACTCAATCTCTCTTATCTTTATGCTCTCTCTCACTTTTTTTTTGGGTGCCCCTTTCTCCACTGCCAACCCCACCCCCCCACCTCCAAAATGAATAGAGAGATTAGTGATAATGGAAAGTGAGAGAAATTGGATCGCTTTACTGTGATCTCAGTGCCACAGGCGGAGAGGAAACATTACATGGAGAATTGTTGAGGTGTGCACAGTAATTGTCTTTGTTTCTGTGTGTGTTTGTGCACTGGGATGTCCGTCCAGGGTTGTTTAGGGTCATCTTCCAGCCTATACACTCCAGTCTGTATCCTAGCAACGCCCCATCAGGCCCACCTGTTCAGTGGGCATCATCCCAAACATACTAGCAGACATGTTCACACATACACACACAATCTGCCTGTCCAGTCTGCATCCTGTTCTTGCTTATAAACACAAATTTGGGTACTATCACGCTAAATAATGCTCTATTTTGATTTTCACATGAACAGCTAGTGACATATATATTTACAGTAGTCACGAATGTTTCTTTTCCCCCCATAAATTTGAATTGGTTTAAAAAAAACAGAAACGTCTCGCAAACATCAGCTGTCAAGAGACAGAACTGAGGTCTGAATATCCTCACCTGCTCCACCTCACCAGCGCTAGCAAGTAATAATTTTGTTTACTGATACACCTTACAGGATGTCTCACTCATATACCTATCTTCTAACATCCAGGACAAGTGTCTACATTGTTGTATCAAAGTGACATCAAATGCCTTTATATTGATGCTGTAAACACCACTTTCTTTGCTGGATTGTGTTAAAAAGAAAAAAAAAAGATGCCTGAAAAAAGAGTGAGTAAATAAATCAAATGAGCCACAAAAGAGAGCAAATTGTACAGTAAACAGAGGGAAGGACTGCAAAAGCAAAAGCTGTGTGTGTGTGTGTCTTCCAGATTAGATGGTTGAAAAGCGCAGAATGGGCTGTTGTCTCAAAGAGCAGCTTGGGTGCTGATATTGATTCCAGCACCTCTTTCTCTGCTGTAGTCGCGCATAATTGGGTTCAGCGCTGCATCCCCTGTCCAATCAAATGGCTTAATACTACTCACCTGGTTGCTTGCAGGCCAATCAGATTATTTTAATCACAAAAACCCACTCAGTCCCCTTATCGCTGTCTGATTTCATCTGGACATTGAGTGGTTGTGTGTGTGTGTGTGTCTGTGTGTGTGTGTGTGTGTGTGTGTCACCAGTAGCAATTTAAAGGGACGTGTATGTATTGTGAAGTGTTACCACACACAAAAACACCCATATTACACAGCCTTTTTCTGTAGAATGTCATCATTCTTGCGACCAGGTCTAGACAGCTGGTTTGTGTAACATGCAAGTGTGGTGTTCTGTATATACTGTAACATGAGTTTGTTACATGTGTTGGTTATTTATGGAAATAAAGCTGCTTCATGCAACTTTTTTATTTAAAAGAACAGAAAAAAGAAGATTCATTAACCTAAACTGATAATGAAATTTGAATAATTTAAAGTTTTGCAGGGCAGACAGAGAGAATCAGAGGCACAGATAAACAGAGGGCAAATTATATACCATAGAAATAAAATCTGACACATACAACAAGACTCTATAAAAGCATAATTCATGCAACGTGAGTAGCTGCAGAGGAATCAGCTTCATACACTGCGGCACATTCCTGCACAATGTCCTACACAGTACGAAACACCTCGCCTGCTGTGGCTTTTCAAAGACACATCACATGGGTACATGCTCCATTTAGAAGTTTGCCCTGTCGCCACTGCGGCCCCAGAACGGGGCAGAAGAGTAAGAAAAAAGGAGCTGTCTCTCCCTCCGTGTTGTAACATGACTGCTGACGGAAGGAGTGAGGGAGACAGAGTGGGGAAGGACAGCCATGATTAATGTGGATCCTATGTGGACCCAAGAATATCTTCCCACTGCCCTCCATCTTAGCTAATGTGACCTGCCATATGGGTCACTCATTACACTGTGTGTGTGTGTGTGTGTGTGTGTGTGTGGTTTAATATGGACAGGCTATCGCTTAGGGTACTATTCATTCTCACTTTCTCTTTTCTGTGTGTTTTTAAAAAAAATGTATTTCTGGATCTTTTTTGTTTTCAGTTTACACAGAACACACATCACACTGCTACTACTGACAATACAGTAATTCAAGAGTAATGCTCACATTTCAAGGAGTTTTAGCTGCTCACAGGTTATAGCAGGCACACACACACACACATTTTGTTGGATTTGAATAGATGTTTCTACCCCTCAGCAATATGCTTTGTCCAGTTGCTCTGTATTTCTACAGTGTAATCATAATCGACGTGAATCAAATATGACTTTACAACTTTCATTACAAAAGAGCCTGCATGAATATTTTGGGATAGCAATACTAGCAGGTTGTAAATTGACTTTTTCTCATGCTAATATAATTCAATATCCCTTTTCCTCTGTTTTTCCTCGCCTCCATTCATTTCTTTCCTTTGATTTTTCCCACCCCTCCACCACTCCCCCATCTTCCTCTTCTCACTTATGTCTTATCATCCTCTGCCCCAATTCCCCCCACTCCTCCTCCTCCTCCTCCTCCTCCTCCTCCTCCTCCTCCACCACCCCTGCTCTCTCTCTCTCAGGTATATGATGAACGTGACGTGGGATGGCAGAGACTTGTCATTCACAGAGGACGGCTACCAGGAAAACCCAAAGCTGGTGGTCATTGTTCTCAACAAGGACAGAGAGTGGGAGAAGGTAGGTTCTCAAAACTGTGTGTGTGTATCTGGCTGAGTTTGTTTGTGTATTATATTCAAAAGTGTAACCACATATTCCTGTGTGTTCTTCAGGGCGGTAGCTACTACTGAAGACACAGAGCTCACGTCCAACATAATATTTCTGAGAATTTCAGGGTCTATTCTAAACAGTTTGGGTTTTTAATGGTGACTTTAATATTTTTTTTGACTTTTTATTTGTTTTTTATTTAGTTTTTAGGCAACAAACAAATCATTTAAATTAAAACAGGTTTAGCATGCTCTACCATACCTGGCAGTGCAGAGAAAGAAACAACATTTAGAACAACAGGATAGGGAGATCAAAAATAAAGAAAATATAATTGCGCAGCTCTCTGAATAAATAAAATGTGAAACTTTGTTGTTGTTTTTTTTTTAATGAGCTCAAATTCTGCTGTGGGACTGGATAAGGCCCCTAAGGCCCTGACGTTCTTTGGTATTGTATATTTCTCAGTGTTGCTTTATCATGATCGATACTGTTATTATATATTACTATTTTGCAGTTTCTTTGCCAATAGATCTGTGATAGCCTTGTACTAGCTGATAATACAGATCTACATGTACTGGTCGAGCCCTGATAAAAATATGTTTCCTTGTGTATTTTCTATTAGTGACAGATACATTATTTCCTTTACCAAAAGCTAAATAGATAGAGGCTGAAGTTAAATTGAAAGAAAAAGACATTGTAGCTCTGCCCACAAGCTTTGATTGGCAAGTGGCCTCAGTAAGTGCTGCAGTCCAGTAATGAAAATGATACCTCTGTCTCATCGTACAACACTTAGTTGATCATTGAGCTCATTTACCAACAAGCGTATAGATTTCTTTAACTGGTTAATGTGAGGAAGCTTCTTTAAAGAATAGCCACTAAAAATGGCTGAGTATTCCAGCCGTTGTAATGGTCTTTAAATGGCAGCCATGTATCTTTATACCTACATCTGGCTGCCTCGTACAGGCTTAAATACCTCATATTTAATGCCCCGGTAGCTCATAGCTCAGAGTGGGTGAGGCTGGGAAGACAAGTTTGAGAGAGAAATGGTAAAAGACAGAGGTGTGGCTAAAGAAAGGGTTTGGATAAGGAAGAAAAGGAGATGGATGTTGTCTTTTCCATTCTCTTACATCTCTACCACTTTCTGTCTCCTCTTTCCCACTGCTGCCTCCTTCTCTCATAGCATCTTGTATCTTACTTCACATCTCTCTGTTTCCCTCTCTTCCCCATCTTCCCTCTTTACTTCTCCTCTCTGCCTCCACCCCCCCCAATCCTTCTCCTTCACTTCTTTCCCAAAGCCAGATAATCTGTGCACTCTGTCTGTCTTTAGCTGTGATTGCTGTTGAGGTCTCTGATAGCACCTCAAACCACAGTTAATCAAAACCCGAGACCTCTGTTATTGGGGTGGCAAGGGGTCACCGCTCTTGTGTGTGTGTGTGTGTGTGTGTGTGTTTGTTTACCCTTTCACACTGGTTATTGACCAGAAACGCTATTCAGAAGACGTTTGCTTCGACCAATCTGGTTTTTATTCAGGTCACATCTGTGAGTGTTACAGTATTCGGTTTAGTTTGCTGCAATCCGCACAGTCTCCACCCAATCTTTGAGACTGAGCTATTTCATATTTCAGACTGACACCCACCCACCCACCCACCCACACACACACACACACACATATGCACGCACAAAAGACCCTTTGTCGGTGTGCTGAGGGGAGGTAGAGTGTGTTGTTGTAAACAGAAAGCCTGTGAAATTGATCAGTACCACTTCTCTGTGGTGCAGAGAAAGAGACCGAAGGCAAGAGAGACACGGAGACCCATAGCGGAAACATAATTGGGAGCCTCTCTCTCTCTCTCTCTACCTCTCTCTCTCTCTCTCTCTCAGTCTGGTGCAGCCGTCCCACCCATGCGCCAGAATTCAGCGGCTCACACACAGAGAGAGCAAGAGACTTCCATGATGATCAAGAGATAAAAATTCAGTAACTGCACTAAAATATGGATATGCACTAAAAATATAAAATGTGTCCCCTCGGGGCACAGGAGGAAGAGACAGGGAGAGGAGAGCTGTATGGAGAGATACTGAGACAAGCGAGCGATGGAGACAGATGGGCCGAGATACCGAGAAGCAAATGAGTGCGAGAAAAGGAGACAGAAAGAGAAAGAGAGGAGGAGAGAGGTGGAACTGGGCCACCACCATGTGTTTGCGTCCCCCCTTTTTTCACCCACTACAGGTGTTTAGCACTCAGGTTTTCAAAGCACCCACACCTGCTGTTCTCTGCAGCACAGGCATGCAGTTGGTTAGATGGTATATTTTTACGTTTTGGGAAGAACCGCTTGTAAAATCATTGCACCTGTTAGGCTGTATGTGTATGGTGTTTGGATTTTTTATTTATTTGGATTTTTTGAGGGTTACGTAATCACCAGTGAATTTTATTCAAAAGAAGCGCAGATTGCAGCAAGTCATGCGGGTGTATTTGACTGGATCAGGAGGCTGGATCCAGTGTGGCGTTATGGGGGATTTATGCAAAATTAGGCTTTTATCTGGAAAAAATGTGCTGTAACAACTGAGCTAATGTAGTAGCAAGAAAGAATAACAATTGAGATGGATGCGGCCTTGCCAGCAGTGGCATACTTAAGCACTCACCATACATTAATGTGTTGAAACACAGATGGTGCATGCTATGCTTTTTTTTTTTTTTTTTTAGCAATAAATTGATTTCAGTTTCCATCCAGTATCACACAGTTTTAAGGCTTCTGTTTTACTTTGAGGATAAAGGCTGCATACATACACACACACACACACACACACACACACACACACACACACACACATACATACACAAAAGAGCATAGGTTGGGTTTTAACTTTGTGTGTTTGCACTTACTCTATAACTTTTCTTTTCCATATGTGTGCACACGCACCAATAGTTTGACATGGCCTTTTTAAGTTGCCCAAAACAGAACATGTATCATGACGTTTGTCATCTAACATCTGATTTTGATATAAATCTCAATATGTAGCTTTAACTAAATATTAATAATACACATAAAAAAGGACCTGATGTCCCACTTTGTTTGATGAAATGACATGTCTGAGCAGTGATCACAAATTAGCCATGACCTTATGATGTTAGTTATATGCATCAAAGAAATTCTTTAAAATTCCTCCAAGTTTGAAATGTTTTAAGTATAAAATACTAACTACTTCAAACCAGATGCTACTATAACTGCCAGAGCTGGAACTAACTGACCATGTGTAGCACAGTGGGTTGCCAGGTTGTTAAGTCAGGTACCTAGCTCTTTCACACTACATATTTTACAGGAAATACACAAACCTGGCAACTCTGCATAGATCTTGACTTCATGTCCCAACCAATGATACTGAAATGTATGCCCGTGGACATGCATGCATGCATGCTTATATACAAGTTTTGACTTCTTTTAGATTAAAATGTACATGGAACTGTGTTTTGTTAAATATCATAACTCTATCACTTATGAAACACATTTAAAATGTTTCTTATTATGCTTTAAAAATAAACTTAACATCATTTCAGTCAAGAAAAACCAACATGAGACTGATATAAATGTAACTGTGGCAGAGGTTTGGTTTAAACCCTGGCATTTAGATGTGTGATGATGGGTGAGATGATGAACTTGAAAATGTCCTGGATGCTGGCGATGGAGTAGGGGAGGAGACGGAGTTGTCTCCTGAAAAGCTTTGCTGAAAATAATAGAATCTATCCAACAGCAGAGAAACTCATAAATATGTATTGATGTACTCGTAGGCTTTGACAATTCAGAACTCATCATATGGGATCAGCAAATGCGCGGCGGTCAGGTAAAAACACAACACCATGTCACAGTTGGAGAAACTTTGTGAAAATAGACAGCCCCATAATCAGTGACAGGGCAGAAATGATGATGAGTCTTCTTACTGTATTCAGAGTTACAGTACAACTTCACTGACTGAATGAGAAAAGTGTATTTACCGATCAGAACCAGGATGTTATGTTTTATTCCTGCTGAGTAGATGGAGTGTGTAAATTGCTTCAGGAACTGCTGCAGTGTTAGCAGCCAGTTCACAAAATAATTATTACAGACAGCATGGGATTTGTGCTTGGAGAATCACAATATGGAGAGCACACACACACACGCTTCCAAACTGACACACAAACACACGCATGCATTTTCAATCCAGGCATCACTGTTCTCTGAATCTTAATGAAAGCGCTTCACTTTAAGGAAAGATGTCTGAATCCATGGATGCAGTTTTCTCTCGCTCTTCTTCTCTGTCATCTTCTTTCTCTCTGCCCTTGTTGTGTACAGACACACACACACGCACATGCACGTGCATACTCACATGCATGCAGACACACATTCACAGCAGAGCAAGTGTAGGAGAGGGAGAGCGGAATCCATTTTACTGACATAATTTTGTCTGACAGGAGTGACAGATACTGTTTTATGACTGAATGGGTTTCTCCACGCTATTAGGAACTCATTCTCCCATAATGCAACTTGCCACAGCGATAACTCTCCCAGTGAGACTGGCATAGAAAAGGTGCTCAGTGTGAGAGCCCTGACCCTTGTTTTCCTTTATTCTTTTATCATTCTCTCTCACTTGTTCAGCCCAGTGCTGGTTTATAGCCCTTGTGTGTGTGTGTGTGTGTGTGTGTGTGTGTGTGTGTGTGTGTGTGTGTGTGTGTGTGTGTGTGTTTGTGTGTGTGTGTGAGACAGAAAGAGACAGAGAGACAGAGAAAGAGGGAGAAGAAGGCGGGTAATAGATGAAATGAAGAGCAAGACGTGCAGGTACAAAGAGCAAGGCCTTTTAAAATGAAGACAAAGAAAGAATAGGAGGAAAAACAGAGAGAAGAGAGGAAAGGAGGGCAGGTTTGAGGTGACAAAAGAAAGAGCAGTAGATGAAACAAAACACAGCTCTTCTGGGGCAGAGTGTCATCTCATCGCCAAGTGGCTCTAAATCCATCGCAGGGTGATGATGCGATAGGATTGCCGCCATGGGATGTTATAATGCAGTAATCCCACAGGCCCTATCATCGTAACCTCCCACTGGCCCTGCTGCCACATTACATGCACACACACACACACACACCACTTCTCTGTGTATTGTGTGTGTGTGTAATATCTGGTATTTCATACAGGGAGATTCAGCATTCTATGGCCTGGCCGGTCGATAGAGAGGATCCTCTCTCCTCTCTGGGCATTAATTTATAACCCCTCTTTCTTTAATTAGAGAGAAGGGGGAGGCAGAGGAAGAGGGAAGAGGAGAGCAGGAGGACAGGAAATCAGAAGAGCTGCTGAAGTCAGCTTCTTCTTCTTCGCCCTCCTCCTTCTCCACCACTTTTCCCTCTTCTTTTTTAACCATCTTCTGAGTAGAGCATTTATCTCTCCTCAGAATTTATTGACCCGTCCAACCAGATTGCAGACACTCCTCAAAAGCCTATATTAATGATTGAATGGGTCAGATTTGAGTTGTGTCTTCAGACATAAGTTGGACATCCTGCTTATGTACATGTCAGTGCTGTAAATAGTAGATAGTAGTGAAACCAAACAAATTAGATAATTATAGGATCAGCAGTCAGTAAAAAAATAAAATAAAATGAGGACAAAATACTGTTCTTCTAGAAAAATTGAGGTAAATGGGATTTTTTTTCCCCCTCTCCCAACATGTAAAATGACACATTAAGTTATATAGTTAAAGCCCCAGTGGTGTATGCACATCAGCATAACACACACAGCTGGGAACTGCTGCTTAAGGGTCTTAAAAAGACCAGAAAATGACTCCAAACTGCTTGTGGAGCTTGATCCAAATGTTTTGAACCCACACTCTTTTCTATTCTATTCCTCTCTGACTCATTTTTGTTTTGTTTTTTTCAGATTCCCTTTTTTTTCTGTCCTATCTTATTAAGCACAAATTCCCCCTCACTTTTACATTACCAATCCCATTTCCTGATTTACCTCCCAAACCCTTTAAAAGACACACATATATGTGCATGTGCGCTCATACACGAGCTGCACTCACTCACTTGTGAAATGCAAAACAGCTGGGGTTAGACAGATAGACAAATGCAGCCAATCCCTAGAGAGAGAAGGTGACTCACAAGAAACCATGCACATGCCACCTCAGTGTACCGTCCTACCCCTTCTGCCCCCCTCCTATACCTCAACACATTACACACACACACACACACACGCTGAGAGACGTAGCCGACAGCAGAGTGAGCTGTTGACAGTGGTGCCGTCTAAGAGCGGAAAGAAGACTCTAATCCCTGTCAGAGGATAGAAAACCACTCAAAGCAAAACAATTAAAATGCTAATTTCACTTCCTCCTCTCTGCTCGCCTGTTAATGACTTAGCCAGGCATGCCGACTAAGCAACAACATGTGTGTGCATAAATATGCGTGTGTGTGTGTGTGCGTGGGTAACAACCACTGTCCCGTGGCTCCAGGGTCAAAGGGGTTACAGATTAGTATGGCTATATAACTGTATGTGTTTGCAAGTGTCCATGGTTTGTGCTTCTTCTATTTTATTCACACACCCAAAACAAACAAAAAAGTAGTATCTTAAGCTTTTCCTATTTGTCACTAGCTTTGAAATCCAGGCCTGAATCATCGCATTTATGCCCATGAACATGTGTGTGCATGTTTGTGAAACACACACAAAAACTTTGGCTGTAGTCAGCCACTTCACTCCACGCTACAGATGTATTGCTGAAAAGAAAGACTTTTGAAATGGACTGAAAGAGTGAGAGCGAGGTTTTGCCATTTTCTGGCTCCTGTAACATTAATAATTGAGAGTCGAGCAAAGCCTTGCTGCATGCAGCTGGCTCTCTCTCTCTCCAACTCCCCTGTCTGACAAAAACATGTGTAACTAGCATACTCACACACGCGCTCACATACATACATTTACCGACAGGTGTGGGTGCATAAAGAGCATCCATAGGGGAATCTGTGACATCACTGCTCTGAAAACCTTCTTAATTATTAACAGCGTCACAGCGTTATCATTCTGCTGCATTCCCTCTCTCTTTCACATATATGTTTGCATTCATAGCCATACTGTATATTCCTCTGTGTGCATTTTGTTATGCATCCCTACACATCATGCTTTTTAATCTGTTATGTTGTACCTGCGGTCATACATTTATTATGGTCTGTCAACAACATGTATTCTGATATGTATGTTTTTGTGCCAAAAAGACAATGGCAAAAGGAACTGTTGACGTGTGTCCGCATTTGTAATCATCTCCACTTCCTGTCTGCTTTGAGTTATTATGCAAGAGACTACAGCAGTAGTAAGTTGACAGGTAAAGAAAAGTAACACATTGTGTTTCTCAAAATGGTACCATGTTATGAACACTGACTGGTGGACATAACTTTCCCTCCGCTTCCTGTCTCCTTGTATTTGATCTGAGAGCATCAGACTTGCCAAGTATTTAGAGACACTGTCTTTTCAATGTTAGTTCATGGGTCTTCATCTGACAACAGCCAGTGCCACTGTTACATAAAGTGTTATTGGGAAGATGCTGACTCCCAGCCTGCTCACTAATTATAAAGCACTGGATAAATACCTAAAATGTAAATTCAACTTTTCTAGTTTTCAGTGACCTAACAGCCTCGGTGAGGTACATAGTTGCATATTTAACATTTCACCTTTTTTTCTCCTTCCTTCCAGATGGGGAAACTGGACAATGGCAGCCTGACACTTAAGTACCCAGTGTGGCCACGTTTCAACTCCTTTGGTGATGCTGAGCTTGATGACAACCACCTGTCCATTGTCACTTTAGAGGAGAAACCTTTCGTTATTGTGGAGGACGTAGAAAGGCTCACCGGTACCTGCATGAGGAACTCTGTCCCCTGCAGGAAGCATATCAAAGAGTAGGTCTCCCATCTATCTATCTATCTAGCTAGCTGCTATCTGAAACAATATTTAATTTATTGTTTACGCTCAGCTAGTGTAATACTGGCAGCTCACAGTTAAGACAGGAACTAGCCGGTTAATCTGTTAGCATCAGCACGTGAACCGTAGAGCTGTCAGTTTGACTGGTTTGATTGGTTGGTTTTTCCTGCTCACAGTGAATAAATCCTCATGTTTAACAGAGCAGCTGACTGATTATGGTTTAACTTTCCACCAGTACCTAACAGCTAACAACTAACTGCTCATTGTTAACTGTATTTGTCCAACCATCTCATGACCAGAAACTCTGAGTTCACAGCTACTACATAAACACTCATTATAAACAGAGTCTCTGGAAAGGTGTGATTCAACTTTTACATAGTCTAGTGTTGGAAAAGTATTCATAATATTGAATATTTAGATAAGCATATTGCCCTCAGCCCTACTGTGTAGCTACTTGCTTGTACATAGCACTATTAGTCTCATTGAAAATGACCGTATATTTCTGGTGGGTTTGATAAAAAATCTAATAGAAATGAGGGTCCTGTCTAAATGTAACTGTTTTGGAAATGGCTCTGTTCACAAAATAACTTCAGAGAAAATGCTCAGATCAACAGTACAGAGAAAAGAAATTGTAACAACACTTGATTATATAGATTGAGCTAACAAGCAGAGATGTTTAATCAGTTTGAAAAGATAAACCATTTATTATTCATTTGTCAGTTACAATATGACCCACTCTCCTCAGCATGAAGCTACGTTAACCTTAGCTAAATGTAGTCAACAACTAGCCTTATTCAATGCAAAGGTACAGTCACCTCCAAAAATGTTAATGCAGTGTGATGAAAGAAGTAATTAACCATAGTATGAGCATGAAATACATCTACAAATCTTATACAGTGGTATTAAGAGTCCAGGACTATAACACTTACTGTACAACACACTGACACTGACTGAAAAATAGAAATAGCTTTTGTGCAATGCAATCCACTAATTAACTTTGTGTGTTTGAAAAATTAGACAAAGCTTTACAAAACTTTTCAAAAATTCCATTTTACATCAGTGTATCTGATAATCGGAACATGATAAAAATGACATCATCCATTTTCTTCAGCATTGCGTGTGCTCTCTCTCTCGCGCTCTCATTTCTCTCATGAGCATGGCAAGAGGTGCAGTGTGCGATCTATGCAGCAGCTTCTTTCCTCCCCCTGAAAATGGAGGCGACTGCTGAACTCAGCAATTTACTTCCCTCCTCACCAATTTTCTCTCTAATGCCCAAATTTCTAGCCTCCTGCTATATTATGTTCTTGAAGTGCACACACACACACACACAGTGAGAGTGGCTTAGACTGCGTGTATGTGTGTGTCACTGAGTGGCTGTGTGCTGCTGAATCAAAGCATGTAATTGGTTTGCAGATGATTTAATATTATTTTCCTTCACTGGAACACATATGCATCATGGATAGGCTTACAGTAAGAATGGCATGTACACTACATGCTTTGTGTTACTCTTATCATTACATACATGTAACTGTCTATAACTACTGCACATATACACACATGGCAGCACACACACACACACACAGAGCTGATTAAGTGGTAATAGGGTCCCAGGGAAGAGGCCATCAGAGATTTCCACCCAGAATCACTGTGAAGTAGGGCGCAGGATAAAGCATCTCCAAGGAGGAACACAAACACACAAGCTCATGTACACTCTCTGTTGCCACATGTCCACTCACTCACAGGCCAATGCATTTGGGTGCTTTCCTCCCTCCCACAGCGCAATTCCCACTCAAGCATCCGTAGTGTCCATTTGGAGAAAGAGGGATAGATGGAGGGAAGGGAAGAGGCAGAGAAAGAGGAGTGGGAGTGGAGGGGTTGGATTCAGGGGGGGGGTGGGGGGTGGAGGACAATCCATGCATGCAGAACCTCAAATTCACTCATCCAGGCTGGGCCTAGGAACAAGCCATACTCACACTAACACACAGAATCACACATATACCCACACTGCCCTCTCTGGAGACCCCTCGGGCCCTGTAGCGTTTCTATATCAAGTTGGCCTGGCAACTTCACAGACAGCCTCCATAACATCACATGCTCTCACTGCCTGAACTGTGCTATGGTCAGCCTAAGTGGGTACACTGTGTTCATGAATGCAGCTATTACAGTTCTGGCCTATATGCTAGCTCTGTCTCTGCCTCCGCCAGCTGAACCTGCCAGATAGTTGACTTAGTTGTCCTTGTTTCTGTTATTATTATCACAGATACCATTCCCTGCCCCCCCAACCCCTCCCTGTACCACTTAATCATGTACTTACATCACAGTAACATGACTACATTTTTATCATTTCAGTATCTTAGATGTTTAAGTCAGCCATGTTTCTTTTTTTCTCTGTGTAGAGAACCAGTGGTTTAATTTGGACTCACTGAAGTTATTTAGTGTCACACATGTAGCATGCATGAAGAACCTCTCTGCACTTCTCTTTGTCCATCCACCCATTCTGCTGTATCTTACCGGCTGTATTACCATAACTGTTGTGCTAAATTGGAAGCTATGGGCCAGCTTAAAAAATGCTGAGCTACAAGGTTTAAAAAAATACACACTGCATCGCAGAGGGAGTGTCAAAGTTGTTTCAAAAGTCTTTATTTTAAATTGATGAGGTTACAAAACCCATATTGTTTCACTGGTAATGAATTAGCCCTAATTTTGTTGACACATGGTATGTGTGTAAGAACATTTAGATGCAAATTAGCTTATTTATTTCATTTTAAATTAGCTCTGACAGCTGCTATAGATAATCTCTGCTTATATCTGTAGAAAATTACCCTGGATGATTGCGCAACATTTCACAAAAAGTCATTCACAACTGCTGACAGTTTTTTTTTTTTTTTGTCGTGTGAAACTATTAGACCATAAAGAGGAAATTCTTTTCCCGTTTTAAGACGGGAAAGAATTCCACTTGGGGTGACATTCATTTGACAGATCGATAGTGACTAGTGAGGGTAACACAGGAGTTTGCACTTGGGGCAAAAAATGGCTAATGTTTTTCCACCGCAACAGAGTTCCTCCAAAGTGACAGAGTTTCAGCTCTGAAGGTAACTGCAGAGTCACGTCCGGATGTGTGAATTTTTTTTTCTCACTTTCTGTCAAGTTTGTGTCCAGGTTGTTGTTAAACTAAAGGGCGAGGTTATCTTCTCCTAATTAGCACACATCTAAAAGTTAAATGAGAGTCCCAGGTGGCTGAAAGTTGGTGTGCACTCTTGTGTTTGTGTGTGTGTGTGTGTGTGAGCACTGTCTGAACTCTCCTGCTCTCAAATTCATACACACAGATGGTACAAGGCTTGCAGATGCAGTGCCGTCATAAACCCCCTTCTCTAGAGAGACAGGGAGAACAAGCATATTTTTCAAGTCTTCTGATGTCATTTCTGAAAAGAACGACCTGAACTTAAAGGTGAAAAAGTCCCAGGGTGATATTTGTTCACCGGTGCATTCATATAAATTTAACAAGTAGGATGGAAAGACAGGCAAATCATGTTTTGTTTGTTTCTAACCCAAAGGAAAGATGGCTGGCATTTCTGAAGTCAAACAAGGTTTATCAAGATGAATATAAAAGTTGAACTGATTTACCCGGTCAGTCTTTTTCCATGCAAAGACTTGGTATGTCTGCTAATTAGCCCGCTAGTTTAATGCGGACTGTATGAAATGTTTTGTTCCCAACCATTTCTCTCATTTTCTCTAACAGGGCTTTAACCAAAGATGAAAACTGGTTGAAGCAACTGCTGTTCAAAATCATCACCTAACAATGTGTGTGTCTTGTTTGTGTTTCTGTAGCAACACAACCGAGGCTGGTGGGACATACATCAAGAAGTGCTGCAAAGGCTTCTGCATCGATATTCTGAAGAAAATCGCCAAATATGTCAAGTTCACCTATGACCTGTACCTGGTAACCAATGGCAAGCATGGCAAGAAGATCAACAATGTCTGGAATGGGATGGTGGGAGAGGTAAGATGAGCGTGTCTGAGTGTGTGTGTGTGTGTGTGTGTGTGTGTGTGTGTGTGTGTGCGTGTGTGCTTCTGCTTCTGCATTGAGCTGAACCTATTTGAGCTTAAGTTTGTTTTATGACATGTTTTAAAGAAGTAGCTAGGCAGAGTTATCTCTCTATATATGTGTGCTCTTTGGTGATGAATCTGATTGTATTCACAACAAATACTTTGACTTTTGACTACTTTTTTTCATGTTATAAATGATGTGTAGTAGTACTGATCAGTCTTCACTTTCAGTTTGACATTTGAGTTGAGCAATACAAGCCAAGGCTGAGAAGACATTAGAGATGTATGTATGACAGGATATCCCTGCTCCTTATGTTCCAAAAGAAGCTTTAAGTGTTGACTTTGCAAAACTTTCACAGGGTGGAAAAAAAAAAAAAAAAACATCAGCCATGAGGCTTTTGCACCAACTGTAAATGCTCAGAAAGTAAACAAATCTTAGCTACTCCCGCAGAACTCTTTTGCATAGCTTTAATTACCAGCTTCAACTTGAAGGTAAAGTCCCAGAGTTCATTTTAAGACTGTAAACTTTATAGCTGTCTATATTTTTTATGGCTCACTTTATTCACTCAGTTGAAGTTCATCTGGCATTCATCTTATTTAGCGGTCACACCCGCTCGCATATTGATTATATTGACTAAGATTCAATCTGATATTTAAAGTCTTATTAATGTTCCAGTGCATGGATTTGGCAAGTTTTTGCATTTATTTTTGTTTCAGTTTTTACTGTATTATCATGAAAGATTCATTTGCAGAGACTGCATGGAGTTAGACTACTGAAGCAAGTAACTATTATCCTTGCTTCTCCTGTAGTTCTCAGGGTGTACAGCTGCTTATCTGCCTGCTCTCTGTATCAAGTCACTAAAAACTGAACTGAGATTTGAACAAACACAGTAATGAGTGTAGTGTAGCTTCATCAGGCAGTTGTGTCTTTCAAAATGATGATGATTATATTGATTGTTTGTTGCATTTGACTGCCTTTCTCGTGGAAAACCACAGTGAATGCGTCGGTGATTGAAGAATATAATGTAAATTTTCTTTTTTTCCTTGCTTCCCTCTCATTCCCCTCATGTCTTTCTCCTCCTTCTGAACATCCATCCCCCCCCTTCTCCCTGTCCTCGCTCCTCTCTCTTCCTTCATGCCTAATTACTCACCCTCCTTATTCTTCCATCCTCCTTCCCTCCCTTTTTCCCCATGTTCGTCCCTCTCGTCCTCCCCTGAAAGGTGGTCTATAAGAAAGCCGTCATGGCCGTCGGATCTCTGACGATCAATGAGGAGCGTTCTGAGGTCATCGATTTCTCCGTCCCGTTCGTGGAAACCGGGATCAGCGTCATGGTCTCCCGTAGCAACGGAACCGTCTCCCCGTCAGCCTTCCTCGGTAACTGTCGCCGAATAACTCTTGCTTTGTTGTTAGACCCGGGAGACAGGGAGAGGAAGATGTGTCTTGTTTGCTTTTTCGGTTTGTCACGAGTGTAGATGGGAATTTGTTTTGGGTGTATGTGTGTTTCCTGAGACACAGGGATGACAACACAATTCAGTTCCGTTACACAGCTGTCAATACTTGCTCTTTCATCGAAGGGATTTAGCTCAACTCTTACTTCCTGCCACAATGACTCTCACTTACCTGAGAGGGACTTAACACACAGGATTTTAACCTCTGTGACCACGGATATCCCTGTTATGTCTGCTCAGTCACGTTCACTTGATGCAGAGCACTTCAGTATCAACATCCACAAGATCCACATATAAGTAACCACAAACTCAGAGGCACACACACACACACACACACACACACACACACACACACACACAGGCACAAACAATAACAGCCTGCACGACTACATAGCAAGTGCAGAGAGAAACTCATGCATTTACCAGCACGCACAGGCACAAAGACACACACGCAGGTACACACACTGACACGTATGCAGCATGCAGTTACTGCTGTGAAAGTGGCAATTATAAGGGCTTAGCAGGAAAACCCCATAATGGCTACTTGCCAGCACACACAAACACACACACGCACACACACAC
This sequence comes from Lates japonicus, assembly GCA_033238685.1. NCBI lineage: Eukaryota > Metazoa > Chordata > Actinopteri > Centropomidae > Lates > Lates japonicus. The sequence continues at coordinate 3,445,470 of BRZM01000041.1, read as the reverse complement.
ACATATATACTTGGACACACACAGTGCACAGCCTTGTGCCAGCAGTGCTCTCCCATACATTAGAGCAGAGTTTAATCTCTGCAGTAGTGTTGTGAGCTCAGAGGGAGGACAGGAGTGCTGACACCAGGGCTTCCTATACTGTACACCTCCTCACACTGTCAAATGGGAGGTGTGCCTGTGTATATGCAAGTGTGTGTGTGTGAGGGGTGTGTGTGTGTAGGGGCTATGTGAACATGCAGGAGTCAGCTTGTTATCCATGCAGTTCTTTCTCTAGTGTGGGTGTGGGTGTCTACACATGATTGATTTATTCATTCAGTTCATGGAAAGACAGTAAGGCAGTGGGCAGAAATCAGAAAAAAGTGATGTGTAAGATATAAAAATTTAATCCAACATGTGCTAATACTGTCCTCTTATTTTTCTCTCTCTTTCAGAGCCATTCAGTTGCATCAGTGTGGGTGATGATGTTTGTGATGCTCCTACTGGTGACTGCAATGGCTGTCTTCATGTTTGAATATATAAGTCCCCTTGGCTTTAACAGAAACCTGGCACAGGGAAAAGGTGAGCATAACAAGACACATATGGAAAACAGGCCGCATTCAAGATATGCCATGTCTTCTTTTTTTACTAATTGTCTTCTAAACCATGTGTCATTCTCTCCCACGTCCTCTCTCTCTCAGACCCCCATGGCCCTTCCTTCACCATGGGCAAGGCCGTGTGGCTGCTGTGGGGTCTGGTCTTCAATAACTCTGTGCCAGTGCAAAACCCGAAAGGAACCACCAGTAAGTTCATAGTGTCTGTCTGGGCCTTCTTCGCTGTCATCTTCCTGGCCTCCTACACTGCCAACCTGGCTGCCTTCATGATCCAGGAGGAGTTCGTCGACCAAGTCACCGGGCTTTCCGACAACAAGGTAATGGCGGACTAATGAGAGAGGTGGTTTGTTAAATCGACTGGCTGGATGGTGGTTTGAGTGTTGGTAGTTGAAATGTTAGCTTGGAAAGAATAGGACAAAAAGAGACCATTTTCACACCATTTTGTTTGCAGCCCTGGAATTTCGTCACAGATATATTCCAATTACCTCCCAGGCTATTCTCATTTTTAAAACTCTCATAAAAGTTTAACAGTCTTAGTAACTCTTTAGTGTTTTCCAGTCCATTTTACTCAAAAGTAACAAAGTGGACCCTGCAGCTTTTTAGTGGCCATTTTAGAAACCAAGTATACATCTGCTGCAACAGCAGTGAGAAGTGTGAATGTGTTGTGTATGGAATAAATGCTGTATATGCATGATAACAGTTAATTCCTATCATTTGATTAATTCAAGTGTCTGTAATTACAGTCTCACCGGTAACATCTGGCATAGTGTAGATAATCCACTAAAATCCATTAAACATAAGAAATTCCTTAGACATTTGGATCCACAATGCAAGTATTTGGAATTGTGTTTGGATTTAAATGCTCAAGCCATCCAGAGTGGGCATGTATGCTGTGAATAATTAGATATTTTTCATTTGGGGTTAAATATCCCACACATATCCACACAAGTATCTAAATGTTTTCTGGTTGCAAAATGTAATTCTTCTACAAAAACTTGCCTTATAGTGTACAAATGTGATAATATGCCATGAAGTGATGGAGTCTATACATACAAAAGATAAGAAAAGTAATATAGAAAAGGAGAAGGAGGTCATGAAGGAGGAGGACGACAGGCTAAAAGATCAAAAGAAAAGGTCAGTCCAAATGTAGAGAAATAGAAAGGAAAAGCAAGGCAAAAGGGTAGAGAGTTCCTGAGGAGAGAGGGACAAATATATGGAGAGATGCTACCAAGGAGAGAGCATCTGAGAATGATGTAGAGGGTTTTGACAACATGCAGAAGGAGAGAGGGAGGGAAGGAGAGAGAGAGGGAGGGAGGGAGGAAAGAAGGGGTACTGCAACTGGCAGGAGGGTGACTGAGGAATAGCGAGAGGCCAAGATGTTACAAGACAACAGGCGGACAGATATGGGCCACGTTGACGGCTGAGGTAGGGAGAAAGGAATGGCACGAAGAGGGAGAAAGCAAAAGAGATACGGAAAGACAGAGAGGGTCAGGGAAGAAAGGAACTGGACAGAAAGGGTAAATGGCCGTTCAGACAGATATGCTGAGCGAGGCCGGGCATCGTGACAACTGTGACCAGCAAAATGATGAAGAAAATTCCCCAATGAGATCCCTGTCAGTGATTATTCGTCAAAACTGCTTTAACCGCTTTTGGACCACTAGGGGGCTGAAAGGCTGCACAAAGAAGCCTCAGGTTGTATCAGCTTATCAGGTTCTTTTAGCTAACGTATTAGCAAACACTTACACATCTTGCAGACACAGAGAAACGTGGCCATCCCACTGGAGCTGTGTTTCTAATCACCTAAATGTGAGGCCAGTATTTTTAGTTGTAGCCCTGGGTTGGTCACACTACACTTGAGAAAAATATTGCACTGACTTAAGTGCTCTGTCATTTTGTACTGTTTCCATATAGTGTACAGCATGCGACTTTGGTCCCACTTGAAAAACACTAATTGGTTTGGTTGCCTCTCCAATCGTGGAAACATTACATTACATTACACCCTGCAGATGCTTTTTCCTAAAGCAACTCACTGTATATTTCCAGCATTTTTCTTGGTCAAGAAAAAAACTTCCACATATGGATTGGAGGAGCCACCAGTGCTGCCATTAACAGCCTTCCAGATTTAGTAGCTGAGCTACAGACACCCCACCTGACTTTTTTGAATTACTAACAAAATATGTAATGTGGGTGGTGATTCAGAAGGCTTGCTTCACACTCAGCAACCTTTTTTATGTTACAAACAGTCATTTATTCAATATGAAATACAACAGTGTTGTGTGCCACCGGAGGAGATGTACAATAAAACAAATTGCTGGTTAAAATGTGGTTCTCCTAAAATGATACTCTAACTGCACTAACTATACTAACAAAACTCATTTGTTTTAATGTTTTATGAAGAGGGAATAGTGGATGTGTACTGAGCTACCTCCCAAGCAGGCTGTCTCATGCACAAGTGAAGGCCAGTCAGTTAAGAGTTCTGTGGTGTTTCAGGCTATACAAACACCCCGGATTTGTCTTTACAACACCACCTTATTTTTCTCTGCTTGTTAAAGAGGACATGCTGTTCTGCTTTCTCAACCACTGATAGCAGAGCATGTGTTTAGTGCACAGACTTTAAGAATTCAAATTTCAGCAAACAAGTGCTGTGCTGGGGCTGTAGCAATTTGTTGTATTGACATAATAACAGAATTAAGCAGGTTTTGGAACTTCCCACTTGCATCAATTTTAAAGAATCTGACACACAAATTCCAGATAGAAACAGATGGAAACCTCCAGAGTTCTGCTGGTCCAGTTATAAATGCAGCAGGTTTGTCTGTTAGGGTTTAACTGATTGATTTAGGTACTTCATTATTAAAGGTGCTATATGTATGTTTTTGCTATTGTTACATATCCAACATTAGCATTAACAGCTGTTTACTTACCAATAGCTTCAGCCATAGTGTTTGCAAGAGGTCCGAATTCACCCCCAGTGCTACTTCCCTATCCTTTCATGTTGGACAGAGGGCAGACTGGATCCCACAGTGACTCACTGTGTGGCATTACAAAATGGCATTACAAGATGGCAGCGGGCCAGGGCTAGCTGGTTAGCACACTAACTTCAGTAGAGGTGAAAAGTGATAGAAGCAAAACAAGAGTTAACATTGATGTTGCTTTCAACCGCTGGTGACCGCTCATGGCGAGTAAAGGAATTAATCATTTAATGCTAAAGCTGGCTACTATATGTAGAAATAGCAAAAACTTACATATAGCACCTTTAAGCTCTTTTGTTTTTTTAATCACTAAAAATGTGCCAAGATTCCTCCCAGACAAAAAAATATTTAGTGCAAATGTCAAATTAGTAATGGAACTACTCATGAAACATTTTTAGGCTGCTTTCTTAGGCAGGAGGACATATGTTTTGTTTTAGATTTCTCTGTTAATGAAAATATATTAACATAATGAGTAGCTATATGCTTAAAGCTGAACCTTCTGTCAACTTTACTATTAGGATTTTTTAAAGTATGTTGTCTTTATTAGTATCTTTCTGTAAAGCGTGACATGGAAGTGATCTTTAAGCAGTAAATGCATATTCTCTCTGCAGTGTGATTGATGGCACCAGTAATTACATAAAATCAATCACAAACACTCTTGGCTGCAGTTGCCCTTGAGAGCAGATGCACCTGTCTGAACGCATGCAAACATGCTGAAGGATGCATTGCCACCACAACATTTGGAGCAATATTTGGATTGCTTTTAAAGATCAGCTCTTAAACAGGTTTTCAGATTCAGAAAATGGCTTCAAGGTTTCTGTAGATACAAAGAAAAATCCAAATGAAACAACAGAGTTCAAGGACAAAGCATACAAGGTGACTGACAAGTCAACACTTTGCAGTGACAGGACAATACCGCTTAGCACCAAAACAATAACAAAAGAAATTACTCACAAGGTCCTTCATAATGCCTGCTTTAAGACAGATATATATGTACACAATATATGTAGAAAAACTGAGTGGTGTGTGAGGGAGATGGATAGGCAGGGAGCAGGACACCCCGACTCACACACACACATAACAGAGACAAAGGCACAGAAAAAAGGGAGTCCTTTGCTTATACAACAGCAGAACTTGCATAATAAGGAGATAGAACGGGTTCCAGGAGAAGAGCAGAGCTAAGGAGGAGGAGGGGTAACACAAGAGATATGGGATGAAACAAGAGAGGAAAACAGAGGAGGGTAAATATTTGGGGAGGCAGTTGGATGAGCTGAGGTAAATATACATACCAGGGAGACACTGTCGAATTTATGGCAATGTAATCCCACTTCAGCTCACATGACAAGACTTACCGTAATTTCCGGACTATAAGCCGCTACTTTTTTCACACGCTTTGAACCTTGCGGCTTAAACAATGATGCGGCTAATTTATAGATTTTTACGGACTAACGAGCTTCATGCCGCAAAAACATTTAGACACCTGCGGCTTATAGACAAGTGCGGCCTGTATATGTACTTTTTTTTTTTTTCTTTTTAAATTTAGTGGGTGCGGCTTATATTCAGGTGCGCTCAATAGTCCGGAAATTACAGTATATATTGGCATCTACGTGTTTGTGTTTTCCATTTGAAGCCCCCTGTATGCTCTTGAAAATGTGAGGAAAAACATGTTAACAACATCTTGTTAGAAAAAGTTGAGAATTAATTTACATTATTTGTGAAGAAAATCTCAATATCCACTCTAGTTTTCATGAGTGTGTGATGCTGTTGGCTCTGACCACATCACATGACAATGAGTACTCTTATTTCCACCTGTCTAAGGCACAAACCCTGCCTCTGCTCTTTCATTTTCTCATCATCTCCACATCAAGCTTTCATCAGCAGCAGCTGGTGCAGTTCTCAAAAGCCCTTCACCAGTAATTATCTAGCAAGAGAAGAGCGCTTTCCCAATCTGCATTTCCCCAGTAGGCCTGGAGATTCAAACCAGCGATGCCCCCTCCTCCATTTCACATGTGCCCCGTTCCTACCTTAAAGCTGCTGTCCCACGTTAGAAGGGCTATGAAGGAAGGAAAGATGAGGGAGGAGAGAGAAACAATAGGATGGACTGCGTGAGGAGAGACTGTCTCCTGAGGGCTATCACTTGTGATGCTGACACACACACTACGTGACATCACCACTAACACATGCACATGCACAGTAGAGTCTGACTTATCAACGCGCTCTCACCCTGACCTGATTACACAATAGATATGCACATGTGTGTGTACAGTACGCATAAATATCTGTAAATATTTACATATAAATTATGTAGATACATTTGTATCTGATGATTTTTACAGCTGTGTAACACACAACCAATAGAATACCAATGCTAATATTATGCAAATAAAATCCCCCATGTGCTGCCTCTGAGTTACTACTGTGTTGTTTGAGTGTTAAAGCAAAGCAAAACAGACATGTAGATATTTGAAAATGGCATGGAATATCACTTATCAGAACTGCTTTAATAATATATAGTAAAACCACTCCTCGGTGCCACGTAACATACTCACACACTCACACACACACACATACACACACACAATATGTGGTTAGAGTGGAGCTCGTAATATGCACTTCTAATTGATAGGGTTCGTCTGTTTCTGGCACTGAGGGCAGATTGTTACCGCAGTGCTTCAGGGTGGGTTGTTACCGCAGCGACAAGCACACTACTACGAAACCCTTGACCTGTACACTGACTCGATTATACCTGAGAGACACGCAGAGGGGGCAGGAGGGAGACAGAGAGAAATGAAGGGAGGAATCTTTTTTTTTAAAAGGGGAAGAAAATCAGTTAGAGGAAAGGAGAGAAGACAGAGAAAAAAGGGAAAAGTGGCCTCTCAGTTAAGGACCTACAGTCATAGTAACTATAATAACTAAATAATATAAATGGAAAAGAGCAACCTGAAAAAGGAGGCAAAGTTTAAAAAAAGAAGGTGATGGGAGAGAGAGCAGGGAAAAGGTGCTACGAGTGGAATTCAACACTGAAAAGAAAAAAAAAACACAAAATCAGGGTGAGAGATGAGGTGGAAAAAACAACCCAGAGTTGAGATTATCTTGCAGTACAGATTATACAGAAAGGGCTTACATGATTTTTTCCAACATTTCCAACATCATATATTATCTTTCAAGTCTGTGATTATATAACCACAAGGGTTGTGCACAATATACAGTTCATAGCAGGTTCATGCGACACAGTATTTGATTCAAATTCAAGTTGTGGCCATTTCATTATGGCTTGTATGTAAACCCTCATAGCCATTTTAAAACTAGTCTGATGTTGGCAAAATGTAGCACAATACTGTCCATTTACAGCAGTATGGTTTAGGTTGCAAGGTAAGCAAGTGGATATGTGGACTTTACCTGCCAGACAAGACCCTGTTTCTCTTAAATTGGGTCTTCTTCAAATGTATCTTTAAAGCCTAATTATATTTGTTCTTAAATTGGTAATACTCAACTTGTTATCAGCCGAGTATCAGTGTGGTACAACCTACCTATATAGTGTTTGGATCTGCCCCCACACATACACAGACACACATGGCTTTGGAATTCATGTTGTCTCTCACTGCTTCTCTCTGTGTCTATGCTTAACCTTTGCCGTTCCCTCTGTTCTTCCTCTCTCCTTATTTCCTCTCCATTATACCTTTCCCCTCTGCTACAGTTTCAGAACCCGTACGCATACTCACCTCCGTTCCGCTTCGGGACGGTTCCAAACGGATCCACAGAGAGGAACATCAGGAAGAACTACCCTGCCATGCACCAGTACATGGTGAAGTATCATCAAACTGGTGTTCAGGACGCACTTGTCAGCCTCAAAACAGGGTAAGGAAACACTGTGTGTACATTTTTGTGAGAGAGTGCGCTCCTTTACTGATCCTTGATCGAATACTTATTTATATTCATTGGTCAACCTCAAAAAACTCTTTTGTGTGTGTATACCTGTACATAAATGTGTGTGTAATTGCATGTCAGTGAGTGTGTTGCCACATGTGTGAGTGTGTCTGTGTGTGACAGCTCCTCTGAGACTGGGGATGAATGGGCTTCCTCATTGGGAACAGCAGGAGCTATTTTTAGTACTGGTCTCTATAATGGGACTGGTGGTGGTGGTTGTGTGTGTATGTGTGCGTAGAGTGGGAAGGCGGGGGGGTTATCTCAAAGCTAACCAAGGACAGATTGAAAGAGTGGAACCATTTGAGAGGGCTGGATGGATAGAAAAAGTGGAGGTAAAGACATTGAAAAGAAAAGGAAGGAGGAGAGGCAGAGGGGTGACTCTCATCACACTGTCACATGGGAAAAAGAGGAAAAGGGGTGGGGTAGGAGACCAAGGGCAAAGTGTCTGATTGGAGGAAATGATGGAAGGGTGGAGGGCAGGAGGAAGGGGCCAAGAGACTAGAGAAGAAGAGAGTGGTAATGGAATGAAAAAGGGAGGGCAGCGGAAAAGAGAAGACGGGGGAAATTGAGGGTCACAGCAGAAAAGGGGACAGGAAGACAGAGAGGAGAAGGGGATGGGAAAAGAAGGGCAGTGGCATTAAGGAATGGAGAGATGGAAAGTGAGAAGAAAAAAAGGTAAAGTTAAAGGACAAAAGGTTGATGAGATGATATGACAAGAAGTTATTTCTGATTGGTTAATGGCGATGGGGTGGGATCCAATCAGTGTTCACAGCTCAAAGGACAGGCTGCCCCACAGGGAAGGAGGAGAATAGAAAAAGAAAATACACCTAACAAATATGAGGAGATAATTCATGATCCATTATTTTTGTCTTGTTATGTCTTTCAGCTCATTCTCTCTCATGCATAAGTCATAAATAAATTGGGTGTAAATATGTAAAGACAGCTTAAACCACTACACCACCTGTAATACTCTCCACCGCACTCGCCTTTGCTGTTGCATTAACATGCAGCACACGTGTACAGATGCATACACATAGAAATACCTCAGTAAACTAATGCTACATACACACAAGCAATATGCCTAGAAATAAAAACACATGCTCGTGTATATCTGCGTGCACACAGCTAGCTGCAGGTGTGTGCAGTCAGTAATACCCTCATTGGTAATTCTATTCTGTGGTATTAGCAGATGAGCAACAGTGCAGCGTTCAGCTGTTTGCGGCTTGATGGCTGGATTAGCTCTCATCACACATAATGCTGACAGGCTTTACACACAAAATCTGTTACAGCCACAAGAACCAAAACTATGCACAGGGGGCTGAATTGATTTCATTACATTTCGGAAACCAAATATCTCACAATAGCAGCAAAGTTAAGATTTTTCTAAATAAGTAAATGGATGAAAAAAACAGTTCAGTGCCATTAAACTGTTGCATTCTTATCTGCTGCAAATATATTGCACAATGCCAACAAGCTGTTGTGATCAAATGCAGTAGGGACCCCAATACAAAGAGCTCTGGCAAAAAAGTTGTTCATGCCTTAACCTTTGCCTCAACTTCATCTAACAACATAATCTGTTTACTAGTCAAATATATGCAATGTCTTGTACTGTGCACCATATGGCACTCCACAAATTAAAATTTTCAACATGCAAATGTGGATACATGGGGCAGAAGATTTATTACTATTGTGGTAACTTTCCAGAGCTGTAAAATCCTGCCTCAACCCAAAGACTCTTGGCATCTTATGAGCCCATCAGCCACGAACTGTTTCCATTTCATTTTCTCTCTGGTAAACTGTAGCCACGCCAACGCAACCCCTTGAGTTTTTATGATGCAATGCTGTTCTCAGTCTGGAGACAGCCTTGCATGTTTTAACTGAGCCTGAATTCTAGGCACACTTTTTGTGGGGGGTGTTTGGGGTTTGAAGTTGTGGTTTTAGAATAATTCTATGCATTAAATGCCATGGTAAAACTTTCATCTCCCCCAAAAGGTTCTATATGGGCAAATTTTTATTTGTATTTGTGAAATTAGTCATTTTGGATTAGGATTTACAGTGATGTTCTTTAAAATGTTCTGTTTGGGGTCCAGATGCTATTTGTGCAATAGCTACACTGAAAGGTTATCCACTATACTGAAGAGTTGCCCTGTAGTGGTGTAAAATGTGATTCAGAGTCACAGTAAATGGCCATTCTGCTGTGTTAAAGATGACATTCAAAGGTATAGAAGTGGTGAGAAAATCTGTGTTGCTACTTTTTTTATTCACCCAAATAAAGGTGTGACAGATTGGTGATGGCTGAATCCCTCTCCAAGCCATTAGAGCTACAGTATGTCTGGCTAGCGTCTAAAAACATGCACGCACAAATCCATGTTCACAGACACGCACCGGTACACAGTCGCATCTGCACAATCACGCATATACTGAAGCATACACACACACGCCTGGTTCCCCACATGTTTGGACACACAGCCTGCGTGTGGATGGAGCCAGTGCTGGGTTAAGCTAATTACACAGCTAAACTATCGGCTGTGAGCCTCCGTTAGAGGGCTGGATCTGACATTCAGTAAATGCCAGCCAGTCACTGCACTATTAGGAGGGCTCTCTGTGTGTATATGTCTGTGTGCGTGAGTGTGTCTGTGTGTGTGAGAGCATGCCGGCTCTGCGAGAGTGAGAGAGCAGCGGTTAGTGACGGCATCAGTTACATTGAAAATGTCAGTCTGAGTCTGGGATCTTTTACATTCCACTTCGCAACCTGCTTATTTGTGTGCATGTGTGTGGACAGAGGCAGAAAGAGAGAGAGAGAGTGTAAATGTTTGTGTCTGTCTAAAGTTTGTTTAGGTCGTCCATATGCCTCCAAGGTCCTATCATCAGTGAAGCGTGCTGTATTGAACCGCAGCCACTCCCCACTGTGTCCTCTGTGTGTTTGGTTACGCTTGGATTGCAGTCCTATTGGAGATGATTTAACACTTTAGAATTGATCCGCAAACAACACTTTCTGAAAAATAAGCCCCTCTTCTACTTTCTGTCTTCTCCTGTTCTCTTCTCACTCACTCTCTTTAAAAAATTTGAAAACCCCTGATGCTTTGTCTTCATCCCCTCGCTCTGTCTGTTTTTCTCTGTCTCTTTCCTCTGTTCTTTTTTTCTCCTCTTTTGCAGTAAACTGGATGCCTTCATCTATGATGCTGCAGTGTTGAACTACATGGCCGGCAGAGATGAAGGATGTAAGCTGGTGACCATTGGCAGCGGGTAACTATAGCTTTAATTCCTAAAAGTACACTTTCAGTGTGGATTGTCTGCACGTCATAATGTGATACTGACGTTCTTTGGTCCATAGCATTATGTAAGTTGTGTAAAGGGTTTATTTTATGTTTGTTTAGCATTACACTGCACAGATAAATTCAAGCCACATGGGTTCTGAAATAGCTTCTTTATTTGACAAGAGTTTTGGGAACAGGCTTATTTGCTTGTTTGCCGATAGCTCTGGTCAGGAAGTTACTGGTACTAAAGAGAAACAGTGACACACATAACCCCCCTGTTTGCTGTTCTGACACACGTTTTTGTGCAGTATAAACAAATTAAATACAGCGTGTTGATGAGTGAGTTTTAGAGATGCTAAGCTAAGCAGCTACTCATATTTAGCCTCCTCACATCTAACTCTCAGCAAGAGAACAAGCAAATGTGTAAATGTGTCTCCCAAAATGTCTTTTCCTTTAACAGCGGTAATGTGAACATTGGTCCATAATACAATTTGATTTCAGGTTATATTGTTGTTTGGTTTCCAACCAAGAACAACAGCTGATTACACGATGTCACTACTAGTTACATTACATTCCCACATTTTCAATCCTGAAAAACATTTGGAAATTTTAATTAAAATGTGTTAATTTGGTTGAAATTGCGATTATATTTTGAGATAGAATAGGCTGCCGCAGTCACTCAGCAGTAAAAGTGGATAAATATGAGACTCTTGGAATTTAAATTTATTGTGATTTAGTGACTGTAGCTATATGAGGTCATTTAAGGCCAGGGGCATAGACTGCTTGTCTTTGGGCTCAACCAAGAATTAAAGGTGCTATATGTAGGTTTTTGCTATCACTATGTAGCCAACATTAGCATTAACAACTGTTTACTTACCAGAAAAGACATTGCAAGCTCAGCATCAAATTTCATTCCTTCACTCACCAAGAGCTGTCTCCAGTGGTGGAAAGCAATGTTTTGCTTCTAGTATTGCCTCTATCACTTCTTACTGAAGTTAGCATGCTAACCAGCTACCTCTAGCCCAGCTGGCCCAGCTTGTAACTTTCTAATAGTGACTCACTATAGCGTCCAGACTGCCCTGAAGAAATAACGCTGCTCAGAGGGTGTATTCTAACCTTTTTCATTGTAAATGTAGCAATGGCTGAAGCTCTTCGCAAGCAGTCATCCCCACCACCCACTTCCAGCAAGAGACCATGTTGAGCTACAAATAGTCACTTTAATGTTAACTACATTAGTGATTTTGACTGAATATCTTGTGTGAATGTGTGTGTGTGTATTTGGACGTGCTTGTGTTCAGATACATCTTTGCTACCACTGGTTACGGCATTGCTCTGCAGAAAGGCTCCTACTGGAAACGACAGGTGGATCTGGCTATCCTGGCCATTATTGGAGATGGTGAGAAACACACTCGCACAATGTTCTCACATACAAATTCAAAGTGCACGACACTATCCACGAAAGCAAAAGGTTACATTATTTCTTGCCAGCATTTTAATTCAAGTTCAGGTACTCACACTCTCATACACACATGCACATCTCTACTGCCTTGTCTGCTGACAGCACAAAGGGAAAGCAGTGAAGTATAAATAGTCCTTTGATGTTATTCTGGACACAAAAGGCTGCTCTAAACAGAGGGCAAAGTGTGTAAGTTATTCTAATATATTCCTCTCTGCAGCACCAGATCTGTGTGTGTGTGTGTTTGTATGTGTGTGTGTGTGTGTAGGCATTACTCTATCTGAATCACCACATTCCTTTATTACAGTAGCTTCAGAAGTTCTTACATAAACAATTTCCCCCTGCAAAACAGAGAGAAAGCGAGACAGCTCGAGCTTTTAGTGACAGATTCATTTACATTTTACATCGAAAGCATTTTGCTGATGCAAGTGTTCACAGCCACTCACATTAAGTGCACTGAAGTTGATTAAATGAACATTGGTGTCACAATAATCCTCTCCAACCGAATCTTATCAGGGCTGCAGAGCATGCAGGCCACACTCCATCATATTTCACGGCTGGATAATTTTTGACAAAAATCAGACTCAGTGTTTTTGTTTTGCTTTGTCTTCCTCTCCCGATCATTAATCCCATCCAGTTTTTATTTACTCGTAGATTTTTAAGCAGAGTCATGCAATGCAAATATGCACTGCAGATGTTTAAAATCTGTATTATCTTTGCACCATGCTAATAACTCAAGTGTTGTACTTGCCATTTGCCCCCCCAAAAAGTATGATAAAAATCATAAAGGGAAAAATGAGTGTTGAGAAGAGAACACAGGGCGAGAGAAAAAGAGAGACAGCAGGGGAGAGTGAGATAAAAGAACTGTAAAGAGAGTGTGGTGACAGAGGTAGAGAGAGAGGAAACAGATTGAGGGAGAAAGTGATGAAAGAGACAGAAAAACACAGGGATGGTGTGAGTGTGTGATGGCCAGAGCGAGGTCAGAGAGAGGACGAGGCAGGAGACACGGGACGAGAGGAATACCATGAAAGAGGTGGAGAGAGAGAGAGAAAGAGAGAAGGATGGGGAGTGAGAGGAGGGCAGGTCCTTGATAGATGACAGTGACTCGATGTCTTGGCAGATGCCGCTTGATCAGATAGACACAATGTGGGTGGAGAGCATATGGCTTTTTCTGCGGACAGAGAGGAGAAAGGGAGAAGATGTGTTCGGGGAAGAGTGGAGGAAGGTGAAGAACAAAGAGACGAACAGACAGAGACAAAACAGGTTGTCTAGAAACACTTGGGCTGGCACACACATTGCTGAACCAGCTGCAGGTCACATTTTGTCTTTGAGGGTTAAAAATACTTGACAAAACATACAAATAATGAGACTACTTTACTATTATATCCTGTAGTCTTACTAGTGCCTGTTGGGTAATAGCATGTAAATCTTTTAGCACTTGTTAATGCTACTTTCACACAATGAAATGTCTTGGAGCAGCAGCAATAGTCCAAATTCATACATTTTGACAGTGTGGGAAGATAGTAATTTTTCATACCTACATATCATCCAGACAGGGTCAGGAACTGAGGAGGAGTTATTTCAAAGTGCAGATAAGCGTTCAGAAGAAACTTACATTAAGTGAATGTTCTGAACTGGAATGGATTTCGTGTTTGTGGTTCATAATGGACAAGATGGAAGATTCAAAAAGTTTTGTTACTGCACGCACAGTCTTAGGTGCCTCAACTAAAACATTTTTAAAAGCCCTGAAAGTGTGGATGAAACTTGTAGGGACTTGTGTTCCTGCGTTCCAGCTGACTGGACACCAGACTATTGCTTGAGCCGCCAGGCTGCTGTAAGAGAACAAAATTTGAATTTCAGCAATCCCCCCCCCCCCCGGGGTCAGAGCAACAGTGCAGACAGAAGCGGCTCCCCACAGCTTTTTCCTTGAATGCGCTCGATTTAAAGAAAAAAAAAAGAGACAAAGTGACCTGTTGATACCTAAAAATCTCATTCATCTTAATTCTCCTCTGCAGTCTGTTGCAAACATGTCATAATGTAATATTAAGCAAAGATACAGCATGGCTACATCTATTAGTGTCTTTGCAAATCTAACAGGAGACAAATCCTCCTCAATTTTCCTAAAGGGTTAATGATGTCTCAGTGAGTCTGCACCCCCAAGACATCTAGCTGAACACCACCATGATATTTGTCTTTCCCCACTAGCAGCCTTAGTTATCCAGCCCTGAATGACACAGATTGGATTAGCCACGCGCCAAATGTCACAGAGGAAGCCAGAGAGGGAGGGGGAACAGAGGGAAGGGAGCTCAGAGTGAGGAATGAGAGGAGATAAGGTCTTTGTTGCTTTCTACCTTTCTTTCATTAACACTAAAGAAACAATCTCTTTGCCCTATCAGGCAGCACAGAGGGGACTGGAAGCCCAGTTGCTTGGTGATGTCCAAAGAAATTTATTTTAAACCACAGCCCACACAAAACCAGTTAATTAAAAAAAATATTAGCATTCAAACTATATAAGCTGTCATATTTTAAGTTCACTCATTATATAGCTTTGAATCTCATTATGAAAAATGTCGAGGCATTATTCTTTTATGAGTGGACAAACTACTGAAATACAAATTAGAATACCATATGAGACGTGGTATGTTTTTATAGTAATACTGTCTTTCTTTACAGTTAAAATGAAACATTTACCATCAACTTATTTGAAATTCAAGAAGATAAGATTTTACAGGATGTTTTTATGTACATGCACTGTGACTTGAGTAGCAATTCTATCTGTACATTTCTGTCTCATATAATACATTATCATAAGCTTGTATGTTCTGCCTAAGCTTAAAATTAATTGGTTTCAAACTAATCAGTAAAAGATTTGAGTCTCTCTCTGTACTTTTGCTTCTCAGGTGAAATGGAGGAACTGGAGGCTCAGTGGCTGACAGGAATTTGCCACAATGAGAAGAACGAGGTGATGTCCAGTCAGCTGGATGTGGACAACATGGCTGGGGTTTTTTACATGCTGGCCACAGCCATGGGGCTCTCCCTCATCACTTTTGTCTCTGAGCATCTCTTCTACTGGAGACTCAGATACTGTTTTACCGGGGTCTGCTCCGGCAAGCCTGGTCTTCTTTTCTCCATCAGTCGGGTAAGGACTGGTTTGTGTGTGGGAGGTGTATGTTTGTGTGTGCAAACATGTTCTACAAGCTCTACAAAAAAAAAAAACTGCTACAGCTTTACATAGAATTACATTTTTAATGAAAACAAGACACACTTTGGAACACCAGTCTTGAATTTGGCCCAATAGTCAGCTCACAGAAACAGGCCATTGACTGTGTACACATGTGAACATGTGGCTGTGTGAATATCTGGGCCTGGGGTGGTCTGACTGGGCTAACAGTGGTCGTGCTCAAGACTATGAGGTGCAGCGAAGCACTGCAACTACACTGGGGGCTAATGCTGCATTATTGGGGTCAGACAGGCCTGTCTTAGTTCTATTTTCTCTCAGCAGAATAAGGGAGAAGAGCAAGCATGCACATACACACATGCAGAGAAAGAGAGCTACTGCTGAACTAAGAAACTGAGTGAAACAAGGGATAAGGAGGGAGGGCTGCACTGAGGAGGATAAGAGGGAACGATGGGGATAGAAGCGGGAGGGGAGGATCACGAGGCAGCCCTGAATATCGACTAAAAATAGATCTTAATTGCAGCATGTTTTTTGGGTGAAATCACGGCAACCCACGCTAAATCAATCTATTCTCTCTCTCATTCAGCTAAAAGGTCAGCGTTCTCCCTCATTGTGTGTGAGAAGCAAAGACATGGACGTGCATCCCTAAAAGCACTGCAGTGTCTCTGCACTATTTTTGAGGCAAAGTGTGACTGTTTGCAAAGTTAACAGAGAGAGGGGTAGTGAAGAGGGGAAAAAAAACTTTTAGAAGATAAAGTGAGGTTCTTGAGAGATGTTATTTCAAAGCCATTCTCATGAGTGATTTAGGGCAAAACACATCCTTTAATGGCCTATCTTGTGTTGATAAGGCCCACAAAATGTGAGCTAAGCCCAAAAGCACTTTGAATTTGTTTAAGTGATAAATGCTTTTTAAGGATGTATTTGTGAACAGGGAAATGGCCGCAGTGAGGAAAGAGTTTGCAGTTGTTTTTGTGAAACTTAAACCATAGATGTGGCATTACTTTCAGACTTTAGATTGGCAGTTGCTGTTTAGTAGTTAGCCCATATAAAAAACCTGTACTTTATCCACAGTCAAAGAGATGGTAAATTCTGCTGTATACTGTTATTCCTTCACAAAGAATATGTCAACCCTGTGCTGCCTCTAAGGTAGGCTTGGGGCATACTGTTGATTTAGGTTACTTAGTTTGGATGGATTCTACTTACTGTAAGAAACCAGTACATCTTTGCAAAATACAACTTTTCAGATGTAAAACATAGTTGTACTGTAAAATTGATGGAGCTGTAGACTTGTTTCATTGCATTGTATTGCATCACAGTTTTCCTGTGTCCCTTTAGAAAACGTATACCAGTTGTTGTTTGAGTTATGATGGACAGGGGTTTGTGCTGGAGACTGTTTTTTGCCTGGTGTGACTCTTTTCTTTAACGATATTCAGTGTGTGGTTTGTTGTCGTGGTGTCTATGTTTAATTCTATATCCTTTCTACTTAAGTACTTCCTAAATTATTATGTTGTTTTTACCACAACATCCTCTTAAATCAACCATATATGCTTGTTTAGAGAAAGCTTAATATCATAAACAAAACAAACTTCCACCTTTATTGTGGGGTGCATTTTGATTCTCTTTGTGCTGAACAAGTATGTTTTAGAGAACATGAAAGAAGTACTGTTTCAAATTTGTGTTTACGGTGAGTTTGCATTGGTTCAATGTACTGTTTGCTGAGTCACTACCAATTTAACATTTTACATTAATACATTTCAACAAGACAAATATGTTTGGCAGAGGAGATAAGTAATCATTATTCTGTTTGTCTCTCTCCATTTCTCTCTCAAACTGTCGTCATGTTTGATTTTCTCCCTCTCATTCCATTTTATTTCTTTCCCTTTCACATTCCCCTCTTCCCTCACTTTCTCCCTTCTTACCCTTTTTTGTTTTTTTATTTGTCTTTCCCTCTTCCTCTCAAACCATTCCACGTGTTCATCCATATGTCTCCATGCAGGGAATCTGGAGTTGTATCCATGGAGTCCACATTGACATGAAGAAAAAGACAGATCTAGACTTTAGCCCTCAGGACAAAATGCTTAAGCTCATTAAGTCAGCCAAACAGATGACCAACATGTCTAACCTGGGTGGCTCCCGCATGAACTCGCCCAAACGCGAGTTTATGCACTCAGCTGGCCCAATGATCATGGACATGATGGCAGAGAAGGGCAACTTCATCTATGCTGATAACCGAAGCTATGCTCCCAAAGATATGATCTATGGGGACACTGGTGACCTGCAGTCTTATCTTGCTAACCGCCACAAAGACCACCTTAACAACTACATCTTCCAGGGGGGCCAACATCCTCTCACTCTGAATGATGCCAATCCTAACACAGTTGAGGTGGCAGTGAGCGCTGATGCAGTCCAGACCAATGCCAAGCCACCTCGGACCTTGTGGAAGAAGTCAGTGGACACACTCCGTTCGGTGCCACCTGGGCCCCCTCCGATGCCTGACATGCTGATGCCAGATCCACGAATGTCTATGAAGACACAGCGCTACCTCCCCGAGGACACAGCCCACTCTGACATCTCTGACTGCTCCAGCAGGGCAGCCTCCTACAAGGACCCAGAAAACAACAAGCACCTGAAGCCCAAGGACAACTTAAAAAAAAGATCGGTGACGTCAAAATACCCAAGGGACTGCAGTGAGGTGGAGCTGTCCTACTTAAAGACTAAGCAGGTCAGCGGCGGAACCAACCAAACCGGGAGAGGAGGAGGAGGAGTAGGAGGAGAGAAAATCTACACTATTGACTCAGACCGAGAGCTGAGCCTGCACTCAGACCCCATTCACTACCGCGAGAGTCGTGGCCTTGCTGCCGACGATTTGGATTACCCCGAGATCTACTCCGACCACAGTGACAACTATAGGAAGTGTGAGCAGCCCATCATTCATCTGAACTCCTCCCCTTTGCATCACACAGACTCAGATCTTCTACCAGACCCAACTTATTCTAAACACTACAACTTGAAAGAGAAAAACCTTTCCCTGTCCCCACATGAATCCATTGATCGCTACAAACAGACACACTGCCGTTCCTGCTTGTCCAAAGTGACCGCTAGCTTCCCACCAGCAGGGTCATACACGCCTACTGGATCTGCCTCAGCTTCTGTCACACGCTCACCCTATAATCGGTGTGAAGCATGCCTCCACATGGCCAACCTGTATGACATTAGTGAGGACCAGCTCCTCACAGACCCCTTGGTCAGTCCTACCATGCACCACCAACAGCAGCAGCAACCAGACGAAATGTTTGGTCTGTATTGGCCACAGACGGATGGGCCACATGTCCAAAAGAGAAACCGCTTGAGGCTGAGTCGTCAGCACTCCTTTGACAACATCATGCTAGAAAAGCCCAAGGATGCAGACCTGGGCCGACCGGCGCGTAGTGTTAGCCTCAAGGAGAAGGATCGCTTCCTGGACTCCACTTCTGACTCACACTATGCGAACCTCTTCGGCATGCGTCCCTACTCCGGCAGACTGTTTGGCACCGGGTCTAAATCAATGCTGTTTAACCACAACCTGGAGGAGAGCAAGAGGAGCAAGTCCCTGTACCCGGCCCATGGCTCGGAAAACCCTTTCCTCAGCCACTCGCTGAGGGATGACACCAGCAGCAGACTGGTCCATGGGCGCAGCTCCTCTGATATTTACAAACAGCTGGCGGTGGCATCGCCTGCATCGGTTCTTGGAGCGCCCCCCATCAAAACACGTAACGATGCGAACAATCTCCGCTCTTCCGTTAAATCCACCACTTCATACTGCTCACGGGACGGGAGGATAGCTAATGACATGTACAATAAAGAGCATGTGATGCCTTACTCAGCCAATAAGACTAGTGCATACCCAGCCCCACGTGGCGTCCTAAACTCAGCCCAGTTCAGCAATAGACGGGTGTATAAAAAAATCCCCAGTCTGGAGTCAGATGTTTAGTTGATATAAGAAATAATGTGTTCTCTCCTCCTTACTCCTCTCTGGGTTTGTATTATAATTTATCAACTATGTTATCCACTAAGGGATGCCATAGCCACACTACATTTTTCTTCTTCTCTTCAACATTGTAACCCAAAAGAACTTCTGCCCACTTGGGTATGACGGTACTGCTACTACTCTCTTTGCAGATGATATCACCATTTATGTCCATTCTCTGCCATGTACCAGTGAGTTGGCTGCATGGTCGGCATTCTGCCATAAGGTACCCAGGTGTAAAGGGAAGGGGAATAATTAACCCCGTAAGTTTTGGAAAAGGGTAGGAAATCGCATAGTCCTATTAGTGGGACAGAGAAGGCCTAAGTTACGGTAAGGGAGGACTCCTATGAGAATTGTTAGGAAAGATACTGTTGATTTTTGATTTAAATAAGTGAGAAAGTGGTGAGGAGGATGGGAGAAATCATAAGAGAGGAGAATTAGAGGGAGAGAAAGCGAGAGAACCTCTCTTTCAACCCCTCCGTCTTCCCTTTTTCCTTTCCACCTCCACTGTCAAGCTTGGGGCTCACTAGTTGAGGAGAAGAGGCCTGACAGGGAGACCAGATGGGCACGTTTGATGTCGTGGCCAGACATGGAGATGTCCCAGGAGGGCAGGGGCATCACAGTGAGCTAGTCCAACGGTCTGCTGCTTGTTACTCTGACAAATATGGCCACTGAGACACCTGGCAGTGTAAGAGGAGAGAGAGGGAGAAAGGAGATGAGTGGCTAAATGACACAGAGTGGGGCATCCAGTCGTTTTTGGCAGTTAGGTATCTTATGCTTGGCCAGACTTTGGTTTTATGTGTTAAGCCCATGCTAAGGGACACAGTAGTAATGAGAAACTGAGAGTGATGTAGGTGCTATCAATGAATAATGTTTACAGACTGACAGATAAAAAAAGACAGACTGACAAGATGACTGATAGAAAAGACAGACAAGCAGGGAAACCTGAGGCAACTGATGGGCATTTCATTCGTGGCGCTGCACATAGAAAAATAATTGCAAAGTATTGCTTTTTTATTCTATTAAACTATAAGATTTATTAGGGATTCTGGCATCCGGATCCCCCTATGTAGGATTTTAGTGTTTGCTTATTTGGTAGCACAATAGCCATTAGTTTAAAAACCTCTCTCCCACATTTGCTTTTGAAAAAGCATAGCTTTTTGAAAAATACCATCAAGTGTAGTAGATTATTTTGCATGTGTTGATTTTTTTCTGTGTCGGAGAAGAGAAAATACACACATATACACTCTCAGACACATACTTTACATGTTCTTTGAAAAGGGACTGTGTCTTGCCAGATATGGTGGATGGATACTTGTACAATCGAAACCTTGATCCTTGACCTTTGTGCTTAGTAAATCAGTGTCATGCTGTGGCTCTTGCTGTAAAAGAGCAAGAGAATGGTGGAAGGGAAGAGAGCAAAGAGGAGACAACAAGGGAGAAAAGGATGAAATGACAACTGTGTCCACCGCCACCTTGTCTGAATTGGGGAGGGGGTGGGCACTGATGTGTTTTTGTCTTTTGACCTCCCTGCCACTGAGAAACAGGGTATTAACTATTTTTAAAAATCCACTGACGATTCCTTCCTCCTTCCTCCTTCCCTTCCTCGTTCAACATGACACATCACTAGAGTGTTGGATAATTATTTATAGAACCACTTCACTTTATTTCTTTGGGTTTTTGTAAAATTGAACTTTGGTTGGTTGGTTGGTTGGTAGCAGTAGCAGTGTTATACAGTACTATAACCACTACAGTCACTAGTAACTGGGAATTGTGTTAGAAATTGATCATCAGTTACTGTTGCACAATCAACCAGGCTCTTGAGGATCTGAAGACTACTTGAGATGGATCCCTTGTTTACCTTCATAGCGTATTTTGGGTGGGATGTGGGATGGGGTGGGTGGGACAAGACGGAGAGGGATGGAGCCGAGGAGGTTCCACTTGTTATGTGCTCATCAATCATGTATCCATCTACGTGTGGAGTAAGTTGTGTGTGTGCATGGCAGAACTTGGGTAAGCTTGAAGACTTAACCAGAACATTTGGTTCCTAATCTGATTGTTTATGGATTTGTTTGTTTGATTGTTTGTTTGTTCTTTTTGATAACACTTGGCAGAAAAGACTTGCACATGCACATACTTCCTTGTACACACGTGCCCACAAAAACACCTTTTTTTTGTAGCATTATACTGTACAAATTGTACAGTCAAAAGACAAACTCATGTAACCATATTAACTGACTGATTTGCTTGATTGATTGGATTCACAAAGCCAAATTGTATCAAATAAAATACCTCAGGATGATTCTGTGCGTTTTGGGGGGAGCTTCAACAGTAGCAACAGAACATGATGCGGCGCAGATTTTTTGTAGAAAAAAAAAAGAGAAAAAAGAAAAAAAAAAGAGAAACAACAACACAATTTATAGCGGCCGCAAAGCAGGATCAAACTTTTCTCCTTTTGATGTTTACCAGTCCAAGGTCTTCCAGTTCGGCTCTCTGCCCGAGCTCATGCAACCCAAGAAAAGAGAGAAGAGGAAGAGAAGGAGGGAAAGGAGGGATGGCGGTAGGGGGCTTAGGTGGTTTTGCTCAGTGAAGGGGTGTGTTGTGTGCAACTCCACTCCTTGCCAAACTGAGCACCCTTAACAGAATGGAGGATGTTACTTAAACGTCCAAAACCTGAAAAGCTACACTTATATGGAATACTCAAACAAGAATCTCTCTCTTTCCTCTCCATGGCAGTTGACTGCATTAGCCACTGTGTTTCAATTGAAGCTCCATCTTTAACAACCAAGGTCATATCGCCCTTTTGTACTCTTGGAATACTGCAGTGAACCTCTCCTTGCTTCCCAATCAGCTTACCCAATGTTGACTGACAAGCAACATGTGTCCTTTTTTGCATCTTATCTGCATATTTATTATTATTATCATATTTATCTCCACATGCTGCTTGCGTGAGCTGACAAGTGAACAATATGCACATGTAAAAAATATCAAAACAGCACCCTTGCGTTTTATGAACTCATGACGATTTGTTCTATTCGTTCTACTTTTACAGAACTGTCATGTAAACTGATGCTGTTTTATGTTCAAACACACACACACACACACACAGACACAGACATACAGAAAAACACACACACACCCAGACACACCCTTGTGATGACAACCCTGCTCTTTTTAATGGCAAAAATGTATTTTAATTACATTTAATGATAAATAATGAGGTGATGGCATGCAACCCCAGATGTAACAATTTTAATGTTTTATGTTTCTTCTTTTTTTTTTTTTTTTGTTCTTTTTGTTATGATGTTATGATCACTAATGCGTTGTAACCAGGTGTGAGTATATACATATTTGAGAGAAAAAAATGATCTGTGTTTAACACGATGAAGATGCTGCTGCTGTTTTGGGGGAGAAGGCGAGGACTTGACCCTAGTACGACTTCCTCATTGGCAGACAGGCCATTATCAGGCCACATTCTGCCCAATGGGGTTGCGGGTCAGGGGTCAGGGCTTGGCTTGGTATGGTGGGACATCCTTGCTCTTCCTCCAATGGCAGGTGAGAATTACTGTATCACCAGCTCTGCTTCTCTCTTCCCTCTCCTTCATGTGTAGTCAGGACTTCAACTGTAAAGAAGATAAAAGAAAAAAAGCAACCCTCTACTTTGAGTCTGCTATCCCTCCAAAGATACAAGACCTCTTTCTTTATGGTTTGCTGTAAGAATAGAGCTTTTTTTTAAACTAATACTTCCTCAAAGACTTTTAAGGAACTATTTTGAATATATTTAGAAATGACACCTGTATACATCGCTTGTAAATTCATACTGGAATACATCATCATGGAGAATTATAAATGATAAAGAGTAAAAACAATATTTTTTGTGTGAATTTCACAGGAGCTCTTCTGTACAGTGGCACTGTTTCTCTATCTCTCTCTCTCTTTCTATCTCTCTCTGTCTCTCTCTCTCTCTCTGTAGAGCGACTAGAATAAAACTTCACCATTCACAAGGTTTGCTGTCCTGTCAGAATTCACAATATACACCTGTAATTGCTTGTGTCAGTTGATGCTGGCGGATTATTTTACAGGGAATGAGAAAAAAATGCTTTACCATCGATTGCATTTATTTTTGCACCTGAAGGTATTGGTTTTTATCAGTTCTCTGAAGGAACAGAATCAGCACACATTCAGGAGGAAATCTTTGGTTTTAATCATGAAGGTCATAGACTCTGAGGAAGGCCTACTACCTAAACATCCTTAAATCCTGCCATTTTATGTAGATTATAGAGCGCAGCTGTGTCTTATTACCTATGGAAAGTCTATTCTAAGTCTATTCTTATATGCAGTTAATCAAATTTTTGCAAAGTGGGTAGCTCCAATTCAACTTCTCTGATAAGACAGGTAAGATATGCATTTTAACAATTATTGAAAAGCTGTAGGAGCCAGAACATATATGGTTAAAATCTTATTTAAATATATAATTATATAATTTACATTTTTATCCATTAATTACAGATTAATATACATTCAAACACTGACAACTGCTGAATGCCGATGCTTTTTACATTTACTCGTTTCTACAATGATTGATTGAACAATGATTTGGTGATATTGGTAATACTGAGCTGTTTGTAGACACAAAATGTGTCCTTTGTAGATACTTTTTCAATCAGTAGTGTGGCAATCTATTAGCCACAGGTTAAAAATGTGTGTGTTTGGTTATTACATTCATATACTTCTGTCACTCTTACCACTCAGAAGTACTAATTACTAATAATTTCTTTATAAGATCTAAACCAAAACAAAGCCCTCTGTAATTCAGAGTTATTGTATATCTGATTTTGGAACATACAACTTGGTAATTTGTTTCTGTGATTGTTTTCACTGAGGTAAATGGCCATAGGTAAATGTGATGGGGTTTCTATGTAAGTAGCTTGCTGGCTGTGTTAAATCACTCTACTAAATCTACTCATAAACACATACTGCATTTTTATCCCACACACTATCTGCTGTTGAACACATGCTCTGTTATGACCAATAGTGATGCCATTTACTCTCTGTGAAAAGGCGAAAAAGTTGCACTCTCCAGTGTTTGTGTTCTGTATGTTACCATTGCACAAGTGATGGTGCAGGTGTTAGTGATGCTAGAGAGGCCTTTGTGTCGTGACTGCTTGCTGACCTGGTGCGTGTGTGTGTGTGTGTGTGTGTGTGTGTGTGTGTGTGTGTGTGTGTGTGTGTGTGTGTGTGTGTGTGCGCCTGTCTGTCCAATGGAGCATAAAGAGGCCATTTGGGCTACAGGTACATTTACCATCTGCCACATTCCTTGTGAGTTACACCTCTATCGTTCCTTCTATATGTCCATGTGTTTCCCTCCTATGCACCATTTTGCTCCCTAACAAATACCTTCTCCTCCTGCCTATTCCTTTCTCCTTCCACTTTCTCTGAAATAAATAAGAAAAAAACACTAGTTTGACCACTGCACTTTCATTCACTCCCTATGGGTTTTCCACTCATAATCTATTTTTTACCTAAAGATAATTTTTGAACAATACCATAGCTATATCTGTGAAATCAGTAAGTATACCAGTTTGCATACCAAGACAGTGCTCTTCTACTATAGCTGGTATTTTGTGAAGCAGTGTAGATTTAAAACCTCTTTAACAGGTGGATGAACTTGGAAGAATGCATTTACTGGATTGCAACATCCCAGGCTGATACATGTACAACACTCTGAGCACTGCTGCTGCTGTTTCATGGTTCTTCCTTTAACAGTTGTAAAGCTGATGGACACTTAAGAACAAATCATACACATAAATATGTACACAGTGTAGACCGCATCTTGAACACTAACTGAAATGAATATAGATGTATTTGCTCATACATTCTACACCTGTGACATATTTTATCTTTAGCAGCCTAGTTAAGAAAGCTGTTATGTGACACAAATGAAGAGGATGGGGGAACTTGTTCACTTTATTATAGATGTTAAAATTCCTTCTGAAGCAGCTCAGATTTTATGAAATAAGCAAAGCGCTCATCAACACGTGTTCAATAAAATGAGAAAATATAATTTTCAATGGACTTTTATATTTCAAACTGGATTATGTGGCTGTCGCCTACTGGAATCAAACCGGCCCAGGACACAGAAATGTTATCATTGGCTTCTCGCTATATTGTGTATAGAAGTTTTACAGGTGACCATAAACCACTAGTGCAAAATAAATACATTAATTTTATGCATGTCAGCAGAAAAGATACCTGGCCAATTGTACACACATGCAACACCACAGTATGTGTTCCTTAGGGAATTTAACACCTTGCTCAGTGGCAGGTTTCAGAATGACTGATGGGCTGCGTTGCATTATCTGATTGGCGAAGCGCCAGAATGGCCACATTTCAGAGGTCCTCTCTTCATCTCATCTAACCACATCTACCCATCCTCTTCTCCCTGAGCCTTTTGGCCTTCATCTTGGCCTTGGCCATTTTCACTGAGGTCCACATCAAATACATTATAAGTGTGGACGCCTCAGTAGATCTGATTTTCTGTAAGGTGGTTGTAAGGTGCGTCTATGTGTGAGAGGCAGCCTGAGAGAAAGCTAGAGGCACGGAGGAGGGGCAATAATTGAAATGGGGGTGTCATTCATCAGATCACACAGAGTCAACAACAGTGTGGTCCAAACAGAGCGGTGCAGAGGAATCTGTATGTGTGCGTGGGTGTGTGAGAGCATGTTTGTGTGCGGTTGTGTCAGCCAGCTCGACAAAAAGACTGTGGCAGATCATTCTTCTTCTGCAGAGGGGCAGATGAAAGAAAGAGAAGGGAGAGAAAAGAGCACTCGTTTATTTTGTCATTTTCCATTCTCCCCTTTGGTCCTCAGAAAATCACCTCCCATTTGATTCTGGGAGACAAACAATTGGCATGGTCAGCTCCCCCCTGGCCCTCCCTGTTTGTGTGTGTGTGTGTGTGTGTGTGCGTGTATGTGTGTGTCCATCTAGTGTGTGTCTGAGTCCACAAGTGCTTGCCCATAGATTTTTCTATCAAAAGCTGTTCTGCACCACATAGATCCACTCGGTGAGAATCTTTAAAACTATCCTACCTCTTCATACACACACTCACACACCCTGGCCAACTAAACTCATAATTATTCTCAACTACTTTAAAGGAGCCCAGGGAAGAAGAAATGGGTCTGATTATCAGGAGGAAAAAGGGATCAAAGTACTATGGTTTAGCTCACCATAACTTCCTATCAATGGTCTGCTCACACAAAAGACCCTCGCCTTAAGAGGAGCCTTTGAAGGGTGAATGCCGTCACACTTCTTTTAAAATGGGCTATTACCGGTTAGGTAAGCATACATGCTATAAAAGCACATACATTTGTTCAAGATGGAACTTAAATTCAGAAACACTTACTTCAAATGGATACACAAATTTAATAGATATGCATATATATGGTAGCAGCAAAAGACAGTGGCAAAAGCATGAGTGTTGTGAGAGTGTTTTCAGTTGAAATGCTCAGATGAAAGGATGGGTTCATCACATGCTTATACGTACATCAAGTAAGTCACTGGTCACTGTCATCATTGGTCCCATCCATTTTGGCCTCGAAGCAAAGTTAATATGACGCTTCAGCAATTGCAGTTGGTCAAATCAAGCGGTTATCTTGAGAAGTTACAGTTAACTCTTTTAACTCTATTAACTCTGTTAACTGTGCAGCTCAGCAAGGAAACACTGGCGGGGGAAACAAAGAAAGGGAATTTTGCACCAGAATTAGCAGAACTTTGGAAGATGCCTGCTTGAAATATCACAAAGTAAGGCTGTTTAAGCAAACATGCAAACCCCAGTTCGCCCGGGGTTTACATGTTTGCATGTTCTCTCTGTGCCTGCATGGGTTCTCTTCAGGTACTCTGGCTTACAGTGATTTACTTGAAAAAATATCATGTATATAAAAAAAAAAACACAAACCAACATAATTAAATGACGAATCCCATAATTATGAGAAAATTATACTGATAATTAATAAGTGAGCAAACAAACTTAGATTATAAAAACCCTAAATGTCTGTGGGGCTAAGATGGTAAACTTAAGCAACCTAAAATACATCAGAGTGTTCTATGTGAACTGAGCAATCCCAGTGGTTTAATGTTGTCACACTCACAATGATGCTATCCAGATTAGTCAGTGACATCAATGGTTCCCAAAGCCTCAAACCAAGAAGGAAATAAAGGCAAATTAATTCAGGTACTGTAATTGTAGTCCTGTTTTCTCAGCCGGCAGTGACTTTATTAACTGTGTTTTAATGAGAAAATTGAGCAAAAAGAATCCCAAACCAGTATACCAGTAGGTATAACTACTGATGTAATATATGAGCTAAGCCCCTGCTGTTCTTAAAGCACCATTTAAATCTTTATTTGCTGTTTAGTCTTTGTGCAGCAAGGTGAAAATGCTTTTCAGAGGCCATCTCCTCCTGATAATCTGATCTTAACTGTCTGGGTTTTTTGCTTTTTTTCTGAGGCAATTTAAGTAAACTATAAAACAGAAATATTTTGACACTATATACTATACAGTGAAGTACTGTTTATATAATATGACACGTGCCACACATATTTTTTTCGGCAGGAACCTCTTTTGTGAGACACTAGTGGCTTTATGTAAGCATTTTCTCCTACTCCTACTGTGCCAATAGTTTCTTTAGCTTAAAGCCACACATGCTTGTTAACCATGAACAACTTATGATGGCCAACAGGGAACAGTAGTCACATTCACACATACTGCATAAATGTAATTGAAAAGAGGATTTTAAAAGCTCTTCTACTAAAGTGTCAGAGGCATTTCTTGACTGGTGATTTTAATTTCACAGGAATTTAATGAGCCTGTAGAGGTCTTTGCCCCCAGCCCCTGTTAATATTGACCCAGGCTCACAGCCACTGCTGCAGCTTTTTATTGCCACACTGATAGCAGTTTGTGTTACCACCACAGTTAATTCCAGGTCAACTGTCTGAGTGAGTTTATTTTAAGGCTGTGAACTGCTTGCGATGGGATTGTGAAGCATTTAGAAAAATCCCATGTATCATATCAGTGTACTACAGCTAAATTTAAGAGTGACTATTTCTCAACAAGTGTGGGAGTTCAGACCCATAAAAGAGTAATCATCTGACTTTGAAATACTTTCCTGGCACTGTGCGTGTCTTGGGTTGCCCTCAAGTGGCAAACATTGGCTGCCCATTGTTTTGCTATAAAGACAATAATGGATTCTGATATATGACTCGGTAAAGAGTGATGTTGACAGGGGTTGAAAGACAGATAGGAGCCGAAGACGGAGAGAGGGACGGATGAGTGGATGCAGGGATAAAATGTTTTGCATTGTTTAGGTTAATGGATTTGTGATGCCACTCGCTGAGGATTGATGGTAGCTTGCTGATGTCTGCTAATGGAGGAAAGAAGGCAGAAAGGAGGGTCAGGAGGAAGAGAGAAGGGAGGAAGAAAAGTGAAAGGAGTAAACAAGGCATTCAAACAGCCACCCAGGAACTTGGTAAAACTTAGTGTGCAACAACCAGAGAAGAGAAATGTGACAAGGAGTAAGACAAGGAGGAGCAAGGAAAGACAGATGGATAGGGAGTGTAGGAAGGAAAGAGGCAAAAAATTAGGCAGAGGGAGGAAGAGGACAATTTAAAGGCCCAAATCAATCAGAAAGAAGAAAAAACATAAAGAAAACTTTAAAGATGCAGTTCTGCTAATGGCTGCTAGAAGCTTGCACCCAAATATATGGGGCTACTCTTTAAGGTAAGGTACATAAAGAAATTAGATCAAAGAGTATGTTTATGTTTGTAGGATGTATATTTGGGACAGATATCAGGGTTAATTGAAGTCATAACTGTAGGCAGTTTGGACCTAATTTAAAATAGCCAGACAATTGTAAACAAATCTGTTTGTTTATAAACCAAAAGTGAATATACTCTTAATCTCTCACTCTACTTTAAATGGGCCGCAGATGTTTCCCTTATGGGTGTACGTGTATGTGTGTGTTTGTGGGATGAGTGGTTAGGTCACTGTAACCGTCGGTTCATATGATGAACCAATCTCTGTGTTCTTTTGTAAGCACACACATGCATTACATGCTTCATATTTATAATTGTGTGTGTGTGCGTAAGTTGATAAGTTGAAATTGTCTTTGTGTGTGTGTGTGTGTGTGTGTGTGTGTGTGTTATGTAATCTGTCTTCCCACTGTCTCCAGCGGTAATGTCAGTAATAAAGTTAATTGGGTCTTTGGTCCCCACTGCACAAGACATTTTGTTGGTGTGTGTATGTGTGTGTGGTGTTGGCCAGTTTGTCTGGTTTCAAATAATGCTGAGACTCTAATTCACCACAGGGGAAATCTTGACCAAGAGAGAAACAAAAAGCATAGCTTGTGGTTTGTGTCTTTATGTGGATGGTGTGTGTTTGAATTCAGGAACCCTCTCTCTCTCTCTCTCTCAGTTTGAAGTCTTTCAAATGCAACAGGCTGTTGCTGAGGTATTGACTAACACTAATTGCTCTAAATTGCCCTACGTATGAGGCCTTTCTTTCATACTCTTTGTCTTTCATAAGCAAAGAACACACATGGTATGTTACATACTCTTAAAGTCCTTACACAGGGGGGCATTTTTTTCATGCAATTAATTTGCACCACCAATAAGGTATACACCAATCCCATAGGCTGCCAGAGGTTGCTCTGGTTCAATTGGATCGTGGTAGTTGGTCCTCTGCTTTCTCAGATATGGCATTAGCATCCCCAGCAGGACATCAAACATCCAATTTTATTA
This sequence comes from Lates japonicus, assembly GCA_033238685.1. Taxonomy (NCBI): domain Eukaryota; kingdom Metazoa; phylum Chordata; class Actinopteri; family Centropomidae; genus Lates; species Lates japonicus. Next base: position 3,415,296 of record BRZM01000041.1, on the reverse strand, counting down.
CATATTGCAAAAATGCGGAAAACAGCACTTTAATCCTGAATGCCATGTTAAGCTGCAACTATATAGTATGAATGGGTGAATTTGCTTCCTTTTACATTTCATTAAAAAATTATTCACAACATAATAATTTGACTTTGTTGGCAATATGATGATAGCATCGTCACAGACTGCGACTTGCTGCATTAAACATGTCAGCTGAGGACATTCCTCTGTCCTCACACTGCGATTTTAAAGTGGAGGCTCCTGGTGTTTGTTTGCTAATTAATAAAAGTAATTACTACTGAAGGAAGCCATGTGCCGTCAGTCTGCAAATTTCAAGTGTACGCTGTTGTTTGAAGTATGCATGTGCTTCAGTTCTCATACAATGATTAAGTAATTACACAAAAATGAAACATAGGAAGCTAATTGCGATCAGGCAGGGATCGTCTGCACAATTTGTGAAATGCTGTAGCTTTGTGAGTGTTCCTGTCTGTGACTTAAAAAGACCAGAGAGCCAGAAATTTGACTGCTTCAGAAAGAATTGTAAATGAAGAGGTTCAGTAGTTAAATGCCGGCTACCATGATGTCTATGATATAATATAATATAATATAATATAATATAATATAATGTAATATAAAAGCACAAGAAATATAATGTATAAAATAAAGTAGCGCTTTTTGCTTGTTAAGTGTAGCATTGAATACTGGGAGGTCTCCAGGTGTTGTCATCCACATGCAATAGTCATTACAAAGTCCAGAGAGGGTGAAGGGGCTTGTTCAGCGTGACACGGCTAGGTGAATGAGATGGGCCGTGTTTATGTATGTGTGTCTGGGATTATGGGAATGGTGGTTAGTGCTGGTTTTAGCTGCCTCCTCAACTCCTGTTGTACAGTCTGAGGGCAGAGGCCTAAAGCGTGTCATCTTACACTTAGGTGGAACCTGTCTGTGACTAAATGAGCTGCCCATCTGCCACAAAAAGTTCAGCTAAAGACAGAGAAAACATACTGGCCTTTAGTTTTATTTCCTTACAATGAGAAGAATATTCTTTAAAAAAAAAAAGGTTGTTCACATGCATCGTAAGCATAAATAATATATAAATACTTTATGTGAACTTTGTCCATTTGTACCTTTTGCAGAAAAGAAAATGCAGTTTAAACTTGGGAAAGTTTTTTAAGACGACAAAAAGAAACAGCTCTTGTTATTACAGCTTTATTAAATCAATGCTCACGTCCATTTCTGTTTCATATAAAGACAGAATTGTATTCAACACTATTTTCATAATCAAATGATTTTGTGTGTGTGTGTGACGGAGCAGTAGCACATCTATTGTAATTGTCATTATTGTCCAAGAAGTGGCCTCTTTGATTGAAATTTTCACAAAAAAAGCATTTAATCTACAGCCTGGCTCCACATGTCTAAAACAAGTGTCATTAAGTGCTGTCTCATACACTTTGTGGACGTGATGTGATGTGATTGTATTGATCTGTTCTGGTTGTCTGATTACAACCCTCTGGGTGTAATATCACTAAGAGCTTTAAAGCCATACAGATTGACTTTAACCTTCTCGCCATCACCTCCAACACAGATACAGACCTTTTCATTTGCCATGCTATGTTACAAATCAGGAATTATGCTCAGTCCTCTCTCCTTAAAAATTACTTTTTTACTCTTTATTCATTTAACCTTTAATCAACCAGTTTAGCCTTGTTAAAACCTGAAATCAATTACTTTGTCACCTTTTGTGAATAGCATTTCTATTTCTCTATTTATTCTCTTGGGCTTTCTACCACAGTTTTGTTTCCTTCATTATAGGGGCATTTCACCTTATTAGGTATAAAATGGAATTCAGTGGCAAAAAACATTGAATTCAAGATTGTCTGGTTATATAAGTCTTTCACTTACATAAGCCTAGAACAGATAGCCCACGGCAGTGATTCCAACTGTTTGTTTAACAAAGTGATATCTAACTCAAAAAGTTGCCTTGAAAAAGACATACCCTGGCATGAACTGCAATATGGACCATGCACATCTTTTCCCCATGTAGTCCATTAAAAACTCCCACGAATATCATCCTTCTGGCAGGGCGATATTAGCCTGGGGAAGCGTGTCCTGGCTGACAGGAACAGGCTTGTTCCCCACAGCAGCCACTGTTTCCACCAACAGCCGTGTGTCCTGCTTTACGTGTCCTTGAGCAACACGCTGAAGCTGTGTGCTACCTGCTCCAGTTTTCTGCGGGTGAGAGCCACAGCTAAATCACTAAACTTGTAAAAGCCAAAGTGAGTACATGCTTTTGAAAGCACAGAAGCATTTTTTGCACATGTATTGTCTGGCAGACCAAATCTCTCACGCAGGCATAATGGATACAGTGAATTTGTACTCAACATAAAAATAATGAAGATGAGTTTTTTTTTCTTTCACTCTGTTGGGGATGAAGAGAACAGAGGGAGAAAAGAGCCCGTGGGCACAAGCAGCAAAACACGCAACAACAATCCAATGTAGGCTAGCATCTGTGTATATGTGTGTGTGTGTGTGTGTGTGTGTGTGTGTGTGTGTGTGTGCACTTTCAAGGCAGATTTTGAGCGAGGCTAACTACAGCTGTGCTTAATGCACATTAAATGAAATGAAAGTTTTCTGGGCTTTTGGGGGGATTTTGTTCTTTTAACTCATCTGTCTGTTGTGTTGGAGTACAATTTCACTCAGTTCTTCCTTCGTATCCCGAACTTGACCTATCAGTGTTGTGCATCTCCATAAAGGGCCCCATAAATCATTGCAGGTGTCCGTAATGTGCCTGCAGGTAATTAATTGCTGTGGTCTTTGAGCCAAGCTGAGCTGAGTGCACAGGGATGAGACAGGAATAAAATACAGGCTTTTTGTTCTATCCATCTACACCGCCATTTCTTTCCATCCTTGATTTTCTGTCCATTTTACTGTTTCTTCTCTAATTTGCTTGTTATTGTATAGACACAATCTCAATGGAAGAATTTGTTTTAGCATCGGGCTAGCTAGTGATTGTGTTAGAAGCAGAAAGGGAGGCTGTGTCTTACTTGATGAGACTTAAGCAGGGTAAATGGTTTCTGTCACCCACTCTGGTAGCTCACTACACTCTGACCATTTTTGCAGAATTTCCCACTTAGCAGGTTGATTTAGGGCAGCTAAAAGAAACATTTACAGCAGGTTAGCAGCAATGAGCAGTACAGAGAGATGTGTGGGTTAAGTCAAAAACATCCTATAGAAAAAAAACCTTATGTACCTTAAGTTCTGCTCCAGAAGTAAGAAATCTCATTCAAAATCTACACCATATGTAGATTTTTATATGTTTAGCTATGGGCTGTAGTTCAAATAAATAAATAAATAAATTAGCATTTTCTCTTTTCGCAGACTATTTGGCTATCTAAAACAACTTACAAGTTAGAGACAACACTCAGGCTTCAGTACAGTAGGAGACCTTGGAGTAAGCACTAAGTACTAAATATGTTCAATATGTTCAATATGTTTAGTGCAAGGGGTCCAGGTAAAGAAGTGAACAGTAAGTGTGAGTTAGGGTGTTAGAGGTGTTAGGAGAAGAGCTTCTTTGGGAAGAGATGAAACATCTTGAAGACAGAGAAGGATGTCCCTGTCCCTGTTCTGATAGCATGTAGGAGCTGGTTCCACTATAAGGAAACCACAAACAACAACAGCTAGGGAAGGCAATGCTGGGCAATGTTCCTTGGAGGATCGCAGTGGCAGAGAACATAAGCCTGTTTGACTGAGTTTAATTAGATGGATGTAGACCCATAAGTCACTTTGTGGGCAAGCATTTGTGACTTGAGTTTGAACTAGAAGGCATCGGTATCCAGTGAAGGTCTATGAGCAGTGGAGTGACGTGCATTTTTAACTTCAATGAAAAACCAGACATTCTGCCACATTCTGGGCCATCTGTAAAGATTTTACCGTTCACGAAGGGAGACCAGTTAGAAGGGCATTGCAGAAGTCAAGGCAAGAGATAACCATGGCCTGTACCAAGAATTGTTTGAGATACTGAGTCAGGTAAGACCTGAAATTTTTGTGTTGTACAGTGCAAAGCAGCACAACCAAGAGACAGACACCCAGGTTTCTTGCAACCTTGGTTGGGGTAAGAGATGACAAGGCAAGTTTGATGTTGATATAGTGATGGAGGGTTTGATTGGCCGGGTATCGTCTGCATAACAGCAATAAGTGTCGAAAGAAGTAAATGTTTGTGGACCGCAGAGATTAAATCTAAAAATGTGGTAAATTACTAAAATGGATATTACCAAGTTACAATGTTTTCAGTATCTGCAATCTGCTCTGGAAAATGTTCATGGACGCTGTAGTTTTTTTGTATGACCGCAAAGTAATTGTTGTTTAATGTTGTTAAATTTACAAAGGTTAAGGTTAGTTGTTTTTTTTTCTTAATGAAAGACAATTGACATAAATGCTAAGTAAGAGATTGTATTGAGTCACAGAAGTTAGTGGAACAGAGGCCAGCCTGAAAGTGACTTATGACCTTGGCCCCATTGACCCCCATTGTTAAAATGCACATGGTGTTTTGTGCATTTGATAGCCATGCACATTTCTCAGCTGTGTAATTGATTGACTCAGTGGGAAAGTATGACACTGAAATGAACAAAAAGCAGGTGGCATCATGTGAATTGCCCTTAACTATGCTTACCTTTGTGTTCCCATCTCATCACATTGCCCTTGCAAATGGTGATAAATGAGCATGCTAGGGCTAGAGGCTAATTGTGTATCAGGCTAATCGCTAACACAGACTAATTACTTGTTGCTAAACTTGCAGCTCTTATGATTTCAGATCACTGAAACTGTGTGTATCTCTCTCTGTGTGTATATATCTGTGTGTGTTGTGTGTTTGGTGGTGGATGTGAATGGGTGCAGTGCAGGTGTGCAGCTATGTGAGCGCTCATGTTTGATTAAAAATATCTAGCTTGATTGCAGCATACCAGAGGGAGACTGAGGTGTTAATTGGCTACGTGTGTGTGTATGTGTGTGCGTGTGTGTGTGTACAATGTTTGCACATGGAGATTCACAGTGCTTAAATAATAGAATCAAGGAACGCCTGCTGAGGATCAGTCTGCCTCGACAGGATGCCACACGGCAAGCACACACACACACACACACACACCTGCAGGAATGTAAATCATATTGTCCTAAGAAGCATATGGCACACCCTGATCTTTAACTTCATAATGTGTGGATGGGTTTCTAATGTGTGTGTGTGTGTGTGTGTGTGTGTGTGTGTGTGTGTGTGTGTGATGATTTGATTGCAGCACTCAATCCCACCTAACGTTATACATACTGTTCCACGTTATAGCCAGTGATACAGAGGCAGATGCTGAAGCTCAGGTGATCATGCGCACAAGTGTGTTTGTAGTGTATGTGTGTGCGTGTCTCATCCCTGCTGACTTAAGCAATTGTGATGTAGAATTATGTGTGGAGACTTATTTGGGTATCTGGGACAGCCATTCAGATCTCTTGCCTGCTGGCTAACACATAGGTCTACACACACACACACACACACACACACACCAACACTAACCACACTTCTAGCACAATATAACTCAACTTTCCTTTCATCTCTCTCCTTCCTTTTCCTTTACTCCTTATCTCTCTGTCTCTTGCTGTCCTCTGTGATGTTATAGATATAAACATGGGCCAACTGGGTACAGCGCTAATTCTCCAATGATACTACCAGTCTCTCCCTCTGCCTGGTAGCATTACACATTCATTTTTTTTCACCATTTCACAGCCTCCTGATAGCAGAGACAGTCAAATACATGAAAACTGACATGACTAATACTCTGACAAGCTAACAAAAAGCAGGAGCAAGCGTTGGTAAGCCTAATTCCAAAAAATACAGTATATGCTTGAAAGGGAATCATGCAGGTATCATACATGCTGTGCAAGTGAGCAGGTGTCTCCTATTTTCAAGTTTATCTTTTCAGCCACCATAAGGTCTGTATGTTAGTATTTGGATTTTGAACAACTCATTACAAATATGTATAATGAGTTATATTACAAACAGGCCTCTTGATAAAACAGTTTTAAAAGGAGAAACATTTCTACATCTATATAAATCAATACTGGGTTTCAGAAGGTTAATGATGAAAAAACTGAAAGTGACCCAGAGTTTGTGTTACCTTTACCAGCTGGTCTCTTCTGCTTTTATATATACTAGCAGTTTTACAGGTAAGAAGAATGCATAAATCATGTATGTTAGATCTTTAAAGTAAGAAATATTATAATTCAAACAATGTTAAATGAATTGTTCTAAACAGTTTTACGTTATATATCTCCACCATTTTATTATTTATGCAACAGGTTAAAGAAAAGAGAGACATGAAAAGGTAACTTATCTTTTATGTTATTCCTGTCCACCTCCCAGCATAGGCATATTGACCCTCCCAGGCAGTTTCCATTTATTTAGATAAATAATAAACCTATAAAAACCAATTTCTGGGTGATTCACATCAGTAAATATAGCCAGCAGTTTTATGTGATAATGGCAGTATCTGATGTGGAGAAGGCCATTTCTGTGCTACCTCCCTCCAACTGTAGTGTGCAGTAACTCATGATAGTAACATACTGAACAAAAATTTGTTTACTTATTCAAATAAGTTAACCTATTTTTTATCTCACTGCAGCTGCGCCTCACTTTGTTGATCTATTCAGATGTTTTTTGTTCTGGATTTAACATTAAACAATATAATGTACTATCTAAACCAAAGCCAACATTGCGTTTATTACACTGTTTATGTTTTAGCAATCTCTAGAGCAAACTAAGGGACACACAGGTGAGCTAGGTATGGCAGAAATCTGTTTAACCACAAGTGACCACCAGCAGTGTAATGAAATCATTGGAATTCATGACAACTATTGGTTGCCTCTGCAAGGTTTGGTGTTGAATTTGAATTTGTGAAGTTATCATGGTTAAGTTTATGATTTTCCTGTTGTAGTTAGTGAGCAATATTCGCCAGCCCTGCCATGTGTTTAGAGCAATAGGCCTCTTCAAAAGGAAAATGAATGGGTTAAATGACTACTTTACATGCTTAAGGTTTTGGGAGTGGTCATGGACAAAGAAGGTTTGCAAGGGAAATATACAGTTAACCCTGCCTCCTGAAAGTCCTGGGCATCATGAGCTATCCATCCACCGCAACCTCCTATTACAGTCTTTCTCACTCTTTATACACGTCAACTCACATCTTCGTCTCATCATACTCACTACAGCCGCTAAGATTACCATTACTGAAATAAACTAGTCATTGTGTTGCTTGTACAGATGTGACCTGCAATCACACTTACAGTGGCCATTCATAATATCCTCCTTTCTCTCACATAGACATATACTGCATGGCTGCCATTGGTGTAGTCCGTTGTTGTTCGCCTATAAAAACAAGCTAGCCGTGCTTGGCCAGTTACAAGAGATAACACATCACACTGCCCCAACCCAGCTTGCTTCACAGTGATGGTACCCCGGATGGATTTATTCATCTTGTAGCACGGCAGGTGTGTGTGTGTGTGTGTGTCTGTGTGTGTGTGTGTTTGTTTGTTTGTGTAACTGTGCAGTGATATTGCCAGTTGTAACTTTTCTCTCTTTTTTTCTCACTTTTCTGAGTGTATCATTTCTATGTGACCATTTTTGCGTCACTTGTGTCTGTGTTTTGTCCTTTATGACTGCATACATTCACATAGCACTTTATACCATATAATACTGGGTAAGGCTTCCCTTTGCTCTCAAAACACCATCAGTTCTTCATTCCACAAGATGTTGGAAACATTCCTTTGAGTTTCTGGTCCATGTCGAATTGATTGTGTCACATAATTTCAGAAGATTTGTCAGCTGCACATTCATGCTGCAGACCCTGTAGATACATAGATAGATACATAGATGTGGTTTGCAAGCACACACACACACATTCACATATCACATACACTTGCATATTTTCAAGAGTTTTTCATTGTATATGGCATAACTGGTTCATTCTCCTCATTCTATATTCTCTAATCAAGTGTCTCCAAAAATGTGTGTTAATTAAGTAAGAATTAAGTTAAGACTACAGTGGCTTTGGAGTGGATTTTATGAATCTTGGTGACAAATATTTGCTTGGCTTGATGATTGTGGACACTCTGTGGATGTTCAAAATGAATTTACTTTCTCCTTCCACATGGAGGTCAGAGGTCAACATCAGTTACAGAACATTTCCTGAGGATGTGATACCAATTAAATGTTTTGATCAAGGATAATTCAGTGGGAGGTCAGCCTATGACCACAGCGGCCTCAGATTTCTGTTCTTGGTTGACATAAATGGAACTTGATGTGGTTGTAGCCCATTCACCTCAAGGGTTTGATGTGTTGTGCATCCACAGTTGTAAAGAGTGGTTATGTGGGTTACCATAGCTTTTCTGTCAGCTCCAACCAGTCTAGTCATTCTCCTCTGACTTCTCTCATCAAGGAGGTGTTTTCCATCTAAGGAATTGTCGCTAACTGGATGTTTCTTTTCTCACACCATTCTGAGTAAATCTGTGTGTAAAAATTACAGGAGACCAGCAATTACTCAAACCAGCCCATCTGGCACCAACAACCATGCCACAGTCAAAGTCAGTGAGAACACATTTTTTCCTCATTCTGATAATTGATTTGAACATTAAGCAAAGCCTCTAACCTGCATCTGTATGATTTTATGCATTGCACTGCTGCCACATGGTTGGCAGATTGGATAACTGTTGAATAATTGTTCCTAGTAAAGTGCTCCTTGAGTGTATATGTAAATGAAAATTGCATAATTTTATGTTTGCGTATGCGTACATGCATAAAATATTATAGCAATTAAAGATAATAAAGAAAATAAAGAAAAATATAAAAATAAATAAAATAAACTGAAGGTACACTACATTCAACTATTTACACTTAGAGCAGAACTGGGTTACAGATTTAAAGCCCAAGCATCTAATGAATATTAATTAAGAAATATCATTCTGAAACAAGCATCCCTCCCCCGGAAGTGGCCTTGATCAAATCACTGAAGCTCTAACATGTCTTCAGGCAATGCTCTTTAACTGCTGATGACCTCTGACCTCCATGTGGAAGGGGGAAATAAATATACAAATTCACTCTGGGCATCAACTGAGTTTCCCCTGGCACCAAGCCGAGCAAATGTTTTGTCGCCAAGATTCATAAAATCCACTCCAAAGCCACTGCATCATATCAAAAATGTATGACGTGTTGCAATATGAAAACAAGGCATTTTCAACTTCATTCCTAAAAACACTTTGTGGAGACACTGGATTAGAGAATATAGAATGAGGAGATGAACCAGTTATGCCAAACACAATATCTACAAAACTCTTGAAAATGTACAAGTGCGTGAACTTGCATGTGTATGTGTGTATGCAGGGTTGTGTGTACTTGTGAGCCACATGTGTGTATTTGTGTATTTAAACAGGGTCCCCGCCTGCAGGATGTGTCTTAGTGCCTTAGTCTCCACCATCGCCCACTCTCCTAAACAGATCAGGTACATGAATCCCATCTGACACACAGAGAGAACGGGAGAGTGAGGGAGAGAGCAAAACGAGTTGTGAAAGTGAAATGAGTATCATGTAGCATCTCTTTGTCTTCTTTTGTCCCGTCTTCTTTTCAGCGCTGCTTTGGGGAATGATTAAAGGGTGCCAGCAGAGAGATGGAAGGACATTAGCAGCTGTCATGAGTGTATAGAGAGCTAATGCAGAATAAATAGGGATCCTCTGTAATGACTACCAACGTAGGCAGGGATGAATCTTCACTACCTGTTAAAAATCTAATTTGCCGCCTCGTCGTCTTTGCACGGGGATTAAAATGGAACAGAATCAGATTTTTCACTGTTTAGATAGCAATGAAGAGATAGGGTCTGTGTCACACAAGTGGAAAAACCTGATTTGAGCAGTCACTGCAAATCCTGCCAGTGTGGGGATGAGTTTCATTACAAATTCCCTCTGGCATTCTCACCATGGATGACGTGTCCAATTCCCGAGTGTCCCACACTCTCCCCTCCACCAGAACTTTTTTTCAAAATACAAGAGTATAAGGGAAAGTACTGTACTACTGGAGGGATAAATAAAATGACCTAGTCTGTTATGAACAGGGGAGAGCGTCACTCTCAATTTTGCTGCTCCTGATGTGTCTGTGTTTTTACGTGAGAGTTCCTGTTTTTTGTGTGCTCATGAAAGTTGCGTGTGTCAGCGTGTGAGGGACTGATAATAACATCATCACTGTAGCCATTTTCTCTGTTTCTCCATGGACCGGTGTTATGAGCTATCACTCCCCATCACATCACATCACACACACACACACACGTCCCTCGTACACCTTTCCAACTTCCATCTTGATGCAGTCTCTACCAGCATGGTATCCAGTGTGATCGCAGTTGCTAGCAATACTGTAAAGGTCTGTATTTCTTAAAGTTTTCTTTTTGCCTTGGGGCTATCTGTTTTAATACTTGGAAAACTGGCACACATTCATAGGGATCTATGGAGGAAAGGCAGGATCTCAGTTAGATTAAGATATAGTGATGTGACCACACTATTCATGTCCCTCTGTGACTGACAGGTGATTAAGAAAAAGTTCTGTTTAACATAAAGCGGTGCTGATTTGAAACCACTTAACTGAAGCACAATGGAAATAAAATGAAACATTAACCAATCGTGGCCCTGTGGAAGTTGTTTTTTCACACCGTACAAGAATGAATGAGAGCAAATTGCTTCATCTGAGGGAGAGGAAAGTGAATCCTTTAATCTCCAGCTACTATTACTTTTTATCATCTTATACTGTATCTCCGTTTGTCCATTAGCAGGAATAGCCTAAAGGACAACTGGCACAAACTGGCACTCGTTAAATCACTTGTATTATTATCCTTTTAAACCTTCAAATTAAACGCGAATTGTGGAAAACAGTGATTGCTTAAAAGAAGTGGACAGCAGGGGGAAAATGTCCTTCTGGTGGCTGAGCTCTTGAGATGAAAATAGAAGGGCAAAGAAAGAGAGATGAAAGAATATGAAAAAGAGAGAAATTATGAAAGAAAAGCCATTGTCCAAGTCGGTAGGTTTCAATTTAAAGTGTGTGTGTGGGGGGGGTGAACACTGCTACTTCAGCTCTTAGACCCAAGTGTCCTCCCGTGCCTTTAACACCTCCCTCCTAATATTAAAGAGAAGCGTGTGTCACCATCTCTGCTCAAAACGAACCCCACGGACATGTTAGTGATATTGGAGAAGAAAGATAAAAGGGTAGAAAGCAAAGACAGCAGTATGTATGAGATACTCCTGTGAAAGGGAGAAGTAGAGAAAACTTCAAATATATGTAATGTGACAAGAGTTAAGATGAATGGAAACATAAAGAGGCAAGCACAGAGACGGAGGTGGAATGACACGGAAAGAGAAATTCCTCACATGCTCAGCCTATGTGGTGAAGTGATAGGTCTTCAGTACCAGGTGGCAAACGCTGGGTTATTAACACTTGCAGGCGGTAATAATGCTGTAGCGCCCTTATTAAGACAAACAAGAAATCTCAACGGCTGAATGAAGCCAGTACAAAAGTACCTTGGGAGACAGTTCCTCTCATGGCTTGTCATTAAGGTATAACACAGACACAGAAATGTGTGATGCCATGTTTCATTCTACAGCCTAAGACCTGTTAGGAGAATAAAACATGGAGAGCAGATGTTTCCCCTAGCCAAAGCAATCACTCCAACTTTATACTCAGCATTTCTCTCTCTGCAATCGAGGCTTTATCATAGCCTGATGATGATCTGCACCGTCATATATTTAAGATCGTTTAACACTCCTTACGTTGAGCTTGTGAGCAAAACCCAGTGTGCGAGAAAAGGTCTAAAACATCTCTCTCATTACAGCTTTACGACCCAGGACCACTGTCCCATCTGCCAAGTTACTAAATCAATGTGAAATTCCAGCATCTATAACTCATTTAGAATCTGGGAAGCTGTGATCGGGCCTAGGTCAAATGTCCATACTTCAGCTGCTCGTATGGATTGGTGGGGCAGGGAGAAATTAAATTCACAGAGGTGTGCCAGAAGTTGCTGTGCTAGAACGTAAATTATTATAAAACTTTTTGTCTTTACTTTCACTGAGCCATGGCTCACTATTCAGGCTAAATTAAAGAGGGTTAACTTCTCTGAATTTGCACTTTGCATCTTTTTTTTTTTTTTTAGTTCAAACATCAGTTTACAAATATCTCCTGGTGTATGTTTAATATTATTTTCTTAGGGGGAGAAGTAAAAATCATCTCACCAATATCCAAAATAGTCCCTGTCAAAAAATAGAGGATGGGTTGAAAGCCCCGGTTTGGTGCAGCTTGTCTCATTTTAGCTATAAAAAGTATGATTTTCAGGGTCTGCTGGTAGATTTTTCGACTGACTGAATGGGTGGAACCACGAGGGACTACCTTTCATGAAGTCTCAGCTTTCTCAGCTGGATTCTGTTCCACTTTAGCACATCCTTCCTTCCGTTCCTCTCTTCCCATAAGTGAGCTCTCTGGTGAAAGACTTTCAGACGTACAAAAAAAAAAAAGGGCTCCTCTGCTCCTCTGTGTGAGAGCAATTCGTTGAAGGAAAGAAACAGAGTAATTAGAAGTGGATTGGCCTTCTCAGCTGGGACAGTCCTGCCAACTTCTTCTCCTTTTGTCATTGCCACTGTGCAGCAAAAGTTTTGAGCAGTGTAAGCAGCACAGAGACTATCAATTATAGCTCAAATGATACAACTTTTTTATAAGACTGTAATACACTGTTAATGTTTCCATACACTTGGTAATATTTAACATCTTAAATGCAGCCTATTATATTGCACACAGACAAGGACCCAGGTGGAAAGAGGAAAGAAAAAAAATGCATAAATCAAACTGAGAGAAACTATCTTACAAAGCGGTGACTTACGGCCACCAAATGTTCTTTGCTGTAGAATTATTTTGTTTGGATGAGGTGTGTAGTGTGGACATGTAGCACTGGATTGCAGTACATAATGCAAGACCTCCTGCTTTCCTGCTCAGCTAAGGTGGAAATTTTCATAATGTTCTGCACCAAACTGTGTCACGACTGGTGTCCCGAGTGCTCAATACTCTTAAGGACAGGATCTCTGCTGCTGAACAAGTGCTGAGATACAGTCTTCACATGTTCACACAAATGCTGATTTGGTACCAGATATCAGGGCATATAAGAATATGTTTTGAATTTGTTTCATTTGGAACAAAAGATAGTGCTACTGCATAGCATGTTAAACAAAGGGGAAATGTTATAAACATATATAATATTATAAACATTATACATGTTTTTCATAACAGTATTTCCTTTTAAAATGTCCTCAAAGTGAGTGATTTTAAAATAATGTATAAAAAGTCTGTGGATTTTTGGTCCTTTCATCAAAGCAAATCTTACAATATTCTGAATTAACGATCTGCGGAGTTTTTCTTTTATATTCATTCATTATCTATACCGCTTATCTGTTAAGGGATGGATGGAGCCTATCTCAGCTGACATTGGGTGAGAGGCAGGGTACACCCTGTATGGATCGCCAGTCCGTCGCAGGGCCAACACATATACCATTCACACCATTCACACCTACGGGCAATTTAGAGTCACCAGTTAACCTAATGCATGTTTTTGGAAGGTGGGAGGAAGCCGGACTACCCAGAGAGAACCCACGCAAACTCTACACAGAAAAGCCTCGGGTGAACTTGGGCTCGAACCTGGGACCTTCTTGCTGTATGCTAACCACTGCACCACCGTGCTTCCCCCCGTTTTCCTTTTATATTCTTTTAAATAAATATAGGCATTTTTTTTTTTTTTTAGGTTCAGACTGTTGCCTTTCATTCAGTATGTAGTGTTTTCAGTATGTTCTGGAGAGAGGAGTGCTCGCAAAAGTAGAATTTCATATGACTGGCTTAGGCACCAAAATATAATAAAGCAGCAGTCACACCGTAAAGTGATATTTGCTCACCCACACAAAAGGGGGCCGGAACTTACTTGCAGGGCTGGTTGGCAAACCGTTGTAGCTGATAAGCTACCTGTTAGGTCAGTAGCTGGCTAACCACAATAGCTCCCAGGACCTCTCTCTGTTTTCTCTGTACTGTTCTGTTGACTTCCTCTTTGCATTTTATTTACCATTGCACATTCAGTCATTCAACAAAAAGTTATTGAAGAGGGGAACAAAGCTCACTGAACTAACTAGCTTGCTAACTGACTGTTAGTACGCTCATTAGCTTAGCGCTGTTATCAACAAGACATTAGGTTCACAAAGACATTATTCAACAGAAGTACTTGTACCTTTGACTCCTGTCTCATAACTGTCTGTTAAGCATGGCTCTTCTGTGGAACAGTTTTTACTCTGACAGAGGAGATAAATAAACGTGAATGGTGCAAAACAGCTAATAGGCTGCGATAGCTTCCTCTGTTTTGTATTCTGCAATTCTCTGTCCCCTCAAAGGTCAGCATTGTGAAAATGACTTGGTCAAAAGCATGAATTCATGTGTCAAATTGAAACAACATTCAAGTGGATTCAATTAATGCTGATCTTCCGATTGCAGTGATTCCACTGGAACAAACTGATTTCGCTAAAAAAAAAAAAATAACTACTTTAAATTCTCATGTCTCCAGGCCTTAATGGACACAACTTCACAGTATTAGTTTTACTGCATGAAAGATTCTTGAAATAAATGAATAGATACTTTAATAGAGGTACCACAGGTGTCGCTGCAGTAGCAGGATAGAGCTGAAGCAAAGGTCTTACCAATAGGCTATATGCTTATCCCTCTCATCCTGCACAGGTGCCTGCCAATCAGGTAATCAGACTGGATCTGTGGACAGAAAATACCACAATAAAAACAGGGCATAATTTATTACAAGCCAATAAAGTTGTACAACCGTAGACTCCCTTTTGATTGTATTACTCCAGATATTAAATTGGCTGCCAGGAAACGGCTGTGTATGTGAGCTTTGGCTGAAAGTCAAAGAAAAATGTATTCAGCTTTTCATTGATAACACAGAATTGTGACATTAAGCCATTTGTCATCATTTGAGATGACAAGAAATTAAACTTTACCCATACAAAACTGTGACAAAATATTGCCATAATTTGAAAGTGTTCATATCTTTAGATTGTCAGAGGCTAGTAGCCCTAATTATTTTCTTTATTTACATCCTTTCTGCTGTATTGCACACAGCTCAATACAGCCAAGTTAGACTAATGCAAAAAGACTTTATAACATACTGTTTATTCTATAGAACTTACAGTCCGCACATACACACTCATGTGCCAGACAGCCCAAGGCTAAACTAAAGCAGACAGCCCGCTATACATATTCACAGTAAACACTGTTCAGATGTGCTACAATCTTCTATCTGATGACGTTTTGCCTTTAACCTTGCTCTCGGGACAGATATGTTTAATGTTGGTTATACATGCGTGTGTTTGTTAGCTGTGTCTGTGATCTGCCTTAACTTAAGAGTCGGAAAGAGGACAGGGTAAGCATATAGCCAGTAGCTACAGTATGTCAGCATTAATAACACCACAGAGGAAGCGAGAGAGGGAAACATACATATACACAGATGCACACTCTGCAGGCAGGGCCCTGTGTGTGTGTGTGTGTGTGAGGGCTGGAGATAATCAACCCTCATAAGGTTCAGTGGAAGATGAGCACTGACCCTGTTTCACCTGGCCTTCTCTCTTCAGCCTCCTCCCCCTTCTCTCTCTGTCTCAGAAGAGCTTACGCAGGTCTTTTGTAACACTTGAGGGATACTTGCTCCAACTGGATCTCAGTTTCCCCTGTCACTTAGCCAACACTTTGCTCCTGTGCTGAATTTTTTATCAGCAACAAATTTTCTCTGGAAACAGAAAATGCTGGCTCACACTTTTCGTTAATGTTTGGTGCGCTGGATATTCACTCACAATATCTGCCTAAGCAATATATACTCACGTGTGTGTATGTAGGTTATGGTATGTGTGTAACAGTGTGATTATATTTTGGTCTCTGGCATCTTTTGGAAATTCTTCTCTTCCCTCCTCCTCCTCTTCCTCCTGTCTCATCCTCTTTTCATTTTCAGGGTCAGAGTACACACGTGCGGCAGCTACAAGTAGGAGTGACGTGAGGCGTTTTGCCACATGACATCCTTTCATGTTTAATTAGATGAATAATGTTATTGTGTTAGACACATTGTTTCCTTCTTTCAAAATCTTTAACTCTTAATGTTCTTTGTCACTGTAGGAAAAATATAAGGTGATGTAAACTCTCCTGGAATTGTTTCATTGTTGTATTTTAATAACCACATCGGGGGCACTTGTCACTTTAACAAAATCTTAACAAAGCTAAGCACATAATGGGATATTGCTCTGCTGTTTTATCATGAAAATACTAAAATTAAAGGTCATTTCACTCTTTTAAAGCTAATTCCAACACCATTTTCACACCCACCATTTACACCTGAAATCAGATCTGATGTGACCCAAATTTAGTCATTGTTCATCCGAAGCTGCTACTTAATACATTTTGTCATAAAAGTTGCGCTCAAATTACAAGTGTGACCCGCAGCCCTTCTGTCATTCCTTGTGTTTTGTAAGATGGAGTTGACAAGTTTTATCTTTTTCACTATTTCTTTTTGCTTTTGTCCCTACCCTATACCCTTCTTCTTCCGCCATACCTGCACTCACTTCATCCTTCCCTACAAAGTATACTTACTATTTTCATTTTGCTACCATCTATGCTATTGTTAGTGGTGGAGTCTGCCATTCCCATGCTTGATTAAATCTGCTTTCACAAGCATGAGGGATTCACAGATAATTTTTTTTTTTAAATCAGCATCTAATCCAGTTTTACTGTTTGTAATTTCATTTTATTTATGTCTGCCTCACTGTTTACTGTTACTTCTACTTTACATCATATTAAAACTTTATTAAGTAACTACTAATGCAAACTGAATATTTACTTCTGCTCCTACTTCACATTAAAACTGTTCACCTTGAGAATCATGACATGGTTTTATTATGAAGCAGTCACAGAAAATGAAATGTGGTTATTGCTGACCACTTTCATTCAACAAAACTACATCAACAAAACCTTATTTATTTTCCCACACCAATCTTTTGTTGTGTATCTGACAAAGTTGCTCAATGAAAGCTTGCTGTCCTCAGAAACCTGGGACCTGTAGTACTAAAATGAATTTGTTGATACCACCAGTATTGTTGGGGGCCGGTAACTCAAAAATCTTAAGGAAAATACTGCAGCTCCTTTTCTATTTTCATCCTCAGTCATACTAGTTGAAATCAGACCCACTGTGTGACTCTCATTTTCAAACACATGGTCGCCATCTTCCCGGATTCCGTCCCTCCTTTCTTCAAATGATCATCCCTGTCTTCCAGTTTACTCGAGTAACATTGTCTTCTCTGTACCCTTGCTTTCCCTTTCCATTAATCCATCTGCCAGTCTTTCTCTCTTTGGCCTTTACACCTCTGCCTGACATCATAAGTCTGCTATACCCATGCCTCCTTCACTCCATCTCGCTCCTGCTCCTCATTTGTATTACATTTGTATCCATTTCATTCCCTTCCCTTCTCTTGTCTCCCCTTCCCTTTCCCTCTCTCCTCATTTTTCAGATGTATGATTCATGGTTCCAGCGCTATGACTGAGATATGAATATTTTACTAGAACCAAATATAATTTTTCGTTAGAAAAGAAAGTGGGGGATGGGGAAAAAGTAAGACCGGGGAAAGAAAGATGGGATTGATGGGAAATAAAGCTAAAAGAAGTCATGTGATGGGTAAAGGAAGGGGCTGGTATGATTTCTTGTTACTCTAACTGTCAGTGTCAGAAATAGTGCAATTCAAGAGATTCATAACAGACAGCCAATGTCAGTGCATACTATGGAATGACTGACAGGTCAGGGAGAGTTATTTTTCTGTCCATCCAAACACATTGGAGGACAACAACCAAAAATGGATGAAATCAGTAGGAAAAGTCAGTCTGTTGTTTATAGTTCTATAAGGCTGATTTTATCAGGTTTTCAATGAATATAAAAGTGGTTATAAAGTGCAAGGGGAACAGTTTGTTCCAGCTGTGAGAAAAAGATGCCGCAGTGGGAGCTTTGTGTGGCGAGTGAATGACATCCTCTGGTGTGCCTCCCTTTGCAGTCATTTAAAATGCTCAAGGTGTGTGATGTTCCTTGTTCCTCACACGCTGGGGCAGCGCCTGAAGATTACACTCCTCTGTCGTGTCAGCAGAAAGATCTGCATCTGTGTGGTGTTGCATCTCTCCCAGCAGTCTCCTTTCATTGTCTTTCTTTGACTTGTACAACTGCAAGTGCAATATACAGAATATTTCAATGTTTTTATTTATCATATTTATTTATAGAATTCTGCCACATTTTGCAACAGACTTTGTGTCACAAGAGAAGTGGAAATAAATCCAGTAAACCACTATGTAAAAACCACCTTTAACACAATACGCCTTTAATTTTTTTACTGCAATTTTCATCAGCACCTTGATAGCATTTGATGTACAAAAGAATTGCAAAAAGTGAGAAGTGTAAATGTGATCCATGCCTGGGGACTGGGGAAATTTAACTGTCCACAACTGTACATACACAGAGGTACAGTATCCGCATAATTGACAGCTGAAGAAACTCGACATTATTTCTTGTTAAGTATCCTATCTCAGGACGGTGGTGTTGTAGCTTTGCAGCTAAGATAGTGAGAGGTGATGTCAAGAACAGAGTGACTGACAGTTAATGGGGAGAGAGATGATCATCAGCCTATAGAGTAGAAATAGATGGTAGTAGGGACATATATATACAATAATATACACCCATGGAACAAAACATTACTCTATCAAGGGCAACCTTGTGTTACTGAAAATATGGGCCCACACACACACATTACGTACACGCATTTATTACCGCCAGCACACACACACACACACACACACACACACACACACACACACACACAATGTCATCAGATATCACTAAAATAGATGATGCTGACTCAGTCAAACTGTCAACCAAACTGTTCCCTTTCTTGCATAACTAAACTCATAGATATAACTGTGAACACACTTGACCAAGGCACAACTCTGTTTCTGTGTTTGAAGGTGTGAGAGCTAAAGCTTCTCTGCATTATTTGAGCCAGTGTAATACACCTTTTTGACCTGCTCTCTAACCTCTCTGAGCAGCACTACTTATCTTCCCTCCCATATGTCTTTATATCTACACTGCAGCTACTTTTTATTTGAAGTTAATGTTCCGTTTCAGTAGTATGGTGGCAGCTTAGCCAGGCTGAGGTTATTGTCTGTGATATCTGAGGTCAGGCTCTGACCTGGGTCAAACACTGTGTATTATTTTTATTTTCAGCCTGAATTAGAATGCCAGATGTAGATTTTTGCTAAATTAGCACCGAATATAGTATCCATAAGTCTAGAAGTTAAGATTTACCTTAAACGGTCAGTTCACCCAACCAAGATAAAGTATATCACTAAAGGCAGTAAGCTATGCAGAAAGTTTGGGGCTGTATTTGCCCAGGTTTGGGATATCTGCATCACTTAAGGCATGGTAACATGCAACTGAACGAAGTACAACAAAGCTCGTCTATTCTTCATCACTCACACACACACACACACACACACACACACACACATATACATGCATCCACATACACACAAAACCTATCAAACACTGCTTTCATTCCCATGAATCACAAACATTCATACACATACATACATGCACACACAGTATTAATATTAACCCATGCACACACAATCAAATAAATAAATACAGTTATTCTCTCATTTGTGCAGCTATACACTAATCCAAGTGCACACAGACGTACGCAAGCTCGTTCACCCATAAAAACAAAAGTAGTCATTAACAAATCATTAAGGCGGGTGCACGGACACATACAGTACACAAACAACATGACTCATACCCACTACATTGTCATTGATGTAAATAATCATTGACACAACCACACACACATCATTTATCAAGCTTAGTGTACCTTATGACTGACTGCTGGAGGCAATGAAGGGCTCACACACACACACACACACACTCACATTTTTGGACTTGTTAATCTTTCAAGTCAAATCCCTTTTATTGACCATGGAAATCATTAGAGAGTGAGGCCCAAGGGTACATGTGTGTGAGTAGGTCTGTGCAAGTGCCTGCTGTATTTATATGCTCTTACCTGTTTACTTACTGTTTACTGTATGTGTGTTTTATGATGTACTGTATGATGACATGTAAGCATTGCAGTCAAATTACACTTGGACATGAACTTTGTTCAGCACATTTATGTGATGTAAACATGCTTCAACAACATCATGGTGACCTTTCAGCTGAAAATCAAACATGAAGGAGTGTCAGTCTTGCTCAGTGTACTATGGTTGCACTTCACTTGATTATTGTTACAAGACACAAACCAAATGGCTGCATTTGGCATTTAGCAGCAGAAACATATCTGCATTGTTTTGTCAATATTTTAGTGACAGTTTCCTATGATTGCAGCCCATTACTTTCATTTGTGTGGTTACAGATAACCAGCTACTCTTATAAGTGTTACTCCTAAAATACTGTATATAGTACATCATACAGTTTACACAAGTTGTGTTTCCATCAGTCAGACTGCTTTTTAACAGAGGTGTAACAGAATGGAAAATTCACCTCTGATATATTCCACGGTTTTCTGTTCACAGTTTGGTATATCTTCCTTATAGCAGGGAATTCGTTTTTATTTATTTTTCCAAAAGCCATAAATCTTGTTGAAAAAATTTACCCACTGAAAAATTAGCATATGGTTAATACATATTTGGTAATGCAAGGCAGTATGGCGTTATTACCTGAACTTATTGACAAAACTGCACACTTTAAGAAACAAACAAGAACAACAAAAAAAAGGAACAAGTCACATATTGCCATGCTTCCTCGATGGAGAGCTTAAATTCACATCCCACATTCCCAAAAAGAAAGACTTTCATTTATGCAGTTGACCATTTTCAATTGTAGGTCAAATTTCAAAATTTCACATATGAAACAAGGTTTTTTTAGTCTGCACAACATATAGGACAACACCCTCTGTCCACAGACCCTCAAGAAAAACTCAACAAAAATATTTCATTCCTTCGGGGCACCAAACAATTATAGTCCCATTCCACTCAAGAATTATGTGTTGGTTAAGTGTGTCTAAATATTGCTCTGTAAACCCTCATCCCTGTAGTATGACATCATATCCTGCTACATCTATATTTGTTGCACCAGTTGCAAGGGACTGCAGCTTTAGTGAGTGTGAATGTCAGATGTTTTTTTCTCCATTTGTGTGTTTATGTTCCTCTTGTTAAGCTCTCCCATGTGCCTGTAAGTTGCAGGCAGGGGTTTGGTAATCCCGTTCCCCCTCTATCCCCTTTACCTCTTATCTCCATGCTCCCCTCTGCTCTCTAACCTCCGTCCTTTCCTCTCCTTAACCCTCAAACCTTTGCTCTTTATTCCGCAAGCCCTCCATCCTTTTATCCAGATTCCCCTCTGGTCTCCCAGCAGCCAAAACGTCTCCCTCCTCCTTCTCTCACCCAATCTCCCATCCTTACTCAACCTTCTCTTTCTTGATGCTGAATTTTACATTCTACATTTTTCACTCCCAAACCCATTTTCTTCACAGGAATCTACCCTGCCACTATCACACTATCGTCACATTTAGAAGCTTGCTGTAAAATCAGTTACAGCATTTTCACTTCACTCCTGCTTTGTGTGGAAGCTCCAAGCTGAAAAGTAAGGTTCCTGGGAGACCAAGGAAATTTTAGGAGTTGAATTTCTCAAAGTTAACAACCCTTTACATTCGAGAAAGGAGATTGAGTCTCTGCTATTTCTATCCATGCAGCTTTGTGTCACTAGGGAATAGTGAGTGGCTTAGAGTTAGGAAATATTTTTTCAAATAATATTTCAAGTTAAGCAAAGAAATTACAAATTTTCTCATGCTTGCTTTCTGGATATGAATGAGACACATCTAAAAAGGTCTAACATGGAAATTTGAGTTTGAGGCAGAATAATTAAATTCATTCAACTGCAGTTGACCACAAAAGGGTTACTGAATGGGCCTAGCGCACACTGGGGGGACCCAAAGGCCAGAGTCCCCGTTTGACGTGTTTTAAGTTAACATTACTTGCTGGAAAGTCAAAGAGACATAAATCGACGACAAAGAGACAAAATGTGATTACAAGGAGACTCATCTTGACTACAAAGAGAAGCAAAATAACCACAAAAAACACAAATCAACTATAGAAGTGTGAAATGACACCAAATAGAGACAAAATGACTCTGAAGAGACACAAAATGACCACAAAGATATAAAAAAAAAAACAAATCCAAAGAGTGACAAAAATACTACAAGGAGACATTCACATTTACTTGTGCTGCATCATTTGTGGTTCTTTTATGTCCCCTTGATGCTTGCTCCTGTGTAAGAGGGGTGGGGGGCCTTTCAAATATCTGTGCCCAGGGGCCCATTGTCACATAATCCATCCATACAGTTGACTATTTTTAATCCCATTTGAACTTTTACTTTTACTTATATATATATATATATATATGTATTTCACTTTGATAGCATGTGCATTTTCATGTGTTTGTTTGTTTGTCAATCATTTGAGCTACACAAAAGAAGGTTGAAAAGGCATGACTGCCAGAATTACACACAGCATTTTCTCATTTTGCCCACTCCTACATTCATCTAATCCTACACTGTTGGTATATGGCTGGTTCAGTGAAAAATACCAGTTTTCAAGAGGCAGGGAGAAGGATTACTCACCTGCATTTCACTTTCTCTTCTTCCTCTGATGATAATTTAATTGATCCTAAATGGTTTTTAAATGTGCAGAGCGACTCCTGAATATTCTATGAGTCAGAGGACATGGATTCAGGGATTATTTTATAGTGTAACTCACGGTGGAATGAACACAACATAGGGATCTAAATGGATTGTCCATGTTTTAAAAATTTCTAAAAATATCCAATTTACCTTTGTAGTCCAAAAAATGTGTGCACCAGTGATTTCATTGTTTGGATAATGCAAGCTAAGTTCCGAACTGTAAAATTACTGATGATGTAAGAAGTTAAAATTATTATGACGGATATCTTGTAATCCATTTGCATTTTGTTTTTATGAGGTAAGAATGGAAAAAGAGAGGGGTGAAACTGTTGTAGTAAATGGGAGAAAAAAGAACAAAGGCAAAATGGAGAGGTGGAAATTAGAAAATAACAGTATAGATAAAAGGAAGGGAATTTTACTATTTTTGAATTACAGCCATGTAAATTTGAATAAGGAAGAGGAAAAAAGGAAGGCGGCTATGGTTTAAAAATTGTGGTGACACAGGTTTGCAAAATGATGAGGCAGATATATAAATACTGTGGTAGCAAGTGAGAAATTAGAGGGACTTGATAGTGAGAAGTGAGAAACAGATTGAGATTGGTGTTTGTGATTATTCAATTATCTGGGCATGATCAATAATGAGCTGTTTAATGATTATCTGCTCAATCTGCTAATCAATACTGTCTGGGATCTGACCTCTGAGTGTAGCTACACAAATATAAATAGACACACTCATAATGCACATGTACAATTCCCTCCTGCGTATACATGCATTTAAGCACTAATGCCTGAACATGCACAAGGACACACACATATACATATATACACTAACACACTTAAATGTTTATGTAAACAGGGTGCACACTTCTAACCTTCAAACGTGTTCCTAAGATGCGACCAATACTGAAAAATACTGTAGGTTCTAAGATGACTGAGATGACTTTTCAGTTTGACTGCTTTTTTTTAATGTGTGTGTGATGTTATTTCACAGGTGAGTTGCTAGTACTGACAATCCCACTGCGAATCAACACTCCCGCTCTGCACATCAAGCTTTTAGCTCATTGTTTTGTCCAACAAACCACAACAATGCCAGCTCATTTGAAATTAAGGACAGCAGCTCCCAGCTCACAAGCTCAAACAACTCCACTGAGCGCTACCTGCCCAGCATTGAGTGGCAGAGAACCAAAGTGAACAAGTGGCTAGTGAGTAGAGTTGGACATCTTGCCAGACAAAGAGTCCCACATATTTTGCTCATGAGCTGGCAGACTAGACTATGCAGGGCTGAACAGTAGTGAATGCTGGACTTTAAGAGTTGGTGAGAAAAATGATGGCCATGTTGCCCTGTGTCTCCTGGATATGAAAGATTCAACATTCAAGGATTTATTTGTCACATACTCATATTTCTCAATATGTGCAATGAAATGTGTGTGTGTCTGATTTGCTGAATGTTGAGGGAGAGAAGAATAGCCTTGTAACCGTCCTTGAAGAGTATAATAATGGCCCAGAGTCCTACCCCTATGGTGGGACCTGTAATACGTTGATAAAGGTTCAGCCAAACTTATTAAAGCTGAAAACAAGACTTAACATATAAATTAATGTCTGTTACTTCCAAGCACTTGCCAAACAAGTTCACACAAAGCTGATTAAGCCTATCATTGCCAGGTAAATCTCTTCGTACTTCACAGTATATTAGGGTTTTAAATCTGGTGTGTGTTGACATTCTCACACTGGTGCACCGGTAGCAATGCATTTTACGTTAACCAGTAATGATCGGTTTGCCAGTGCGCAGAGTAGGTCACAGCAGCTAGGAATATGGCAGAAAAACCTAGGAAGCATCCAAGAAAGGTTTCTGGTGCTCCAGATAAAACAGGAAATAAGGTTACAGTCTAAGACAGAGGGCAATCAATGGCGAGAACAAACACAAATTATCATACGGCATAAGCACACGTCAACAGTGTTTGCGTAAATACTCTCACTGCCAGAAGGGGGCGACAAATGTTCCGCAATGCAGGTTTATAATATGGCCATAATATAATAATAATATGGGCAGTATCAACGTACTTGGTCGAGTGCCATTACAGAACATCATGCAGCTGCTGTGTTGGCATATGCTTTCTGTGGTCTGCACACACTGGAGATGACAGCCAAAGTGCAGTCCCAGGGAATTTTAGACTGTCAGATGCTCAAAGCCAGACAAGCATGGGATGGGGAAAAGTTTTAGTCTCTTTGGGATTACATTGATTGTTGTGTGTCACAAGATAGACTCCACTACCCTTGGCCTTGTCAGACTCCTTCCTCTGTGCTCCATGCACATGGAAAACAGAGAGAGACTCCCATGGTTGAACAGTTTGTTCCAGAACCTGTTGGGTGACTCATATACTAGATTAATGGAGAATGTCACAGTCTCCCATATCCCATTGGTGTCGAATCCAATCTTACTTATTGTACTGTCCATAAATAAAATCTGCAAATCTGGTAACATCAAACAAATCTAGCAGCCTGTTCAACCATGGATGGTAATGGCTTACACAGGAAATAATTGGTGTGGGCATTTGGGTGTGTATCATACACCGCCGGTGTGTATTGTTTTACAAGTGAACACCAAGTGATCTTGGCAACTTTTTTTAAAAATTTTATTTAAGTTGCTAAGAAAGGTTACACAAAAGTATACAATTACTTGGAGTGAAAGGCCAAATGCAGAAGATGCTTAGACTGCTGCTAGACTGATGCTTAGAAATTCTTATCACTAAAGTAAGGGGCACAGTCATTCTGTGGCACTTACAACGTGAGTTCCCATCCATTTTATGCACGCTCTAAATTTGTGCATAATGAAATATAAATTAAAATGCCAGTAACGTGAAAAAAATGCTAAATATTGTGAAAGCATTTTAGTTTTCCTGTCCTTTTACTTTGTCTGTCCCTTCAACCCTCACCTCTCCATCTCTCTCTAATGGAGGTACTTAGCATGTGTAGCGTGTAAGCAGTGCGGAGAAGTGTTGATTCTGTATTCAATTAGCTATGGCTGCCTGGAAACAGGTGAACCACCCCAGCCTCTATCTGTCTATCCACAAAGAGAAAGAGAGTGAAGCTTGAGAAGAGGTTGTGGGTTAATTACCAAATCAGTGCTATATAGATTCTTATGTCATCATTTTAAACTGTCTCTCATTATTTCTCCATCAGACAAACCTGTTTGTTTCCATATATAGTCCATTCAGGGGTGGGGTCTCAGTTGGCTGCATTAGCGTGTGTGTGTATGTGTAGCCACATTGCCAAGACGAGGAACAGATAACTTGTCTAAATCACTATTCTCTGTGATTAATTACACTGCAGCCCCGCTCATTCCTTATAACAAACACAAAACCACCTCTGTTTACTTATCCTTCTATCTTTCTCCCCAGGCATCCCCTTCGATCCCCCTTTCCCGTTTTTTTCCTTCTCTGCCTCTCCATCTGTGCCCCTCTCTTTGCTTTTAGCTCTCTTTGCACTTCCCTATCCATCTTGTCCTCTGTCTCTACCTCTTTCTCTCACAGTTTTTTACCACTAAGTACACTGATGATTCATTATGGATTTCTGTGCACTTGGTGTTTCACACATTTCACCCCCTTCATCACACTGGATGTTGAATCACATTTTCAGGGAGGACCCTATTATTCTCTCGCAGAGTGAGAAAGCAAAATTTGGAAACAAATATTGGTCCAACGTTAGAGCACAGTGCACTGTCCACAGCAGAGCAGCACTGTTGCTGTGAGTGTGTTTGTGTGTTGAGACCTGATAGATTTCGAAATCAGCAGGGAGTGTAAGGGGAACTCCACCGATTTTAAACATAAAGGTCAGTTTACTTATCATGGGGAGCATTATATAGTCTGTGAAAACAGTTGTACTGCATAATGTCATCCAAGGCTCTGGAGGAACTCACCTAGAGCCACAGAGCTCTTACTAAAATTACCTTGATGATGTCATCAGGGTTATCAGCTAAAATGCAAACATGACTTTAACAGAAGGCCTGAGTTACAAAGTTGTGGCATGGATTTTGAAAGACATGGGCATTCAGCAGCAAGGGTGTTGCATTGTAGGAAGCGTAGGATCCAGTGACCCACCTAATTTTATGGAGGTGCAAGACCAAATCCCTCAACCACCCATTTAACATTTCTAACAGCAGTGTATCATCATAAATTTGTGATGCCCATTTCACTCCAGCTTTTATTTTGCAATGAAGTGCTGTCCCCACTGTAGTAGGCGACTAGTGAAGCCACTTATTCAAAGGGCGCATGTGTCCTATAAAGATCCTGTTTTATTTGGTCCACCACCATGGAGTTCTCCCTAAATCTGTGATGCCACAAAATAATGAGTCTATAGGCCTTTCTCCTTATACCATTAATGCTTTAGTTTTTAATATTTTGTACATTCCTTGCCTTTACAATACTAGTAAATTGTGCAGGAAGCTTTGTGTCAATCAGATACTGTGTCCTTAAAGAAATCTTGGTTTGGCTCACGTGAGGGGACCATTCTTTCACTTAGCCTGCCAAAGGTTTCAAAACATAACAGCATCTGGGAGAGGTCCACACCAAATATAAAACAGGTGAAATGTACATTTTTGCATCAACTAGAAACAGCAAGTATTTCTGAATACAGATTGGAGAGAGTGCTTGTTTTAGCTCACTTAAGACTCTCTAACTGTTACTGAAAGTGTTTACATTCATGCTACTAACCATTTTGTAAAAGTGGATGTTTGTCACTTTGGAGCCAAATGGAAACAAGGCGTTCATGTGAAACTTAATCAAAATCATGATAGTGTGGCGATTTGACAGATAACACAAATCATTTCTTATCTTTGCCTCTGAGTTGTTTAGTTTTAAAATAGATGTGCTTCTTGGGGGGAAGAAATTCTGCAGACACACAAACTCCCCTTGTACCTCCTCCTCTTTTAGCCTCTAAATATTAGAGGTCCAATATATATTCTGTGCTGTCAGCTTTACATTATTTATGCCTCTTTACCAGGTGTTTTGGGAGATAACCGGACCTTGTGTTGTATCTCATGGTCACATGCCTACCTAACCTTCTCTCTTCCATCCCTCCATTGCTCACTCCATACTCTACGAAGTCTCTTTTGTTAATCTCTTTGGCTACAGATACAGCCACTTCTGCCTGCTTCATGTTTTCGCTCCCTCTTTTCATTATTCTTTATCTCTCCGTATTCTCCATCTGGAAATTTGCATGGTCATGGTGCACTGCACTTCCACAAACAAGTTTCCTCCTAACTGGTTGAATCAACATTTACTGCCGTTAAGTACTGCTCACTTTGCAGCATCACCTTGTGAAATTTGAAGATAGTCAGTCACCAAGTTCATCATTGCATGAGATCACTAATATCTTGTAGAGCATCACTTTTTAAGTATTTGTTATATTGTGATGTGATTAAATGTGTGCATCATATATACATACACCATACAAACAGTACAATTTAGCTTGTATGTATGAAACAGAGGAAGTGTTCAAGACTGTCAGTGTTGAGTTTTCCAATATTGCTTAAAGGAAGAAAAGATATTCCCTCTTTATAATATTTCTTTTAAAATATAATTTAATTACAGTGAAATAGAGAAACATTAATGAAATGCTTCATCTTTGCTTGTCTTAGCTACTCTGTTCTTTGATATTCATGTATCATTTTGCTCTATGCAAACATCTGCCTCTGTAAAAATTAATGAAGGCATTCATGTTTTTAAGCTCATAACCACCTCACAGACACCTCTATATTTTCCTCTGCCCTTATATCTCTCTCTCTCCACACACCTCACCCTAACCAGGTGCTTTGGGAGATAACTAACCTTGTATGGTCTGCTTTTATGTCATGGCCAAACTCATTTTTGCCCTCACCTTCTCCTCTGCCTCGCTTTAAGTTTTTTCCACTCCTCTTCACCTCTCTATCATTCCCCTCCCCAACTCCAGGCCTCTCTGACTCTTGCTCCTCTCCTCTTTCTCTCCATCACTCACTCCTTACCCCTTTATTTTCCCTTTTTTCTTCCCTGCCCTTCTCTTTTTTTCCTTGCTTGGTTTTCTCCTGTGTTTTAACAGTAATGGTGGTGTGTGTTTCATCTGACAAAGCTGAGCTTTTGTTGTGGTGGCCTGCTTTCCATATCAAAGACTGTGATGGCATGATAAGGCTGCTTAGATTAAACAAGGGATCTCTCAGAACAAGAGAAAGCGTGTGCGTGTACATTGAATGCATGTATGCCAACATACACTAAAGCAGATTTAAAAACAATGTGAGCAGCTAGTAGAAATAAGTCCCCTTGTGTGCATATATGTGCTCTACATGTGTCATTGTTTTCCTCTTTCTATGTATGTGTCAGCATTAAAAAGACTGGACAAGAAAGGGTTTAAAAACTCTTTGAAAGAGTGCGATAAGCTTTGCATACAGCACGTAGCACAGAAAAACAGGTGACAGCAACTGCAAGATAAACCTGAAGTCATAGAAGGAAAACAAATATAAAGTGTTTTTCATACTGACACACATTAAGCCCATAAACAATGATCAAGGATCTATCATTAACATTGCCATGAGCATTAGCCCTGAGTAAGTCCTGAGCAAAACACCTTGCTCATGCTAATGTTAGGTCCTTGATTATCTTTATTCTTATGCACTGAGCGTGCAACCATGGCCATTAGTTATTTATTTTGGTTTAAAAAGTGCTTCGCCATGACCTTCACCAGTTAATGTGCCCAAACTTCATGTGAGCAGCAGGCCAAATCACAGAGACACAATGAGCTATTCCTATATACTATCTGTATGTGACTGCAGTTAGTTTTTATCTAGCACCCTGTCTATCAAGTTAGATGGAATGGAGAGCAAGGGCTGATCAAGGCAGATCAATAGTCCTGCCTGGGGAGTTCTAATAGTTTTAAGCTAAAGGAATGCATACTAACTCAAGTGGCTGGCACAACTGCCACACCAGAGACTGGAGTTTGCATCAACAAACTTGTCTGTTGCTCAGCATAGCCAACAGAAGTACTTTGGTTACGGTCAGATTGTGGTTTTGGTTATATGTAAATGAACATGTTGTGTCTGAAATCACTGTTCGGTAACAAACAAGACCACACTCATTCACCAACCTTTCTGCAGTACATTTAAAACAGAGGTTAGGTCAAATTTAACAGGTTGCAGTCTACACTGTTTGTTGTATGTGTTTGTATGTGTTAATGACCTTTTCTGTTGCACCACCCTTGCACAAAAACTGTAAAGCTAATACTACACACACATCTCTTTGACACTCTCATTCTCACCACACGATAAACCTATTTGAATTTAGTTTACCAAAGACCTTTTTGCTGACACCACCAGAAGGCCATTCGTACATTTATTTCACTGCAGTTGCTAAGGATCAAAAACAAGCTTTGGACCTCAATTTTTATCCATTTTACAATTTGTTTCTCTTACAGCCTCACAGAGCTGAGTCTTGTTTTATTACAGTGTTTTAGGTCAGTACCTGTATTGAGCAGTAAGACTGCAAAGCAATAACCTCTCATCACCTAAAGTGTTGCCAGAGCCAAGAAAAACAACACTCATGTGAATTATTGGCTCAAAGAAGTGAAAAAAAAGTTCTTACTTTGGAACATTTTCATCAACTCTCTATGCTTGTGGGGACATTTGTCTTAGAAAAGACAAATAATGCTGTTACATCAAATATGACACATATACACACATAGCATATATTCATTTTATAGGGAAGGGTACAATTCAGTAGAGACACTGTTGCAAGGCAATATTATGTTGTTTGCTGTGTATATACAGTATGTTATTCTGTGTCGGTGTGTATTTTTACTATTGGCTCTCCTCTGTCTCTCTGTTTGTCATAGGTGGTGGGATACAGAGATTTACAAATACAAATCCTCTTGGCTCAGTTGTTGAATGTTTGTCATGAGTCTGGGACAGAAAGGCAGAGCGTGTACTTGTGTGTGTGTGTGCAAGAAAGAGAGAAAGCGATAGCGAGATAAAGAATTTCATCTACTTGTCACTGCTCCACGGAGAGAGAATCAATCTCGCAAGAAGGCTGAGATGAAAATTGAAACGGTAGCATACTCCTCTCCTTTTTCTCAATTATCCAACCACATGTCACATACTCATCACACAGATCTGAAGGAGAAAAAAAACTGCAGGTAACTTCTGCTTACAGTACTTAATTAGACCACACACATGCACTTCATCTGAATGTTTTATTCATGGTGCAGATGTCTCTATGTTCAGTCAGCTGTATGATGTGAACACACCTCAAGCTCACTTTTGGGCCTTTAAGTAATTAAGACAATGCTGGTAACTTCTGTATGAGCTATGACGCGGACCAATGACTACGCACAGTATGTTCATAAAAACTTGTGTGTCTCTCTCATTTGTTAGTTCTTTCTTATGATGGTTAGTAGGTCTCTTTCTCTCTCTCTCTCTCTCTCTCATGTATCCAGACAATCTTGCATCCTAATTGGTCAGACCTCTGCAAATGTCAGAAACATCACAAATCTCTCAAAACTCCCATGTTCGCTCGCTTATCATCTCGCTTGTTCTCTTTCAAACACTGTCTTAGCTCCCTTTCTATGCCAAGCCTGCTGAGACCTTGGCAAGGACGCACACACAATCTGAGTCATTCCCTGCAGCCACAATACCAAGCATATCATCCATATTTCATCTTTTAAAAACAAATTCTATGTAAAGCACAGACATGTTGTTTTTTTTTTCAGACACTCAAAGGTCAGACATGTTTAAAACAAAGAGATGACCTTTGTCTAAAATGTCTTGGTAATATGTGCTTCGACTAGATATTTCTGTTTCTGGTGGCCTCTTTCACCATGAATGACTGTGCATGTGCATATGAGTGTCTATACAGTGTAATTATGCCTGTATGTGTGGTCCTGGCAGGTAAACGCCTGCAACGTCTTTACACACACACACACACACACACACACACACACACACACAGAGTAAGTCCTCTGTGGGAGGCAGAGTAGAAGTGAGAGGAGACCTTGCTAAATAATCCACAGGCACCACAATCCTTTACCTGTAGCTATAATCAGTGCAATTACTGGACCACTCAAGGGACAGCTGGAGAGAGGAGATGGAGGGAAGTGTAATGAGTGCACAGAAAAAGGAAGTAGAGGAGAGTTGGGGAGCATGACCAGAGGTCCCAGCACAGGCCTGAAATCTTTGCCTGTCCAGCTACTACAATGTTCATCTCGCACTCAAATCAAACACTTATCACTGGTCAAGCTTTTTAACTGTTAACACAAGAAAGACCAAAACCAACAATGAAGTTCTGTGTTACAAAACCTGAAATGGTTTATTCCTTTGCTACAGACCTCCACTGTTGTCCAAAAACTAAAAACACTTCAATGAGCCACAGTGTTGCACTGGGAGACATCTTGCTTTATTACAATGAACACGAGCCCTGTGTTTATTTTGAGTCAATCACAAACTATCCTGCTGCTGTGAGTGCTCACTAGTACCAAATGTGTTGTCAGCGCGAAATAGTCCTACATACACCCCCTGTGTGAATAACATTTGCTAAAACTACAATACAGCTGGTTTACGAGTACTGAGCCTTTGTTAAAGAATTAAACACAGTATCCGTGACCTAATTTTTCCAGTTTTCAGGAAGACAGCGTGGAAGCGATGCTGGTGCCTCCAGACATCATTGGGAAGAAAAAAATGAATTTAGGGAAGTTGGGTTTGGGCTTTTCATGGGATTTGTTTTGCCAATTTAAAATGTATAGTACTACCAGACTTATCCTTTAACTCACTGATCATGTGCACAGGGCTGTAGATATAGGTCTAACAACAATTACTGTTGCTGCTTCTTGGTATGCACAATCCCGTTTACAGCGTTTAGTGATTCACTTGTTTATTGTTGTCTGTATTACCATATTACACTTTTGTTCATCTTTTTTTTTCATTTTTGCAACTTGTGACAATAAATCTAAATTTAAAAATTCAATCTCAAGTTTCTTTGAAAGTAGAGGCATATCTCACTAGTGGCAAATATCTATAAAAAGTACATTTTCATAGCTGTCTGTTAACTATGACATGAAACCAAGTTACTGGTAATATACATTTTCATGACTTATATTTTATGCACAGGAAGTGGTGTGTTTGTCTCTGTACCGCCCATACAATTTGACTGACAAGAGTGATCTGTAGAAACTGGTACAAAAAACACATCAAGAAGACCTGGAGGTGCTGCGGGATATGAAGTGCTGCGCCATTAGCATTTAAACTGAGCAGAAACAGTGAGAAAAGCGATGATAAGACAACTGGAAAAAGAAAATGAGAAATACATTTGGGCCGTTTATATTTCTGGTAAATTTTAGTTGTGACAAAATTGTGAAATAATACAAACCCCTTCTACCAGATATTTAATAGTAAATGAAGAATTCAACAAATGTCTGTGTGTGTGTGTGTGTGTGTGTGTGTGTGTGTGTGTGTGTGTGTGACAGAGAGACAGAGACTGAGAGAGAGTGAGAGAGAGAGAGAGAGAGAGAGGGAAGAAGCGATAAAGCGGTGTGTTAGAACCTGACAGTTTGATTTCTAATGGCTTAATTATTCGAACTTTGTTGTGCCTTCTCTGAAAACAGATAAGCTGCATAATCGTACCCCTATTGGTATGTGTATGTGCGTGTGTGTATGTGGCGTGTGAAGGCATGTGTGTGCGTATGTTTTGATATCTGTTTTGTCTCACAGTGATAAAGCCAACATTTTCCACACCGACATCTCCTAACCGTATTCGCCTCAGTGGCTTTACTTTCTCCTCGATTGTTTCCAATTATACTCTTCTTCACTAAGCGCGAATTAAAGACTTTAACACCACACAGCAGACTGATTGGGCCTCACTGGCGGACAAGGGGCTCAAGTCAGAGTAAGCATTAAGAGAGAGTAGGCGAGG
Organism: Lates japonicus; assembly: GCA_033238685.1. NCBI lineage: Eukaryota > Metazoa > Chordata > Actinopteri > Centropomidae > Lates > Lates japonicus. The sequence goes on along the minus strand of BRZM01000041.1, from coordinate 3,381,502 downwards.
AGGCTTAGAATAATAATACAAGAGTTATACAGCCTTGACACCATGAAAAATTGTTGATTTGAGAGATGAGAGGAGTCTCTCTTTTTGTTGTGGTCAAAGACTAAAACAGTGGATGTAGATTAAATTAGCTACAGTTGAGCATCTGCTGTGTAGGTACTTCCACATGACTTTTTTCAGCTTCAGAATTAAGTTCCACATATTTACAGACCCCTAAAATAACAATATTTACATAAACAAAACTTCTAAAGCTCTGAACCAACTACACTACATCTAATGAGTACAAAATGGGTTAGTCTTGCATGCAACTGTAAGTAACTTCACTGGCTGCAGACATCAACATGGTTCAGATTAAAAGAGAAATCATATCATCTTTCATGGAGCGCCAGGAAACACTCCATTATATCTACGAAACCTAGTTGCCTAACGTAATTTCACCTGGCGTAGCAGCCAACAGACATCATTATAACTCAGGAGCATTGACAGTAAAAGATCATCATAATGTGATATTACAAAAGTGCAGTGTGCGAACAGATGTAGTTATGGTTCAGAATGAACAACGGCTAATAACTGACACAAGAAAAAGACAAGGAGGCAGGCAAGTATTTGGTAATAATATGTAACTGGGAGTCAGTAGTATTTATAATATGTGGCACAAAACATGTAAAACAATATGGTGCACATTTTAAATGGTGAGCACTGACTTTATTATGAGTTAAAATAAGGAGTCAAATCACACTGTCACACACTGATTTGAGAGAAAAAAAATCTCTTCGTTTCTCTTCCTGCCCTCCTTCTTCCCTTCTTTCTTTCAGTCTGGCTCTTGGAAGATCCGCTTTACACCTCTTTGACATTAAATTCTACATGGCTGCACACATGCATACAGTGCATATACACACAAATACACAACCCACACAGGGATCTGGTGTGACAAGCATATAAATGCAGGGCTTTGAATTGGATGATCTTCTATAGTTAGTGAGCTGTTTGAAGAGGCAAATCAGCGAATCTATGTACACTGAGAGATAAAGATGAAAGCAGCAAATGAGAAGAGCAGATAGAAATAGAGAGGGCTCTCAAAAGTCTGAAGAAAAGTCAGGTCTCTGCATCACTGACATTCCTCCTCCGCCCTCTTTCTTCCTCTCTTCATTTCACTCTTGCTGTCTTTGCTCTCCTTCTACTGCAAGGTCATTAACTTACACTTGGGGGGTGGCAGTAAAGACAAGGACAGGAAAGAAAAAAGCAGAGTTTGACTTGGGCTGGCAAGGACATGAAGCAAGCGGCAAAGCAGTCTGTGTGTAAAGAGATGCAGCGGAGGGAAATGGCAGGGCAGTGAGGGGATTTTAACCCCTCGTCAACTAGACAAACTGTAAACATGAGAAAATTCCAACTTTATATTTATATTTATACTTTAGGAAAAACATTGTAGAGGGAATTAATCTTATGATCACATTAAACTTTTGATGTCCTTTGGTAGTGAGATAGTCTCCTACATGAAAGAGACTGGAGGGGTCACTTCTGGGGAGTTCTATATATCACCAAAATGATGACTCTAATGGTTTGGTCTATATCAGTTTAAAGCAAATATGTGTAGAATATGATAGCATTTTGTAGAATTATTCTGATGTAGAAAAATTAGACTTAAGGTGATGTTTTTGGTTTGTTTGTTTGTTTTTTCAGCATACCCATGTAATTACTTATAGTTTTCAGTGTTTGTGGCGGACTCCGCCATTCCTACGCTGGATTCAAATTGCCCTCATATGCATTAGGTATTCACAAGAAACAATGTAGGGGCATTAACGCTGACTGCATTTATTCATAAAAAACGCATCTACATAACAAGAAAACGGTGACTTGTATGTAACTGAACAGAACTGAACACTGAAAACAATGGTTGCATCAGGTAATTAAGTATGACATGCATCAAATTTACTCTCAGTGAGTTCATTATTAGCCTCATTTTTGCCATTTTGAATGTTCAAAGAAGCAAAATTTGAAAACACTGAAATGAAGCACATCAGCGTTTCCTACAGGCTGAGGATTTTTTTGGTCGACAGAACTGAACATTGAGAGTCGGCACTGAACAGCAGTAAATTCAAAAGCAATTTTACCTCAATGTACCACTTAAGCAGACACTTGCGTTTTGTCAGTGTTATTGAATTTGAAATATTTGCTAATGAATCCATTAATGAGCATAGTTAATGACTCCATAAGTAGTTCAGTTTAATTTATCATAGTGATTGCAATGGGTTATTAGGCTGTTCAAATGTGTCGTTTTCCAAACAGCAGATATTTCACCTTTATAAAAGAAAAACAGGGATGATTCAAAGTGCCATAATCATACACCATTTCTTCAACACACAGGGCATGTGGATCTGCAGTAACATTTTTAGCAGGCAGTTACTCTCTGTATGCCATTATCGACCATATCTAAAAGAAACAGATAAACATGGCAGATTGACTGTGTCATGTTGTAGATCATTTTACGACAAACACCATCAATATAATAATCATAACCAGCCTAAATGGCTGAGCTTGAACTGCAAAGGCAATTTAGAGTCTTAGCGCCTTATCAAATAGCACACACACACACATCCATAGTCCCACACATTAAGATCCTATTCAGAATGATTGGCCATTATGCTGTAAGAGCAGATTACATAGTAACGGTAAATGAATAAAACTGTCAGCATTATTCATTTACACATGCCTATTATGTGTACACGCGCACGCGCGTGCACACACACACACACACAGGTATAACAGTAATTTTATAAATTCACACACACACACACAATTAAAAACAGTCACAGCCTTGCACCCATACATGCTAACAGACTGCCCATTTTGTGCACATACTGTAGAAAGATATTGTGTATTGCATACAGCACATACACACACACATATCCATATACATGAGGAACAACAGCAGATGGTTGAGTGACCCTGAGGTTTTGTCCCTGCGTCAGTTTGCTTGACATTCTGGACACAGTTGTCACTTAGACTTAGAAGCAGTTCTGCCCCCCATCTCACAGAAGATACACACACACACACACACACAGCCATACTGTACATGCACAATCACAGAAACACACACACACAGTTAATCAGTGACAGCACAGATTTTGCCTCGTGAGGACCTCAAAATTATTTTATGGTTGGGCTGTTTTCAGTCCTGTAAAGCTGCAGTGTATCAGGGCAAAAATATAAAATGCACTTAAAGCAGAAGAAAAGTTAGTTTTCCCCTTAAATGCAGATTCAAGGGTCAGTTTCAGTTTTCAGGCAGCTTTACCACTAAGAACAAAATCTGATGATCTTAGAGGCTAAGCTCCAAACAAAATAACACTTGAAACGTTCTTCATTTAGCTTTTTACTTCTGGCCCTTCTTGTTAAGTCATTCTAACTCTATCTATCTATCTATCTATCTATCTATCCATCCATCCATCCAGTGTGCATGTTTGAAAGATTAACGTATAAGTGTGTACGTGGTTCACAGGGTCTACAAGGGTGATGAATTGCCAGTAATTTTCTATAGGCTATGATTATATGAGACTTCATAAATTAATCTCTTGTGAGCAGCGCATACACACAAAGAGAGGGTGGTGATTTGCAAAGTTATGAGAAGGAAATGTCAATTCCACGCTCCACTCTACATAAAGACCTTCATGGGTCTTCTTCCTCTACTGTTCAGTTATTAGTGGCTGTATTGCTGCGCGCGATGGATGGAACAAGACTCTCTCTTTACAGATGCACACAAAGAAAACACAGGAAGAAACACAACACACTTGCACCATCACAATTTACACAACAACAATTTAGCACTTAAAGGATCTCCACATGTGGTTGCAAACTATGTAGAAGTTGAATAAAACATTACAGTACATGAAATTGAATTAATTAATGGCCTGGCTCTCCAAGCTAATCTCAGAAAAAGAAATGATCATCCTCCTGGTAGTCTTCCATAAAATACAGAGCTATGATGGTAATGGGATTTTGATGATTTTAAGATTGGAATGATACATAATGCTTCACATGAAGGCTTTCACTGCAAAATGCAAAACCCAGGTGGTTAAAAAAACTGCCACTAGTTGAGAAATTTATCAGGTATTATCTAAAAAATGATTCTCTTTGAAACACTGCTGTGTGCAGTAAAGTACAGATTACTTTTATTCATTCTGGTTCTCAATTTGTCACTTCTTGTATTGCTCACTTTGGAATACAGCATTATAAGTTTATAGCAGTGATGGATGTCTTCAAATTAAGTTTAGGCTATGTGGATGATATGCTGATTTTTGTTGCTGTCAGTTGTTGTTTATCAGCTGTCTCAGAAATGCTACGATGTTTGACGGTTTCACACCCAAGTTAAAATTGCTCTTCTGTTGTGTGAACGTCTCAAGCGCTACAACAAAGAAAGGAAGAAGTCGAGGAATGGGACAGCAAGGCATGTGAGAGAAAGCTGTGGAGGTTTCAAGACAGAGAGTTACACCAGCTTTTGGCAGATGCTGTCATTAAAAAGACACAGTCAAACACTTCCAGCTGTGTAAGTGGAGTGACTGTTCACAAAAAGAAGATGATGATTCCTTATTAATAATACAGTGCAACATATTTTGTTAAAAAACTCCCAGTGGGACTGTAGACAGTAGACTTAATTGTGATCTATCTGGTCACGCCTTCGCTTTGAGTCAGCACTGGTCAAAGATTTATTAAGCTTTGAGCAAGACATTATGGGTGGAGTTATTACATAAGCTTTTTGGCATCTGTGGGCAAAATGTATGTGTATGTGTGTACATACATCTTTGACTACTTTAGGCAACAGACTGTATGCACATGTCCATCTGTCCTTCTCTGTGAGTGTGTGTGTGTGTGTGTCTATGTGTGGTATTTGTAAATGTATAGCATGTAGTGTGTCTGATGTATGCATGTACTAGACATATCTAGCTTCTTCTGCAAGTATGTGTGTGTGGGTTTTTTTTTCATGCTCACGTGCATCAGGCAGGGGCTACACTGTGGGCAATTATAAAGCAGGACTGCGGAAGGGTCACAGAGAATAATATCACACTCACTCATTAACATTTCATACTGTACCAAGCATTGGCTGTTTGGATAGATGACAGCCCAAAACTGTCTGGTTGCATAATGTCACAGAGTTAATGCAGAATTTCAAGATGAATTATGGGCTTGCTTTAAAAGCAAGTTTACAGGATCCCTGATGGGTTTATTTGTATTTGGGCACACAATTTCACAACTGGACTGCTGCACGCAGCCTCAACACATATTAATGATTTACTTGTAATGATATTATGCATTATATGTGGGAATTTATTTCTAAAAAATGGTGTAAAAAGAACAAGGTTTCACTTGTATTACAATATGTAGTACTTATACAGTAAGTCTAAAAACTGATATATATAAACTGATATTTTACGATAAGTAAAAGACAATGTATAAATAGTGTGGTAATGTGAATGGGATCACTTGTAATGATGAACCTGCAGGGAATTATCACCCTTAGCTTTAAGAAGCATTATAGTGATTTAACTGCTTAGCTGTCCAGTTTGTAAGTTTTGGTTCACATGAGTGATTTCATAACATAGTTTTTAGCCACATAAAAGCCAGATATTTCTCACAAGAGTTGGTGGAGACCAAAAACAGAAAACTGAATATTGGACTTAGGTTTGCCAGGTGGCCAGAAACACGACCCCGAATGAAAAGCTAATGTTGTTCCATAACTGCTGGATGTGTGATCTGCATGCTAAAAAGTTCGCCATGTGTTCACCAAAAAATCAGTTATTGCAAGTTTAACAGAATCATTTTAACCAAAACCACAATGTTTCCCCAACCTTAACCTTAACCAAGTCATTTTTTTCAACAGTTTACATAGGCACTGACAAATGATAACTTCCTGCTGATAGTGGCAGATATCATACTGGTGGGCAGTTACAAATGATGTATTTTGTCATTTAATTTGGAGGATTTCTTGTAACTTAGACTGCAGCTGATTTGATGTGAACAACTGCTGGCTATAAACAACAAAGAAAACAAGATGCTCTGTACTGCATGTCATTCAAACTCCACTGCCATTCAAAACACTGTCACCCAAACAAACTTAGCCAGAGGGAGTACCTCCAGTTCCACGTGTGGGACCCTCCAACTGCCTTAAAAAACTTTGAACTAAAAAAATATACACTAGCTGTATGCATATTTTCCAGTAGGAAAATGGAGCTGATATTTTTCCAGTATTTAGAGTCATCTAGGCAGAGAAAGTGAATTACTTATCCTCTGTTTTGTCCCATGACAACTTTCTTGCCCAACGAAATTGTTACGCTCGATGAACAGGATGCATTAAACTGCCTTCCCAACTACAAAATGTAAAGGTGTCAGATCCCAGAAGAAAAGCAGGTGGACTTCAGAATGTAATGTTTTATCCAAATCAGTGACCTGTAGAGCTTACTGTGTGTTCAGTAATCACCTCTGTCCTTCAGATCACACTTTATGACTGCATAAGAGAATGCAATGGGCCCTCTCTCTGCTCACTCCAGCTATGAAATAATAAGTGTGTGAGAGAGAGAGATTGAGAGAGACAGCAAGAGGGAAGAGGAAAAGAGCGTTAATTAACTAGTGCTGACATCTGCAAGCTTTTTCTTATTAGGATCTGATTAGGGGAGAAAGCAGGAATTACAGGTGCTACGGGAGAGATGAGAGGGAGTTAGAGAGTGGAGAAAAACAGGGAGAGACTGAAAAAAGAGGTAACGAGGAGTTGGAAGAAAATGGGGAGGAGAGTAAGGGAGATGAAAGGAACAATCTCCACTCTGTTTCCAGGTTTAGAACAGGAATATTTCCCAGGGGGCTGAACGACGCTGGGCTTTTGCCCTTCAGCACACAGAGAAGGTAACTGTCAAAGTGGACCTTATTTACCCCCCTCACATACACACACACATATACACACAAACAAACACAGTCAAGGTCCTGGCAATAATTAAATATTATAATTTATTCAGCTTGAAGATGATAGGAGGGTTATCATTTGTCATCATTTTATAAAATGCTGATGTACATATTGATGTCAGTGGTGAAGAAGCACTCAGATCCAGAACGACAGTATAAAAATCCTGTATTTGAGATCCTACTTCAGTAAAAATACAGACTTATTCTCAACAAAATGTACATAAAAGGTCCAAAATAAAACTCATCTTGCTAAGAAAAAATCCAACATATTGTTACAGCATATGTTATATGTTTTGATTGTAATAATACAAATGCATCAATGTGTGAGTTGCATTTCACTGTTAAAGCTGGCTAGTATAGGAACACGCTCAAGGAACATGACAAAGCAGTCCAAGGCATTGACCAGGCTTCCAAATTCCCCAGATCACAATCTGATAGAGCATCTGTGGGATGCGCCAAAACAAGCCAGATCCATAGAGGCCCCACCCTACAACCCATGGGACCTGTAACATCTGCTGCCAGTGTCCCAGTGCCAGACACCACAGGACAGCCCCAGAGGTCCTTTGTCCATGCCCCATAAAAAATAAGACCTGTTTTGGCAGCACAAGGGGGACCTACATAATATTTGGCATGTCCCGCAGATGCTTGATCAGATAGGATATGGGGCAATTTATCTCAATCTTTCTAGCAGATTTTCTAAAGCTCTGTCAGATTGGACAGGAAGCATCTGTGACCTGCCATCAGGTCTCTCCACAGATCTTCAGTGGGGTACAAGTCTGGGCTTTTGCTGGGTCACTCAGGGACAGTCAGTGACTTGTCCTGAAGCCACTCCATTGTTGTGCTGAAAAGTACCACTGTGAACCACTGTCCCAGTCTCAAGTCACATGCAGGTTTTCTTACATTCATCCTTCTCTCAATTCTGACTGTTCCCCTTTTCCCGGCCACTGAGAAGCACCCTCATAGCATGATGCTGCCTGCCACCAACATGCTTCACTGTAGGGATGGTACTAACCAGGTGATGAGAGGTTCCTGGTGTTCCATAGTGTTTGGAATCCTGACCAAAGAGTTACATTTTTGTCTCATCACCAGCTACTCTACCATAGAGGCCTGATTGATGAAGTGCTGCTAAGATGGTCATCCTTCCAGCAGGTTCTCGCATCTCTGCAAAGGACTTCTGAAGTTTTGTCCTTTTGACCTTTCTGACCCAGGTCCTACTGGCCTAATAACTCTGGTTGGCTGAACAGCCAACTAGGAGGAGTTCTGGTGGTTCGAAACTCATTCCATTTTTCAATTATTGAGGCCACTGTGCTCCTGGGAACACTGATCTATGCCTAACCACAATGTTGCAGTGTTGCTTGGACTTTGTGGCTTAGCTTTTGACCTGACATGCAGTGTGAATTGCATGACCTTAGGTGGGTGTCTTTCTAAACTATGTCCAATCAATTCAGCTTGCCACGGATGGCTGATTCTTGCACTCACACTGTTTGCATGTTGTCATAATGTAATCTCAGTTTTTACAAGTTGGATCAGATCATTGAGTAATCTAAATGCATAACACAACAGGAGGACAACAGAAATTGCTGCTGCCCAGTTTCTTTTCTTTCTCTCCCTCTCTGTGGTGTTGCTAAAAGAATCTGAATTAATCAATGAGTTACAACCTACTGTAACTACAGTGTGTTTGAATGATGTTTTGTCTCTGCTGTCTGCAGCTGTATGCTGTACTGAAGTTTACTTTCTATACTTATTTCTCCTCCCCAGCAGTGCCTCCCTTCCTTCATCACAAAGCCACACACACATTCACACTTGGAGATGACGTGAACTTGTTACCTAAAGGCTCATTCAGTCGCCAGCACCTTCCACACCCACAGCTCCCGCCCAGCCATGTGAGACAACATTATGGTCACTAGATTGCTTTCTCTTATAGAGCCTCTCAGCCACTGCTGTACTGCTTGCAGAGTCAGATAACAACTGTTGATAACTTTTTATATTAAAGCCGCACTGGGACACTTCGCATCTTGGTGCAGTCATCATATTTGTACTCACCACCTCAGCCGGTCACTGATGATTTATATAAAAGGACAAATTAAGTGGACAAGGTAGAGAAAGATATCACACCTAACGCCAAAACTGGACTTTTATTTGAACATTACAAGAAAATTACAGAGTGCATCTTTAAACTGGTTTGAGTCGCGGACTTATTGGTAGTTTTCATCGACCTCTGAATAAAATAATGGAATAGTAATGCAAGAGGTGGAAGGATTCTGACTTTGGTGTGTCATGGTAACAGCAGTACATCTGGACACACCTAGGAGGAGAAATAACTCTGGAACTGAGGGAAATTCAACACTCTGTCAGAATGTAATTAATGGGCTTTTCAAATTCAGGGTTCTAAAGTTCAACTGTGAGATGCTAGATATCACCTGGAGAGTTTCTATTTGTGTTCTTCCCTGAACCGCATCCATGTGCTATGAATGCCTGCACACACACACAAACAGTCATAATAATACTAATCATACATGTTCTGCTTGCTGATAAACTCATTATCATCTAAAACAAGGCGGATGAAAAGGTTGGCAGAGTGACAGACAGATGAAGAGAGAGGTAAACAAAGTAGTGGGTGAGATTATTGTTGGTGTATAATTTTTACACCACCTCTCAAAGTGAACTTGGTTAAATGAAACTAAATAAGATCAAGTAAGGCAAGAGAGAGCTAACATGAGCAGGATCAAGTCAACCAAAACACCACTGAACTACAGATATGGTCAGAGAGACACAGAACCAAGACAGACTAAATGTTGAAATGATGTATGGTAAATATTCCAACTGTGTGTCTGTTTGTAACTCATCCACAACACCAGGGATTGTTTACTCAGCAGTATATAACCTGGGAAAACATCAGGCTGATTTGGACAGAGAGGCTGACACAGCCTTGTGGGGTCCTGCAGCTCATAGGGTGTTTTGCCCAAAAGTACATGAATTTCCAGAAGGCTTATAGTATTGACCTGGTTTCCCATAAAACCTTAATATTCATTTACACAAAACCTGTTGTTGCTGCAGAAAAACAAATGTCAAGTAAAAGTAAAGGGCTTGAATAAACCTAAGTTGGCCTTATTCATAGTTTAGCATATTTTCTTCAAAGTGATATGATTGTCACCAACCAAACACACTCCATGCTATAAAATTTCACTGGATCTGTTAGTTGTAATCAAGAAGTAAGAATTTTTATGGTCTTCTAGGAAACCTGATGGATACCAAACATGGGGGTAATGTGAAAGATACAACCAGAGGGTACTCCATAACTGCAGTAACTAGCACTCTCTCCATTTCCCTATACCGCTCTCTTGTAAATATCCTAGTAATAAATTAAATAACAGCTAATTTTAGGACATTATGAGTAAGTTTCCAGGACATTAGCTGGGAAACATTGACCTGTAAAATGTTTATCACCACATTTTAATGGATCAGATTGAGACAAAAAAAAAAAAAAACTGATAGAAAACTGACTGGAGATCAGAATGTCAAGCAAATATTCATGCCTTACTGGAGAAATGTAGTGTATTAATAATGTCATATTTGAAACAGGGCGGCGCGGTGGTGTAGTACATATATGAAAATGTGAGTGGTTAAGGTTCTATATGCTTTCAAATTCCTGTGATAGACTGGGCGATCTGTCCAGGGTGTAATTTATCACCTAGTGTCAGGTGGGATCGGCTCCAGCTCCTCTGCATCATTAAGGATATAGATAATGGATGGATAGATATTTAAACACATATACAGACAGAAACATGAACGCTGTCTACAAAAGACTCATCCAAGTGGAAATCTAACTTAAAATGCAATGGAGAAGCATCACAGCCATGAACTCTGGTCACGTTCAACTTCATTTTTCAGAACAACACATTAATAAGTTAGGGAGGAATCAGTTAACTTAAACTGTCTCCATTTGTTTGTGCATGTGTGTGTGTTTTGTTTGTGTGTGTGTGGTGGTGGGGGGGTAGTGTTAAATGTCATTTTTCTGTCTGTCTGTCTGGGCCGCCTCGGGTCATTACAACATCACACCGGAGGACAAGAGTGGAGTAAAACTGACAAATGAACCTGTCTATCTGATCACACACACATACACTCACATACACACAGATGGCGGGATAGTCTCGTACATCAGCGACCTGATGGAGATCTGGCACAGGCTAACCAGCTGGAAAAGTGACCCTCTGGTTAATGGAGTGGCCGAGGGAATGAGAGGATGAGAGGGAGAGAAGTAGAAGATGAGTGAACGAAAGTTGCAGAGGCAGAGGAAGGAAATGAGGGTGTGTGAGAGAGAGAGAGAATGGCTTGGGGAGAAAAATTTTAAATTTTGAAAAATGTGACATTAAAATGGAAGAGAGAAGTCAGACAGGAGAAGAAACAAAAACGATCAGGTTATAAAACAAGTTGCAAATAAGCTAACTTTTGAGCTTCAAGATCCAAGTGGTAATAAACCAGAATTATCCTTTAAACCAACTTAACTCCAGCCTACAGGTCACCTGATGTTTATACATTAAATTTACTTTGACTACTAATATGAATCACCATCTTTGTCCTGTATTATTAATCTAGTGTGTGACCAGCAGAACAAGATGGAGAGAAGAGGAATCTGTTAGCCTTCATTTCTTACAGCAGTAATTATGAGAATATCATCCAACAGCCAAGCATGAAATCATGTCATCTAGTCTTACTGGACAGAAAGAGAGAGGATGGAGGATGACGGATGAATGAAGAGAAGGAGGAATAGACTGACAGATTAGAAAAAATAGAGACTATAGATAGATAATCGTTGTCACAAGCTCAGTTTTTCTCTCCAATTAGGGAAACTAGGATTGTCTGTTCATACTGCTCGGGACCATGCACACACATTTATACACACTGTATGTGATTAACTGGATTAAACACAAGCAGATGTCAGTGCCATTCAAATGACACCCCAGCAGTTTCCTTACGTGGCATGTTACCACTACTCATTTTTTGCTTTACACATGTCATTTCACACCTAACGCTGACCAAAACAGTGTTAGATGACACGCGAAAAGCTTAAAATGTGAAGACATGTGAAATGTCCTGAAAATGGCCTGCTATGTACACAAAATCCCATGAGACCATGTTACTCTCGCCAGCCACTGTTTCATGTTATCTATGAGCCTGTTCCAGCTGTTGTGGTGGCTATAATGTGTGAGTGTGTAACTTTATGTATGTGGGATAAAGGAAGGGCACCGGTGCAACGGGAATGAGAGAAACAGAGGGAAAAGTAATGGGCAGAAAGGTGAAGCATTTGTCATGTCAACACTCTGCCTGCCATCAGCCATCAACTCATTTCACCTTGGACATGGAAAATACAAACACACACACATGCACTGTCTACAGGTCACTGCCAGCCACAGACTGACTGCTCTTTGGTCACATAGAAAATCTGTCACTAGACATTCATACACAACAAAATAGTATTTAAGCAGACAGGGTGAGGAGAGGAAGTAGGTAAGGTATATAATTTGTGCAGTAGAAGCAGAAGAAATTTAGTTATTTTTTAGTAGTTATTCTTTTACTAAAGCCTTAGTAAAACTCACACCACTAACTGAATCCCTGCAAAGCAGTCCCAGGTGTTTACCTATGTACCCAAGGTCACACTTTTCAATGAATTATTCTGCCATGTGATAGATGGTATCGACAGCAGGGGAGAAAAATAGTCTCAATATGGGCAGCGACAGCGTTTCCCCAGGGCGGTTGAGGTAGGGGGTAAACTGTGCTTTGTCTCCCGTGGAGCTGTGTGTGCAAAAAGTTCTGACAAAGTCATTTTTACACAAGGGGAAAATTTAAATCAGAGTCAAACACCACTTTCAGCAAAACACGTCATTCCTCAGACATAAATCTGTTGCTGCTTTTCAACACAGCATGTCATTTTTCTGACTCTTTAAATCAAAGTAGATTGTCTGAACATGGTCTTTATCACCTATTTCACATAGTCACACACACTCTCACCTCAGTGCTGCTGAAGACTTTGTTGCCCAATAACATTATAATGCAATACTGCACTTATATTGATTTTCTTGTGTTCACTCGCTGAAGGAGAATTAGAGAATACCGCTGCTGTATCTGTGTGTTGAACATATACTGTCATGTATGTCTGTAAGGTGACAGCCAGTGCGCTTAGCTTAGGACAAAGACCAGAAACATGGGGAAACAGCTGGCCTGACTCTGCCCAGTAACCACCACATCCAAAGCTTATTAACTTTATATCTCATTTGTTTAAGTCGTATGAAAACCAAAGTATAAAAACATCAATTTGCTGTTTTCTTAGAGCCATAGAGTCTGCCCTGGTTGCTTGGCAACTGCCCCCAGCCAAGATACAATCCAGCACAAAATCCCCAGTAAGATGAGAAATTGTTTTTTTTTATGTAGATTTTGTATGGATTAAAGAAACAAGATATAATGTGTTAACCACTGAGCTTTAGAGGTGCTTGTAGATTGCTTTTGTTACCTTTGGACAGAGCTCAGCTGTTATGACCATGGTAACAACTGTCTCATGTGACTCTCCTTCCAAAAATGTCAAACTATTCCTTTGAAAATCCAAGTAACTGAACTGTTAGTACTGATAGCACTGACTTAATAGCTTTTAATTACATTTGTGAGCTTCTTTAACACTTTTTTTTTTTGGCTTAATAGATATCAGAGTAAATGACTCCCAGTCTAACATGCTGCCTTTAGGTCAAGTGGGAAAAATCTCAATTAGAAGCACAGTGCACAATATAGATCTAAGGATGTAATGCTCTCACTGTGCCTTTCTATCTTGCTCAGATGACCCAACACAAAAACAATTAAGATAAATTTGGATCGATTTTAAATTATACACAAATGAGTGAATTTTTACAGGGCTGAGATACAAAATAAGTAGAAAAATCCATACATTGTATTTAAGGTGTTAAGAAGCAAATGCCCTAAAAAGTATGGTCTACTGCCACACAAACTACAAACAATGTAAAGTGGTCCGCAGGGAATGTTTCGGGTTGTCCCAAGAGATGTATTTTGTACAGTTTCCTTCTGAAATGCAGCCACCTGGGTATTGTGTGCGCGTTCCAGGATCAACAATCATTTGTCTAAATTCAGCTTTTTGCAACAACGTTATGTATGAGGAAGTCTGCAAACATAAAAACACATTTTGACATCTACTTACTAGACATACACAAAACCTCACCCCCGCACACACTCACTCCCTACTACACAAGTGATTTGGCTCGGTACATTCAATCACATGCATGATCGACAGCCACTAGCTAATGTTTAAACATTATGTTCTCCATGGCCCAATAGCAGATCATCCCCAAGCCCTGCAGGAGCACTGATTGGTACATTTAGTGCATGAAACACAGGGTTTCAGCTCGCCTCACCACATCCGAAATCGAAGACGTGCTACGGATTTATGATAAACAGCTGAGACAAAAGAGTCCAGACTCTGACGCAGAGATAATGTGAAAAGATACAGAGGTGGGTTGACAGCAATGAGAGTGGTGTTTTTCCACAGGTACAAGAAAGAGAGAAAGAGACAAAGAGATATTTAGTGCAAGAATGAGAGGTACAGAGAGAGAAATAGAGAGTTTAATGGACACTGAAGCAAACAAAAAGACAACCAGCTCCCAAAAGAAAAAAAACAAAACATTTATACGTAGAGAGATTTGTCTCTGCAGGAAACTAGTTGGGTCACATTTAATTTCATGTTCAGTAGATCTGAAACTCTTCTCCATCTCCTCCAGTTTTCTGCTTTCTCTTTCTCTGCGTTCTTCTTTGTCTGTATGCTTTTCGCACTCTCTGTCAACCACACAGCTACTCACAAGATGAGTGATGGAAGGAAGGACAGGAAGGCGGACGGCGCAGATAAAAGAAAAGTCAGGGCAGATGGGAAGGAGGGAACAAGGAAAGAGGGAGGGCTACAGGGCTGGTATCATGTCTTTTTTGGGGACAGGACAGTGAGTATAAATAGATGGTCACTGTGAATGCAGCTTGTATCACGCTCACACACCTAAATACTATTCTTACGCACACATACTGCAGCAGACTGAGGTTATGGGTGAGGCACTGTACATGATGTGCCCTAGTTGGTGGAAACTAGGCTATAAAGAACAGAGAGAGAACACACACACACACACACACAGTAACTCAGTTGGTCCAAGGCCTGACGTATGCAGGTTGCTGTTTTGTTCCACCATGTGAGCATCATGTGGCCTGATCTCTGTGGGAAAACTTCACTTTACATTACATTACAGGGTTACTTTTAAATTTAATTTTTTGATATTGCTAACAAGTTACCTCATTGTCAGATTACTCTTGAAGGGGTACTCACATACTCCTGAGTATAACTCAACTTGTGAAATAGTTTTATTATGTATATTGTGGCTATGGAGGGGATTTCCATAGTTTGACAAAATAACCCTGTTTATAGTAACCAGAGTTTGGGCTTGAGCGATAAATTTTTAATCAGGAGGCCTGTGTTACAAACTGGAAGTGTGAACTTTGAAGAAGTGAGTATTTAAGGGCAGTGGGGGCCTAATTAAAGACACTATCCAGTTGCAATATGGGAAATGGAGTGCAGCTTCATTTTTGACCACTCTCTTTCTTTCAAATCTGTCACTTTTAGATCTTGAAACTTTCAGGAAGTGCAACCCTAAATTACTGGAGTGGCCCTTTAAAGCTGCATTGACAATTTTTTGTTGTTTCAGTTTGTTTGTTTTTTGCCACCTGTGGCAACAAGCTGAAAACAGAATACTGACATATTACCATTTTATAAGGTATAAAGTTACCTATTTACATATCTAGCAGTTACAAAGGGAAATAAGCATTTATTAGGAGTTTCTGGCCACCTGGCAAATGTATGTTTAATATTCACTCTCCTTTTAGCACTGTTTTGGTCTCCACCAACTCTTGGGGGAAATATCTGGTGCTTTAGCTGTGCTTTCGCTGCTAAATGCTCAACTGCATTCTCCAGCTATAGCTAACTTTGTATGTCTGCTGTGGCTTGAAACAGAGTTGATGAAAGCAGAGTTTGCACTTTGACTGGAAAAATACAAAATGAGCTGAAAGAGGCTGAGGTGAACTGCAGAGTCAGCTGATAATTCTCTGTTGGTCTATAACTATGAACACTAACATTCACATTACACATTGTCATTTGACCACCTGATTATATAAATTAAAAAAATCGATACTAGTGCAGCTTTAATTAATGCAGATTTCATCTTTTTGTTTTGAGTGCCTGAGACACTAACCCTAACCCAGAGAAAGGTTGTACAAATCTGTGGTTTGTAGGATTTTTCCAGCAATCCTGAAGATGTGGAAAACCTAAATGCTCCCTCTGTCCTGCAGTCTTTATCTCTTTCTGTTCCTTGTCTCTGTCTAACTGGCTGTCAGGTTGACTTGCCTATACCGCTGGATGGCCTGTTGTTGATTTGTCAGTCTAGCTGTGCGTTTGGCTGGTGAGCCGCTTGCCTTTTGGGCTGCCAGTTTGTCCGTCCAAATCGCTATCTTTGTCTTTCACTGTTTCACTCCTCCTGAAAAACTCACATGCTCACTCAGTAACTCAGACACACATACACACTCATAGTTGCTTTTTTTAAAATTCAGTCTCAATCAGTCTGGTTGGACAGCCGACCTTGAAGAAGCCCTTTGATTTTGACCACGCCAGTATTTCTGCTCCGCTGGGGACTTAGATTGAGAGGGCTTTTTTGTCCCCTCTCTGATGCACTGTAGTCACTCTTTCTCACTGCAGTGCTTCCCTCCTCCTCTTCAAAGAAAAAGTAACACCAGCTGCCATCTGCTGCACAAAATGCAGTACTGCACCCTTGCGCTCACTACCCAAGCACTCCTCAAACCTGGCCAGTTGAGAGTTCACTTTTTGGAGAGTGGTTGTGGCTGATTTAAAATGCTTAATGCCTATTGCATTTCATTCTGCTTCATGAAACTATATTCTCATTGATGATGAGTTCTGAATGGAAACCTTCTGAATCATTTAGTTGACACTTCTTTTCAAAAAAGCTTACTGTGCCATAAACGTAATGTAGGTGGAAATCGAAAACCCCTTCTTATCAATTCACACAAGTATGCAGGAGATGTTACCAAGTGCTCAGTATTGATTTTAAGTTATTTTCTGTGGAGTGGAGGACTTGGCTTTAAAATTCAGCCAATCTACTCTTAACCACAAAAAGTCTTCAAGGGATATGAACATAATCTAGGCATTTGGCTGGAAAAGAAAACTGGGATGGTTTTTAAAACTGTTAACACAGAGAAAATCTATCAATTTAAGTGATTTGGCACAATGGCGAATGGCTAAAGAGCCAATGCCCAGATAGAACAGCTGCATTTGAAACTGTATGACTTCTGGTGAATCTCTGTCAATTTCTGCTGGGGCATTGTCCGCAGCAGGGCTATGAACCTTAATGAGCCCTCATGAATAGTAATGAATATCATGATACAATATTGCTCTCTCCGCTCAGATAGGTCAGAGTGGCTCAGCTGGACACCAGCATCCATCCATGGAGCCAATAGGGGCACAGTGTCTTGCTCAAGGACACTTCAGCAGAGCAGATGTTTGCTCTCATGGGACTGACTTGAACCAAAACCCCATCGGGTGAAAACATTCCACCCTGCTGCCTGATGAAGAGGAGAGGATTGCTGCCTGCAGCAAAAGAGAAAAGATACAGCTGTTCAGTTTGGGATTCAGTTGGTTTCAATGGTTCAAGAGTGCAATATTCTGCCAAACTCACTCTCCTTTCAGACACGTCTGTCCTTTTTCTAATTCATGAGCCTGCCAGTGGATTAGTGCAATTGAAAGTGCAGCCATTAGCCTTGTCGGGACAGAAGAACTTTTACTGGAAGGGGTAAGGTAATGTCATTTTTATGGACGTAATTCATTGATCACATGAATCACATGAAATGATTACTATGATTATTATTTTGGGTCAAATAACTTGTGAAAAGTGGAAAGATATAAATCCCTTTGATCAAAGACAAAGGAATCCAAACTCACTGTATATATATAGGCTCTAAGATGATCATACTGAGTTGTGCATCACACCTTTACCAGTATTGATAGCATATTTAGAAATAAATATGGTTTTGGTAACTATAACAATAAGCTTTACCTTTTGGGTAGTAGAGGCAACTGTGGCTGTATATTTTGTTGAGAGTAGGAGAGAGACCAGACTGGCTCAGGGACAGCTGAAATTACTGTTGAGCCTTCTGGCAGTTGTGAGCCTGATTAAATGAAACATCTGTGAAGGATGAATAACCCTTGTGTCATACAACTACACTCACAAACTCAACCATGTAACATTGAGATTAGGTAGGGGATAAATATGGCACTGCCTGTCAGATAGATTTGATCATGACTACCTGTGGTTCAGAACTTCACTCTTTTGACCTCTGGATGCTCAGCTTTGATTTTTAGTACAAAGAGCTGCAACATCAAATCCGGTGCTGCAGTTAATAGATTTCTGCACATAATTTACTACAGTATATCCAAATAGCTGACAAAAAGGTAAAGATTTCCCTCACCCTGGTATTGTCCTGGAATACTCATCTCGTCCCAGCAGGGATATTTGCCATAATCCACAGGATTACCTGAATTGACTGGAGAAGACTCACCCAGAGAAAACTACAGAAATCCAAATGCTAGAATTGAAAAATGTAAATCTAACTATAATGGGGGAATCTCTGTCTGTCTGTGTTTCAATTTTCTCGACAATCAGTCATCTAATCAACTTCAAAACTTTTTTGGATGAGTGGTTCTCAAGAAAGCTTCAAACATTGCTTTTCTACATGTTATTTGACATGAATAAAAAGGCTTAACTACACTACAAGGGTAGTGTAGCACCCAGACAATTCACAGGGCACACATGCCAAGGTTTTAAGGCAGAATTAACAGGCAGAATTCAACTGCTACAGCACACTCTACGCCATTGCCCAGACACTATTAGAGCAAAGCACCCACCTTCAGCAGTGTATTGCTCAGGACCCATGGAAGTGCAGTGTTGAGTGTGAAGTTGTTGGGACGATGCCCTCAAGAAAACTGCAATATGCACCCACTCAACATCTGGAAGGGTTGTGCATGGATCCAACATCCAACAGTTTTTTGTTTATTAGAATACTAATAATTTATATTAGGTCGATGGCAAGATGTTTTGACACTGAGTTAGTACATCCATGTATCCACTGAAACCACAAGTATGTTTGCATTTCTACATCTGTTTTTCTCTTCTACAGAAGCAAAACCAAACTGGGTTTTACAAAAAGCACAGTAGATAAAACACACTGTACTTCCCTTGGTGATGTAACAGTACACTTATGCAGCAGAGAAAAACATTCAAATGAGTCAAATTTGGGAAGTGAAATGGAAGAGTTTTAGAGTGATCCTCGCTTCCCCATTTCTTTTTGCATTTTATTACATCTATATTTCAGGTGTTCTGAAGAGGGTCTTAGCCAGTGAGATTTACATAAGCGAGCAAAGAAAAAGCTTGAATTTGTACATTACTGACACTGAAAAAGCAAGTAAGAAATGCAGAGTAAACCCTGTTGTTTTCTAATGCATTTGTGCATCTTGTGTCCCTACAATAATATTGTGTGGCAGAGGTACTATGAGCTATGCAGAAAAAGATGAGACATTATATTCAGGGTAGTGAATTTAATAAGCTGATTGCTCATAGCTTGAAGAATCCCAAAATGACAGCAAATATGATAATATGCTGTAACTCCTTTTCAATTTTACTTGCAACAAACTTGTTAGAGTAGAGATTCTAAGCTGCGTTACTGACAATGAAACACTATAAATAATAAATATGACAATATTAATCAGGGATTGATTTAATGGAGAAAATGGGCAATTTTATGAGTAGCTAAAGGAGTGCAAACAAATTATTTACAGATTTTATATTTCAGTTTTTGCTATTGCCACATATCCAACATTAGCATGAATAGCTGTTTACTTGCAGCTTCAACCATTGTTAACAAAGACAAGAGATTACGAGAATACACTCTGGGTAGCACTACAACGGGCTGCGGCTAGCAGGTTAGAATGCTAACTTCTGAAAAACAAAAGCAAAAACTTACATATAATACCTTTAAAAGTCTGTCTGTATACTTTGAAGGAATAATTCAATACATAACACTTCCTCTCTTCAGAAAGGACACTGCAAGTCCTTTAGGCATTGATAGCAAAGGTCCAATCATCTCTGGATTTCAGATGGACTTGAACATGCCTGGAAGGGATCAGAAGCAGGAATGACCAGGAGGGCTCTGCCTCAGGATCTGCCTGAGCTGGGACTTGACATAAAGGCAAAGAGCACAGTAAACAGACAAAAAGGGAGGCAGAGAGACTATATAAAGGTCTGGACACCAGAGGACAGAAAAAGAAACAGGTGTTAAATTTTCAGCATGATGTGAAAGAACTCGTTCTCACTCCCTCTTTGTCAATCTCTGACTTTCTCTCGCTCTCTGAGATAAACACACACATAACACACATTCACACACTGTCCCAGATTTATTTCTGCTTTACAGAACAAACACGTTACACACACATCATGTCTCTGCTCACTGAAACCACTCACTGGTGCAGAAACCCCTACTCTGACTAGTGTATGCGTGCGTGTCTCTCCATCTGGCAGAACTAGAAAACAAGACTTTTTTTTCTCCTACTTGCTGCAGTGAAACACTCCAGCACACACTAAAAAGGCTGAGGAAGCACATAAGAAAATAAGGAGCCATAACGGCCTCATGGACGCTGTGAAATGCTTGATCAACTTCACTACAAAGATGGCAGAGCAGTTTCTGCCCTGAACTGATGTTGATGCTGGAATTAACAAACCACCTTGCTCTTCCTTTTGCTAAAGGGACAGTACAACAACCATGAAATGTTTTAATAATGTAAAACCATTCATAATGTAAACTAAAACAATCTACTTTCACTTCAAGAGTAGCAGTGAGCAGTTATACTACTGATTAACAATTGTTTATCCAAGCTTTTTGATGCAGTGCTGTAGAGATAACTGCTGAGGGTACCTATAGCAGTGCTTCCAAACCAGGGGTACTTGCTACTTGCCTGGGATTAGGATTTGTAATGGAACTAAAAACAAAACGTATAAACTGAAATAGTTAGCTAAAAGTGCTGGATAAATTGTTGAAACTCAAAGTGATAGTAGTACTAATGCAAACTTGACCAAACCACCCTAAACACTCACAGTGGAATTGTATGAAAAAATATTTTAACAGTATTCACTTTATTCTAATTAATAGTGTTATGATAAACAATATCCAGTTTCAAATCAGTTGAAATGAACATACTTTAGAGTGCCTGTAGGCTGTTTTACCTGGCAATTACTATTAATTTTGTGCTCAGCTTACATTAAAGTAAAATAAATCATTGTATCTTTATAGTGTTGGAAGTTCACTGACATAACACAGTTAAGTCAGTTTAGAATTCCACTGAGGTGCCTGAATCCAATTTCAAGCGACAGTTGCCTTTCAGCTCTGAGGTAACAAAGTGGTGATGGACACCTGACTGAAATATCATCCCTGTACTTTTCACTTGAAAGCCTAAAGACATCAAGTGAAACACTAATAAATGCACAAATTTTCATCTGTATTGCATACAAAAGCAAAAATGTACTATTGTCTTTCTTTTGTCATTTGGTTGAGTTTTTAGACATTTTAGTAAAATGGGGCTTGAATTTCTAAGACAAACTATTCTATAACTAATCTTCAACTATTAAAATTGCCCTTTTGACTGTAATGAGTCTTATGGAACTGATGCTGATATCCAAATCAATATTCCAGTTAAAGTGTTTCGTCACACTCCAGGAAATATTGATAAAAGGAGGTCTTCCCAGACGTCCAGGGACTGGTCTGTAAATGAGTTTGCTGTTGGCTCGATCAGCTTTCATCACATCTGACTTTCATCTCGTCGTCTGTCTGTCTCAGCCCATCCGGTGTCAACACTGTGTCACACTCTGAGGCTGAGAGAAAGAGACGAGGGAGCCAGAGACTGAGACAAATAGAGAGCGACAGATAGCCCAATTTGGAAGAGGAGGGGATTTCAAATGTAAGGTGAAATGATGAAAAGCCAGTAAGATGAATCAGAGTTTTTGTTAACATAAAAGTACATAGATCTCTTCACCAGTCAATTGCCTGCAGCAGATTCAACTTGTTGGTTTAACGCTAAACTAATTTTCTAGACCCAGATAGATAGCTAGATAGCTAGATAGATAGATAGATAGATAGATAGATAGATAGATAGATAGCCCTGATCAAAGAGTTGTAGTCACTAGTCCATCAACAAGCCTTCCAACCAGCCAACTCCAACAAGTTTTAGCTTGCTCTGATCCAGGGGAACACACTTGTAGTCAACTTAGAATAACAGTTACAAGGATACCAATGGGAATGCTGATTCACAGCAAACAAAAACATTCAAATGCCTGTTGAAAGTTGTAAAACCAACTCCTACAGTATAATCCAGTCTGTTTCATACAATTGTCACTTTGCTAATGAATTGCTAATGTGCTACTTCCAGCAGAGTTTCAGAGTAATTGGGAGACATGAAAGAGTGTATTTAGCAATGTGGTGGCAAAAAATCCAAAACACACTTAATTAATTGTGCCGCATGTTTTTTCACGTCAGTCTACTACTTACTTCAAAAAGTTCTTGCACAGTCTCTCTGACAGTTATGCAGAATAAAAAACTGAGAGGGACATCACATATCAAATTTCACCAGATAAAAGCCTATGGAGCAAAACATTGTTGATAAACTGAATATAAGATATTTACATCAGTACAAATTGTCAGGGATATTGTTTATAGGCTGATGATCATTACAGCTCACCAAAGTGAACTATAACTTTTAGGAATCCCGGATTAAGAAAAAAAGCAGCAAGCTTTCACACCCCTACTCCTCTCTATCTGTCCATTTTCATCTCTTTGCACCTTTGTTTAGGCAATTAGAGAATTGTGCAGGAGTGCACTTTCCACTAAGTAAGGACTTGACTCGAGTCTTGTTCTGCCTGTTCCCAGAGGTCAAACTTAGTAGAGGAAGAGAGAGATAGATAGAGAGAGAGTGCTTGTTTGTGAGGTAAACTTGTGCCCTCCTTTTAGAGTCGCAGTCTGAAAGTGCTGGCTTGGCTGTTCTGGAGGAGGGAGGAAATAGTGAAGAGGTGCAGAAGGAGCAGGAGGACAGAGAACAACTTCACCCGAGAGTTAGAGAAGCGGAGGTTGGTCAATTATGACCACCCCCACCGCCATGTCCTTGTTATTACTTCCTCTGTCACTGTCTGACTTACTGTCTGCATCTGTCAGACACTTTTAACCCTGCTGGACTAATTGTTGACATCAGCCTGAGGTTTTAGTATAGCTGACGGTGTTCAAGCTAATCAGGTTGGAAACTACCCCCAACAAGGCCACCACAACAGCAGAAACAAAGTAATTAGAGATGGGAATAATAAATATTCATATGCACACAATATGTCGGCTATACAATGTAACAAAACACACACACAAACATGCACGAACCTGAACACAAGCAACTACTCTCTGAGGACAAAAAGAGCTAGTCCATGCAGAACAGGGAGTTATTACCAGAACCACTTATTTAAACAAGGAGGAGGTGGGACGGTGGGATGAAGAGAGGGATGGAGGGAGAGAGAGATTTTGTGAATGCAATAACGCTCTTAATGGCGAGAAGAATATTAACAGGGTGTGGAGGCAGTCTCAAGGGCATATGCAAATTCAATCCAAAATGCAACTGTAGGTGGCGAGATGTGTCCTCCGTGCCTGTGTTTATGTGTGAGTGCTGTGTTTCTGTGTTCAGAGTCAAGCTCCCTTAGAGACCAAGTTAGGCATGATGCACATTACTGTGCATGCTGGGTCAGGGGGTAATGAATCACCTTGAGAACACTTTGTAGGCTATTTCATTTTACAGTCTGTTGACTTTTCATAACAAGTCAATTGAAATATAAAGCACACTAACGCATAAAGTGTAGTGTTAATGAGCAGTAAAAAAAAAATTTTTTTTAATTTAGTTGGCAGTAATTCAGTTTAGGATATATGTGGACTATGTCTTTTCTGGCTGTTTGGAGTTGATTTCCCTACCTGTTTGGCAAACAGTCAAACAGAAAGGTACGTAGATTGGTAATGTACCCCACAGCTCACTTCAGCACAAAGCACCCCCTCCTAATTTCCTAATTTGCAAAATGTTTTCACTGCTTGGTTCCCAGAACAAGAGGCTGAATTTCTCATTTAGATCATTGTCTGAGAAATGATTAAGACCCCAAGTGTACATCATGAAATACATCTGAGCAGTAATTTGAATAATACATTTTTACCATCAACTTTGACAACCTGGATTCAGGCTATCAATGTTCATTCTTATTTTACCAGTACTTACTAGAACTTAAACTCCAGTCTGAACCAAAAGCTGCTTATGTTTCCAAAAAGTAACTGATGGTTAAACAAATAGACAAGAAATGTGTGTGATAACGCAATTTGCTATTAATAGAAATCACCTGTTTTTGGTAAATATGATATTTTAGAAATTCACCTTTGTTTTTGTGTGCCAGAATATCTGTGTGTGTGTGTGTGTGTGTGTTGTGGGGAGGTTGTGTGTGCTTCAGTAGAAAATAATGGGACACTTCCCTCCTTTTCTATCAAAGGGAAGATAAGACTCAGAACAATTTTTGATTGGAGGATTAAACTTTCATCAGCCATCGCATGAGAGCTTCATCGTGGCCTCTTGATGATCAATAAATATTGATGGAGAGATCATCAATCATTTATTAAAGCCCTGAGAAGTGACAGACAACACAAAACCCCTTAGAGGTTAAACAGAGATGCCATCATCTGCTGTTTTCCTTCTTTCATTGGGGGGAAACTTATCAAGACTACTGTTTTAGGATAGTATCCACTCTGGCAAAAACAGGGCTGAATATGTCTCAGCAGACGATACAATAATATCACAATGTGCTGCCAATGCCCAACATAATCTTTATATTTTGCTCACCCTGAGATGAATATCCACAATATAACTTAAAATATACTTTGTGCAGTATACCACTTGCTAGTATAAGGAGGAGTTCCGTTTTTTGTGTTTTGATCCTTTTAATTGATATACAGCTCATTTAATCATAAAATTAATAAAAAGACTCTCTACAGCTAAACATGAATAGCTCTGAAGCTCAGAGGACAGTGGCAGAGCTACAAAGGCTATAACTTACAGTTACTACTATACATTTGACTGGTAAACTGAAGTCAGGTTTTTTTTATGCTCTCTCACTTTGTTGATTATATACATACTAATGGTCTGCAACCATTAACAGTAAATATTTGATAACAAAAGTAATCATTGAATATAAATGCTGTTGAAAACTTTTGTTTTCATTTTGCTTATGGCAATGTGAACACCTGCCCTGTATGTTTTAATTTGTTTTAACAAAACATAGAAGACAGTAAAGACATAAAGTAAAAAGTAGTGGCCCTAAAATCGATCCTTGAGGAACCCCACAAGTTATGGTGTTTTATGAAATTATCATCTATTGAGACAAGGAACTGTCTGCTAAAGAGAGAGAAGGTAAACCAATTAAACACAGTTCCAGACAAGCAGACCAATGTGTTTTTACCAGATTTTTGGTAATCAGATGTATCAACAGCATCGCTAATGACAATAACTACTTTAAGAGTCTCTGTTCTGTAATAAGGCCAAAACATGTAAAATTTTAGCTGAAGTTAAAATAATTTATTGCATGTCAACCAGTTTATATAAAATTTTACTTAACAATCGGAGATTACGTATATATATGTATATAATATATACCAGAGAGTGACTAATAACTGAAACGGTACACTTACATTAAAATTGGTACTACTGCATGTTTAGAGGACTAAATTATGGGGTCACGCATGAGCTAATAGAGAATTCAAGTAAAATAAATAAAATACCTGGACAGTTCATTACATACCATCCTTTCTGGCTTGAAACAACAGCGACAGGTGAGATGTGTGGGACACTAGATCCTCCATCACCTCATCATATTTTGAGGGCAACAACATGTGGAACGTTAAAAGACAAAGCGCATGTTTAGGTTGTCAGTTTTGCTGCTCTTGTGGCTCTAGCATTAAAGATGAGTTATGAAGTCATGTGTAGAGAATTGTCATCATAAACTCCAGAGCCTTGTTTCATGGTGTGGACTCGTGGTGTGGCAGTGTGGGGTATTAGTTTACATCTGTGGTGACAAATTTATCATCCTGTTGCTGTCAGCAGTCTGTCACTGTCTTTACACCCCTAAGCCCGCAGCCACCACAGGAATTTGACAGATTTGTGTGTGAGAGAGACTGAGGGAGAACGATGGGTCTTCCCAAGGCCCACCTTAAATGACTTTGTATCAAGCTGGTGTAATGACTCTTGATTGATGCTGCAGAGTGACAATGAGAACTCTTACGTTGTGTTTCCTTACGCTCATACTATTGTGTACATGCACAATGCATACACATGCATGTACATATATATCTATAATGAGATGTATCTGTTGCCCACTTTCCTCTCCAAAGATAGCAAGAACGACGCACAACAACACGCAGCGAGACCAAGCTCTTTTACAGTTTAAAATAAATCTACTGATGATACAAAAAAAAAAACCCTGCCTTTAAGCATGAGTTACTGTAATTATCCAAATCAGTTGTATTCACACACAGAGCACAGGTGGTACTAAATTCCCATCCACAAAAGCAAGCACCTGGGTTTTGATTCCTGGTAATTCTACCTCAAGCCTGGTCATGCATTCCAACAACACAGCCAGCTGGGAAAAAAGTGGTTGGGAAAACTAGTGAGGATTTTCATTCTTGACTCATTCGTTCATTCATTTACCACAGCCTTAATAATAATGGTTACTCAATAGTAAGACGTAAATTGAAACTTTGAACTCCATGAATTTGCATCATTATGCATCATCACTGATAGTCGAATTGTTGCCTTTATAAAATGTGCATTGTATTTTGGTACTATCATAGACAGCTGACAGCTGGTGTAGACAGTGGAAGAAACCTGCCTCTGTTCACCCTGCTAAATAAGGGTGGGACCATTTTCAAAGTGAAGCACTGATTATTCTGATGCCTCATGTTTCACCACCTTAAAAGGAGGAGGTTGAAAGCGGGAGCTTCTCAATCTGGTGGTCGGGATGCTACAAGGGAAGATCAATCTGAGGGGCCGTAAGACAATTAACAGGAAATCAGGAAGCATACTCTCAGTGGGCACTTTATCAGGTACATTTGTACAATCCAATAAAATCAAACATACAATGGAAAAGCTCTGTCATAAACTGTACCTTTATGATGCTTATAATGTTCAGGCAAATGTTAATGGCACATAAAGTGGAAGTAAACTGTGAGGTGCAGAATTGTCCAGATGTATTCCACAGCCACCAAATTCAGAAAAGTCCATTCAATAAAGATGGTCATGGAATATGGTCAAAAACTGTAGAAAAAAGCTAGAGAGAATCTTGACTTGACAATATTTTACCACATATATGTTTATTAGCGAGGTTATTTGCTATAGTGGTGTTATGCTGGACTCCATCATATTAAGAGGTGTTTCTAATGTTTTGGCCTTCAATTTATAGCTGAACTGTTGTATTAGATTGCACACGTGTGCCTAATAAAGTGGCTACTTTGCATAGTGTTTACACACTGTATAATTACTTTCATTTTTCTAAATGTTGTTCTAAATGTTTCAACATTTCTTGTGAGTTTTGGATAATTTCATCTGTTCGGGTCTTGAGGAACATCATTTGAATAAAACGAGAAAAAAAAATTGTTGTTTGGTGGAACTGGTTACAACAGGTTGACATGTGCAAGATATTGTTTGAAGGGCTCTCAAGTCAAAATGATTGGGAGCCACTGGTGTAAAGTATATACACACCCCAATTTTATTACTTTGGAGACTGATGATAATGAACCCTTTTGAACTGGACTAAAACTGAAGTTCCGTCTTGACACAGAAAGGTAGTCCTGTTTAGATGAGAGCGCCTCCACTATGTCTGAGCTCAGCTGTACACCAACACAAGCATTTTTAAACCAGATGTAGAATTTGAAGTTAGGAATCATCTTGTGTTTATGTATGAGTGTAAGTTTGTGTGTGTGTGTCTATGTATGTGTCACTATCCATTTACTGTATGTCTCTCTCTGCCCGAGGTAGAATAGAAGGAATGACACTGTGGTTTGAAAATGAAATCAGTTTACTGTAGCCGTCAACAGTTGAGCTTATCCTGCATAATGGTCTAGAAATAGTTCACTATGAGTAATTTCAGCAGAGACAGAGAGCCTGGCAGGTCTACTCAATAAGCACTCTACTCTACAGTATAGTGACACATCTTGCACAGTGAAAGTAGGGAGTTAATGAAACCACTCACGCAGAGACAGAGCGATTCACACATTGCTGATAAATGTAATTGTAGGGAAGAGTTCAATTGCTGCCTCTAAAATATGAGATTTCGACAAAGGCCTTCAACACTAGCGGCCGTATTATACTTGACATGTTATTAACACCTGCCCTCTCCTCTCCATCTGCATCTCTGGCATTTCCCTCCCTCCATCTTTTTATCTGCCCTGTCCTCTCTATCTCTGGTACCCCACACCTGTCATTACTCCATTAG
The DNA here is from genome assembly GCA_033238685.1 of Lates japonicus. NCBI lineage: Eukaryota > Metazoa > Chordata > Actinopteri > Centropomidae > Lates > Lates japonicus. The sequence goes on along the minus strand of BRZM01000041.1, from coordinate 3,352,865 downwards.
ATCAAATGTAAATTACTCCAAAAACTGTTGATTAAGTATGTTCAGCCACTCATAGGGTTACAAAAACACACATTAATTGCTGGTTGAGTGCTCTGCCATTTTTAAAATTTGCAATCTGTGGGCAATTGATTTATAAACAGAGATCAAAATGTGTTTTATTCTTTTCTTTTTTTTGTTAGAGATAGTTAGACAGACAGACCTCTGACCTTGGCAATCAAAGGGACAGACAAGAGGAAAACAAAAAGCCAGACTCTTTGTCTGTCTCCCTGGCCCGGTCCCACCATGTTCACCACTGTCTCCCTTGGTTGTCATGGTGATTAATAGAGACCTTAAGTCCACAGTGGGGTTCAAAAGTGGTGATTAGAGGAGATTGCACCTGTCAAAACACACCACACACGAACACACACGAACAAGACAGACAGAGGTGACCTGAACATGGGCCCGGCCATATCTCTTCTCAGATAAACACAGAGGCACAGCTCGTCAATCGAGCATTGACAGCAGCCACACACAGGGGTCAGTGTCACAGTTATAGATTATACAGGAGCTCTGCAAACTTTGCAGCAGGACTCCGTGGTCTGGCCACAGTGTTTTGATTGCAAACCCTGACACTGACCTAAGCAAGGTCAGAGGTTCCGTTTCTTATTCATCAACTTTTTTAGCCTGATTGTCATGTACTTCTAGGGTTTTTACAGTCACAGGGGGTGTGGACGTTTTGCAAGTGAAACTCAGCTACAGTTAATTTTCAAGATTGCACTTAACACTTATGATTTGTTCTCATAAACACAGTCCATCATTAGATATACTTTAGAAAATGGAAATACTTTTATCAGAGACAGAAAACTTTTAATTGCTTTCTTAGGAGTAGGCTCCCTCAGGTGCTGAAAGATTAAAATGACAAAAAATAATAGCATAAGGTGAAAATGAAGTAATGTGGCAGTGAGAAACAAATGAAACAAACAAAATCCAGTCTGTGGTTCTGGAGTAGTGATCAATATATACTCCATTCTTTAAACATTTACCACGGAACACCCAAAATAAAAGTTTTAAGATCCTCAGTATAATATGATAGTTACTGAGTAATAGGGAAGATTTGAGCAATTTACTCAAATAGTCTGAGGAGTGAAAACCATCTAAGACCTGAATGTCCAGTGAATTAAAGTTGAATGACTTAACTGTCACACACCATAAAGGGAAAGGCTGCTGGTTCTGTAATTGATTTTCCCCATTTTGTGTTCCCATTAAATTTTTTTCTTCAAAAAATATCCTTAATGTAACTTATACGGGACTCTCTTACAAAGAGAAAAATACACCTACCAGCACCTCTAAAGTTCAGTAATATTTTCTAGATGATGATTGATCACTTACAGTATAATCCACCGCTAACCATTGATCTGTTTGTTCAAAATGTTCTCAACAATCACTACTTATATCTAGGATTTACTACTGTATGCTACTTTTGAAGGAGGAAGAAGTAGTATGACAAGACAGCATAGTGTATTTTGCTGCTGTGGAAAAAGTGTACAGGTGTTTCTACATCATTTCCCTACACATTGATTCACTGTGGTCTCCAACCTGCAAGTTGCTCTTTAGTCCATCCATACTGTTGTGATTTAAGTAAGCTGACAACAGCTGCTGTCTTCCATGCAGCTTCAAACTTTTTAGAGCCACCTTGCAATCCTGCAGGGGGTGAATATTTAGTTATCAAAAGGTAGATTTCCAGTTTCTGTATTGCTTCAAGGAGCTTGTGCATTTCACACAAACCATAGCTAAAAAGTGGAAACTACCAAGTAACTGTAGAATAACGTATGTGTGTGTCCATTTTTTTGTGGCTCCATGTGCTGAATGCCTTTCCCTGTGTGTGTTTCTATGTGTGTTTGCGGGCATGTTTTGCATGATTGACTGTGCATATATGACAGGTGCAGCACCGCACAGAGAATGTCAAAATAAAACATGATAAATTTCCATTCGTTCAAGGTTAATCTCTACGCGGTGTAGGATCCTATATATCTCCACCATAATGAGCCATCAGCTGCCACGCTCCACAGACAAGAGCAGGGGCGGAGATTTGCTGTGAGAGCCACGACACGTGTGTGAGTGTGAGTGTGTGTGCGTGTGCGCATGTTGCTGCATTGTACACTTGTGAGGACAGCAAATCCTGACAAGGATGCGATAAGGATCACACAGATAAATGTTTGGATTAAATTTAGAAACTGCTACGTCAGGTAAGGTTAGTTCAGACACAAATGCAGAGGAAGCTAATTGACCAAAAATGCAGTTAGACTGCTGCTATACCACTCCATCCTTTTGAGAGACAAATTGGATGACAGAGGGAACATAAAAGATGACAAAACAGAAGGGGGTGCATGTGTAATTGGAGAAGAAACGATAAAAATATTCTGATGGGAGCAAAAAGAAAATGTTTTTAAAAAGACAGAGTAGAAGAGGAAAAAAAGAGAAGTGGGTTCATGCTTTGGTTCTCCGAAAGAAGAGGGGGAGGCGGAAACTCTAATTAAGGATAAGAGATTCTTTCTGTCTCTCTCCTTTCTTTTGTGTGCCTCAGCAACTTTTACAGCACTTCTTTTTTCCCCCTGTCTTTTTTTCCCTCATTTACTGCAGTGGCAAGCACATTCCCCCACACTCTGTTCAACGCCTGCAGCATGGGAGAGTACTGTACAGCCTCCTCTCAGGGCGCACACACACATACACATAATACACACGCACACATGCACGTACATAAATGCATATAACCCACATACTTGCACTTGTAACTTCTGCATTTTTGGGCACGAATAAACATGCACATGCTTAATCATGTGTTAACAGAAAAAAAGTCACACACACACATGTACACACAAATATTGTGCTGTGAAGTGCCCTGCTGGGGAACAGCAGGGGGTATAGGACTTAAGGATTACGTGATTCCCTCTCTGATCTCTGCTAATGTGTTTGTTTCTGGAGAGAGATAAAGAAAAATGTGAGAAGCGGGGGAAGAGGGAGGAAATGAAGTAGATAAGAAGAGATACAAAAAAAAGGATGCAATTTGGACACAGTGAGAGGGAGAGAGGAACAATCAGGGAAGTTGAGATAGGGGAGGAGGGATGAGTTTGAGAGGTTGATGGCAAAAAAAAAGGAGACAAGAGGGATGAAGGATAGGAGGCAGGCAGGAAGGAAGGAAAGAAGGGAGTCAGGCAAGGTTAAGAGATGAGATGGAGAGATGCTGTGGATGTCTTAGCTAGGAGACTATTAGCATTCACACCCTGATGCCCACCCCCCCACCCCCACCCCTCATTCTCCCATCTCTCTTGCTATCTTGTCCATCAGTTTCCATCTAAGCCTTTAGGGTGAAAGATTCACTTACACACAGACACACACTCACATACACACAGCACACACTCATTTTGTCTAACATGGGGAAATTCTCTTCACGTAAATTGCTTAATAGATTTTCTTTACGTTGTTTTTCGTTGACTGATTGTCATCAATTGTAAATTCTCAAATTGTGTGAAAATGGCCCTCACAACTGACCCCTTCCCCATTTTCTACTATTTTGAGGGCATTTGCATCGTCAAAACATACATCTCAAAGACTTGCTGATGAGCTGTTATGTATTACTCTGTGTCCTTCTTTCACATCCATTATCATATTTTCTGTTTTCCTCAGAGATGAAGAGGGTCAAGATCGCTCATCACACCTTGGAGTAATAGTTTTAGAGAGCTCAGGATGCATGCAAGCACACAGTGATATGAGAGGACAGACAAAGTGAATGTTCGGAATGCCAATGTACTTGCAGTATAATGACAGACAGACATACATTTACCGAGCACTTTATTAGGAACACCTGTACACCTACAATAATCAAATCAGCCAGTCATGTGGCAGTAGTGCAATGTATAAAAGCACACAGAAAGAGGTTAGGAGCTTCAGAATGGAGAAAAAATTTGATCTCAGTGACTTAGAGATTGTTGATGCTAGACCTGCTGGTTTGAATATATCTGAAACTGCTGATCTTCTGGGATTTTCACGCACAACAGTCTCTAGCGTCTCTAAAATGTGCAAAGAACATCCAGTGAGCAGCAGTTCTATGAACAGAAAGGTGTTGTTAATGGAGGAGAATATCTAGACTGGCTGGAGGTGACAGAAAGTGGTTTCATGAACATGACAATGAGTTCTGCGAACTTCACTGGCCTCCCCAGTCACCATATCCAAATTCAGTAGATCACCTTTGGGATGTGGTAGAACAGGAGATTGGCAGAAATCAGAAATCAGAAATCCATGCCATAAAGAGTTGATGCTGTCCTGAGAGCAGAGGGAGGCCCTACCCAGTTTTACAATACGTATGACGTTCCTGATAAAGCGCTGGTTAGTGTGCAGGCAGGCAGGCAGGCAGGTAGGTAGGTCAGATTTCTTTGTAACAGAATGTCTTTAACAATAGAAATAGAAGTTCTGACGTCTGTGGCCACATTCCTCCCCCTTCCCCCAAAACCACTGTGTGCATTTGTTTTCTCTTTTGCTCCACTGAACGATTAGCTCTGCCTGGATGGAAGAACACGCCACTCCATCTAATTCAAGGCATAAAGAAACCCAGACGCTGCTTATTGTCTCACTGATGGTCTCACTTGTTTATGGTAATTATACTAATGTCTTAAAATGGAAGCAGTGATGACTGATTGATGCACACCCACTGAGTCTACTGTTCTAATTCAATAAGAGCTCATAGCTGTTATATAAAATATATGAGATGATTAAACAAAGCCTCTCCCTTAAAGATCCCTTTAGGCAATCACTTTTTCAGTCAACTTAGAACAAATTTGAACTGGCACATAATTTGCTCTAACTAATTCATGTACTGTATATCCTGTCCATACATCAGCAGATCCAATCTATGATTCATTGTCATTGTTGAGAGAGTTGAAAGGAGAACAAAGCAGCACTTCTTTCAAAGTTGGCAAATAGTCTTATCTTTGATGGTAATTTAGCAAACAATGGCAAAGAGTCCAAAATACTACCACACACTGCTAAATGCTTTGGAGTTGTGATTATCCATTTGGCATGGCCTTGCTTTCAAGTGTCCTCCTTCATTTTTATTTATCATTTAATTATTTATTTAATTTATTGAATGTTTAATAGGGCAGCAACATGTACATAGATATATGTAGATTGTAGTACATTTTATGCCTCTGCTGGACCATAAGGCAAACTATTTCAAATGGTCTTTTTTTTTACCATGCATTTCAAATAAGAAGTGTCAGCCCTACCCTTTAGTTAACTGTCCTGATGCTTGACATCGGGGAGAAGCTGTCCCACAATCCAAAGACCGAAAATTTGGCCCTTTCAAAGTCTCCTTAAACAAGACTTGGCCTTGTACTATAGCTGCAGTATGTGGACTATGACAGGTTTCTCTGTTGGCTAAAACCCGAAATCTTAAAAAATGAAAAAGCCTCCTCAGTATCATGTTTCCATCGTTTCCTATTTCCTACGGACAGTTAATGTTGGTGTTTCGTAACAGACTGCAGACATTTCTGACCCATAATCATGTAATTATTACTGTGATAGTGACAACAAAGGTCCCCTCACCTTAACAAAGTAGTAATTTTAACCTAAACCATGACCTTTCCCTAAAACCCAACCAAGTCACGTTTTCTCCTGAACCTAATCAAACAATAATTCATTTTTCAAGACAAACAGTGTTCTCCTGTCTCCTGCTTACATGTGATTTTCTGGAGGTAAGTCACGTACAATGTATTTTGTCATTTAATTTGGTGGACTTATTGGTGGGATATGATCAATTGCCCTCAGGATAACTAAATGGGCCTTGTTTACAGTAGATGCCACCTGCACCAGCAGACACCAATGTAAAAAGATAGGCTGATGTTTATGTGTGTAGAAACTGTTAAGGTGGCCACTCAGTGGATTATTAAGAATCACAGGGAGAAGAATATTTAATGAATGAATTATGATTTTATTTTTTTTTTAAAGCATTAAATTTATGACTGAACAGTGTCAATTCATGGGAATTGCCCTTTTTGATGGGATTCTCACTCAGGCTTTCTGATTAATTTTACACACATACGCATAGTCACACATCCCACCTAAATGGTTGTCATTTGATTTGTCATGTAACACATATAAACACACATTCACACACGCAGATTCATCTCCAAGACGTTTACAGCTAATGACTGTTAATTCAATAATCAAATCAGTTTAATTAAGGGGGAGTGATAACAGGATTACATATTTATTTGACAATTATTTTAATTATTGGCACATTTACACTCTGATAAACTCATGAACTGCCAATTTCACTCAGCTTAGAATGTGCAGGCACTGATGCTGGTTCTATGGTTTGTGTGTATTTCAGTACATGTTTTGTTTATGAACAGGGAGAGGAGAGGAGAGGAGAGGAGAGGAGAGGAGAGGAGAGGAGGAGGAAAGAGATCAGACAAACACGTGATGGAGGCTAAAAAGGATGTAAGTGAAAAGGTTAGTGAGAGAGAGAGAGCCTGAGGAGAAATCAATAGACAGAATGTTGACATAACCTTCTAGTCATCCTATATTAACCACACCCTCGTGGCCTGTATTTGGGACAACACACACACACACACTCACACAGATCTAGGTCAAGTGCACTTTGTAATGTATCATCCAGGAGTTCACAAGGGACTGTTAGAGGTTAAGAGGGAACATGTGTTGTAGCATGGTGACTGCTGTGTGTCACTGCAGTTACCTCTCTGTGCAGTTACTGTAAAACATAAATATTGCTATAATTACAGTTGCCTGTTTCACCATTCTCATCCCTCTCTCCTTTATATCTCATTCCTCCCCCCACTTCCTTTATCTAACACCTTTCTTTCTCTTTCCATCCATCACACATGTTCATTTATAGTCCTTTCTTAATGTATTTTTTGCAGTATTTCTTCCCTCTTTTGTGATTTCCTTTATCTTGTCCTGTTTCCTTCATTCATTCAGTTTTTTTTCACCTTTTCTCTCTAAATTCCCAGCTACTTCCTTTCCTTCATTACACGTATTCACTAAATCACCTTGTTGCATAAAACCTGGTTAACTATTTACACGTGGCCTTTCCTTAACCTGAATATCTAATGCCTGGCACATGTTGATGTATTATTGAGCAACAGCATCACATGTTGCATGTTGTATGTTGCTTTTCCATACTACAGTTTACATTAAGCTTACCTACATTAAATCATGCATGCCCTTAGCCACCACTTACAACTGTAGTCACACACCGTTCCCAAAACTCTATAGTCATTCTACAACCGGCTATCATTATGCTACATACTCCCATGGTATGATGATGGTAGAGGAAGTGTGTGAGTCTCAGAGTGCATGCCTAATGCATAAGCATGTGCCCATTATATTGTATGTATACTCATGAAATTAATATTGGTGTAGAAGCTGAAATCATAAGTGGCATAGGAGCAAAATGTTTCCTTATGGCATGGGACCCAACAATCACACTGTTTACACACATAACATTGTTTTCTGTGAACACACACACACACACACACACATAGAGCTAATGTAGGAAAGTAGATATATTTTGAAATGTGGCCGCATGTCAATATAATTTAAACTTTTGTAGTCATACAAGAGGAAGGAGGACTATAGAATTAGAAAAAAAAATGTGAAGCTTAAGCTGTCATCTTTGTCTCCAGTGAGTATGCCGCATTAATATGCTGTTTACAAAATGAGTAACTTGCTTATTGTATGCGACAGGATCGATTTGTGCAATATTTGTGACACAAAAATCAACATCAACCTTCCTCTGCCAGCAGTGTGATTTCAGTAAAAATTCTACAGACTCTGGATTTTGCATTGCTCCAGGGGATTCATGCCAAAATACTGTATGTCTATATATGGTAAGAGCTGCTGTAGCAATTTGGAGACCGGGACCTCACTATCTGCCAAGTACAATAAACACTCGGGAATGTGTGTTAGTGGCATTGCTGCAGGAAAAATATGACAAGTCACAGTGACATTACTGACACATTGTACCAGAACAACAGCACTTAGTGTCCAGTGGATGGGGACTACAGACTATAAATATCACCCTACACATTTACATTTAACATTTTGTCTATAAGTGCATTCATACATTGTGGCATAGTTGGCAGCTGCAGCAGATCGTATCATAGTTAAGGTCGAAAAGAGGTGTCCAAATAAATATGCTCAATTTTGATGACATCTAGGTCTTTGTCCAATGGAATTACTGTAAGTCACTTTGGATGTAAGCATCTACTAAATAAACGTAACATAATGATAGTAGTAATTCATAAAATTTTCATATCAATAAATAAAAATAATACAATACAATAAATGTATTTTATTATTATCTTTCACTGACTGGTTTGTATTTCAAATAACAATAACATCAATTATAAAAATAATAAATTAACAACTAAAATTAATAATAAATAAATAAATAATAAGTAACATGAATTAATATCAATAACTAACACCTGAAGTCACTTTTGGCCACTTAGGGGCAGTGAGCTTTAAGACACAACACAGACATTGTCACCTTAAAGTGAGCCAAACTGAACTTCTGGGTTCTGTTCTAGAAATAGGAAGAAAACACCTTTAGCATTTGTAACTATAGTTGAGCAAATATTAGCATTCATTTGGACTTATAAGTCTCGCTACAAGAAATTCAATTCAAGATACTTTATTGGTCCCTCAACTGGTAATTCAAGGCAAAGTGTAGGTCCAATATTCACTCTCTCTTTTATCTCTGGTTTGTCTCTACCAACTCCTGAGGAAAATATGTAGCTATTTAACTGCTAAATACTTTTGTTCAACCACCTTCTTGCTAAATTTGTCCATCAGCCATTTGGTGCTGGGCAAGTAGCACAGAGTTGAAGAGAACTACAGAGTCTGATAATAATTATTATAACAATAATAATAATCTGCAAGTTGGCAATACAAGTGATCTACTTCACATTACACATATCACTTCATCAATTGCTAATATGAATTATAATTACAATTAATAAATTATAAAAGCAGCTTGATAAACTTTTAGAATTAAAGGGTGATAAAAATCGCAAAACATGACAAGACAATGTCATATCACCTTAACAATGGGCCTGTATTGTTCAAGCATCTGGGAAAGTCATGACAGCGTGACAGTGAGAGTCAGTGTGAACAATACCAGGGCCTTAAAAATGAAGAAGCTAAGTGGAATTCATTCATTCATTTTACTCTTCACACCTGTGCTTTTCCTACTGTGACATGTAAAATGTTTTCTGAGGAAAAGTCATTGCTATGGTACCCCCCACACTGTTTGAATGATAAATGATCCCCTGAAGGAGCAGAAACACCCTTGCAATTAGTACCAGAAATGTCACCACACTCCTGTTGTCATTTAAAGTGTGTTCTTTTTGGTGAAGAAAGTGCTGGTGGTATTGTTACGTTAGATGGCATTCTTTGAAAGATCAGGGATGGTGCGCCCTCGCTGCATTGCATCTGAACTTGACACGTAGCCAGAACCAGAGTTTGGTGACATTACTGTTGCATGGCACTTTCTAGAAGGCCGCTGCTTTTAATTAACAACAGCTGCTAGAGCCTTTTCTAATGAGGGGCTCTCTCAGACCTAATTACCTGGCTTTACAGGCTGGCACACACATGCAACCACACATCTCCCTACTTCAGACCAATTAGGGATTCAACATTTACCCCCTCTTTCTATCTCTGACTCTCTTATTTCCTGCTCTCTCGTTCTCTAGTGTTTTCTTCTAATTGGTCGTCTTGGGTTCTGTCTCTGTCTGCAAAAACCTACTATTTACACTGGTTTCTAATGTTCAGTTTTTAGCTTTTACCACTTATTTACTTGGTGTCGTACCCTGCAGGCTCTAACATTAAACGGCCTCTGACACTCATGACTCACCCAGTATGTGTCAGCTTTTTCTAAAAACTAATTTTCCATCCTTCGAATCCTCAAGTCTAAGCCAGTTTGTTTTCTTCTGTATAATTTGGCTTCTAATCCAATGAGCAGGCTGGTTCCAGTCAGTAAGATTAGCTGTCCCATTAGCCTAATTCTGTTTGGACCAATGCTCAGGTCTTAATGAATTGATGCTGTGAAGTTGATGCTGAAGTTGTGGGCAAGCTGTAAGTTCATGCATAAGTTCAATGTCAGTTAGATGTAGTGTCTCAATCTGGATTGCTGAAATGCATACATTACACTGTATAAACAACAGTTAAAATGTCATACAGACATCAATATGAAGCCTTAACAGAGTTAACATTTGTTTGTTTCAACTGTTTTTTCAAAGGCTGGATAGTTTTTTGTGTTGCATCTTCTATCGACTCACTGATTTGTTTGTGCCTGTTGAAGGTCATTTCATTCATACTCATGCATAAATATGGCCCTCTAAATGTTAGCATAGCCCTCTGATATTTAAGGCTCTAATGGACTGTTCAACTCAGACGTAGTCAGGATGAGCACTGGGTCTGCTGCGCAGTAGTCTGCTGTGTTTGACCTTTTAACAGCTCTCTCACAATCATTAGAAATATAGTTACATGCAGAGAGAAAAAAGAAACAACTAAGACATAAAGTAATACACCAGAGAGGACACACTCGGTACTTCAAAACCCACATTTATAATAAAGATAAATAAGAAACACTCCAACCCGTGGTTGTTGTTTCACATGGGCACCTTTTTTGTGCATGATCTTTTATTTCAACAGGCAGTCATACTGACGGAGAGCTGATAAGGCAATTGATCAACAGCCTAGTATCTCTATATTTATATTGGATTCCAATATAAAATTCCATATTTCCATTAAATGAAATATGTGGACAGGATGTAGTTACAAGAGGGATTTACATCAATTCCCTCTGTTTTTACTGGATCATTCAAAGTGGGCGTGGAGATACTGAGCTTTATAGGACTGCTGGCCTCCACCCACACCTGCCTCACCAGTGTTGTTGAATCCAAAGGTGGATCCAACAGGATGGAGGATGAGGGAAGTTTTTTCCAACTGACACCAAAACCCACATCTCTGGCACAGTATCACTCTGATAGTTATCACTCATAGGCTTGCCAGCAAGTGTGGCTTTATGTGATTGACAGAGTTACATAGTAATTCCAAATCACATTTTCTTGATTTATTGATGAATTTCATGACTTAGATAGATAGACTGATGATTTCCATGGCACCATATTCACCTGATTACATATTATGAACTCTGGTTTGAATGCGCCCTTGAATTTTTGCTATAATACAAATCATGGGACAGTTTTTGAATGATGTGGGTCCATTATTCTACTGTGGTACTTTTAAGAACTTTCCCTTCACTCAGTGATTCTGGATCTCTCCTAGTCCCACCCTTACCACCTCCTTTTCCAGTATTGATTGTCTTTCAGCTGCTCAACATTGCATTTAAACCACACTTAAATGGTTCCAAGCTCACTTCTGTGGGTTGCATGGTTTTAGCGAAAACTCTGCATTCTGCCATGGCCTCAGGAGTGGGATGAAAGCCATCCCAATTAATCAGTAAAAGGGGAATTATGGGGGTGGGGGAGAAAAATAAACCATAGTCAGGTCCTCCATGTCCCCTTTAATCAAATCACTAACTTCCTTTTAATGCAACTTTTTCTCTAATGCTAAATATTAAATAAAGCCTGGAGGTAGCGGCGCCCGAGGGGGCGAGAAATCTCCAGGAGATGGTCTGTCATCAGTTGAGCTTGTTACTGGAGTGGAAAATTAACCTCTTCATACACACCTGACACACAGATGGAGCAAAGACGAGAGGTAGGTCCATCAAGCACAAATGGTACACCATCCTGTTATTTGTATGCATTGCACCACCAGCCCTAGTTAGAAATCACGCGTTTGGTATAAGCTCTCTTTTTCCCCCATTAAGCCTCTTCTAATCATCTCAACCTTACTCCTCTCTATTTTCCTCCTCCTGTTCCTCCATCCAATGAATAAGAAAAACTGCGAATGACAACATATTTGTTGATTAGCAGACATGTTGCTCTGTCTGTAAACATTTTGTTTCTATCATTACAAGGTCTCTTCCCTCTAATAATTTGGAAAGCAAGACAGGAGCTCTGCAAAATCACATGTTGAGACTTCAGATCTCAAGTCTTTATACATCTCAATGATGGCTTTCTGGCAATTGGCTCTTCCATGGCAAAATTTTCAGTCTCTCTCTCTCTCTCTCACACACACACACACACGGACACACACTTGCCACCAGTGTCCTCATTAAGGCTTCCAGCCACTTCAGCACTTTGCATCCTGTCTGGTTTTAGCAGACTTGCTTGTAAATGACTTGCTTGTAGATTTGAATCATTTATGGGTGAAGTGTGGCATTTCTGAACCATTCCAGGATTTTCCATGCGACTCAGTATATGGACATGATGATAAAATGCCTTTATTTTTGCACAGAGGTAACTTATGTCCTGTTATTTCACTGGTTTTGATTCTATGACCTGCTTATTCCTCTTACACTGAATGTGGGGTCTTGCTGTCTCTGCATCATGTGAGTAAGAAAGGTGTAACTGTTACTTAATTATGATGTTGTATAGTCTAGCCAGGCCTTTCCATCTCTGTGCCCATTTACACTCTGGAAATTGTTAATAGTGTCAAAAGGGAGTAGTGTTTAAAGAGTTTCCAGACGCATATAGTTTCACCATTGTTTCCAGTAAATACTATTTAATACTCTATCAAAATGATTTCCATATCCATGAGATAAAAGCTTTCCATTCATCCATTATCTATACTGCTAATCCTTCAGGGTTGTAGGGGGGCTGGAGCCAATCCCAGCTGACATTGGTGGGGTATATCCTGGACAGATCATTATTCTATCACAGGACTGACATATAGAGACAAACAACCATTCACTCTCACATTCACACCTACAGGCAATTTAGAGTCACAAATTAACCTAACCTGCATGTCTATGGACTGTGGGACTGGCAGGAAGCCAGAGTACCTGGAGAGAATCCACACAGGCACAGGAAAAACATGCCAACTCCACACAGAAAAGCAAACCAGGATTTAAACATGGGACCTTCTTGTGGTGAAGCAACAGTGCTAACCACATGCTAACCACGCCAGAGGAAAAAAAGGGTAAAATAGGTTCTATATAGATGATGGAAACTGCAGAGACCAGGGGCAGTGCTTGGCCACCCACCACTAATCCATCCCCTACCCCTGCATCCACCAACATCCCCACACCCCGTCCATCCCCTACCCCACTACCACACTATTCTACTAGCTGATGTGTGTACAATGTTAAGTGGACAGTGAATGAACACATGCTCAAGGATCAATACCCTGTTAATGTTAAAAGAGAAAAGGGCAGTCAGTACAATAGTAACCACCAAACAAACATCTCAGCGAGTCACTTTCATGTAATAATTTTTCTTCCTCTCCCTCTCTTTTGCTTCTCTCACTTTTTATCTTTTCTCTGCATTTCACTAGACACTCTGTCTCTGTTGTCTGGTCTCTTTTCCCTTTCTTTTCTCTGTTGGGATATGAATCACTGTTAATGTTGAAGATGCTATCTTAGAGTGTACTTAACCTTTGCCCCACCCATCAATCAGTTTTCTGTCTCTCGTTCCTCCTGTTCCCTCATTCACACACAACTTGGAGTCAAACACAGTGTACACAGAAAGTACGACACCCAAACTCATCCCTTTCCTACTTGTGATAAAGACTGCATGTGTCACATGTCTGCGTGTATCCACATCGCTCTGTTAATTGAGTTTGTGTCTCTGTACAATTTGTCTTGTAATCTGCTGTTACATAACTCTAATTTTGTCATCCATTGTGAACGTGTCACCTCGGTTTCTTGATGTTGTTTGTGTGTGTGTGTGTGTGTGTGTGTGTGTGTGTGTGTGTGTGTGTGTGTGTGGGTGTGTGTGTGGGTCTCTGTCTGTGTATGTATGTGAGTGTGGTCTAGTTTAATCTGACGATGCAAATGATGTTTGACGTTAATGAAATGTTTAATGAAGCCGTGGCCAGAGGGCAGGTGCGGGCATGCACGCAGACCACACACCTACGTGCACAAATACAACACTCAAATGCAGAGGTAGATGCATGTGCACAGACACGTCCTCACATTTGTATGTGCATTCAGACACACAAGCACAACACACATGCATACACTGTGCACATATGCAAAACCTAGAGCATTATAAAGGTCCCTGTTTTACTAAACAAGGTGACGAAAACCATTGTCTCCGGGCATCCCCACACTTTCCATCCTGAGACTGTCCCTATTGCAGAAAAAACAAAGCATTGGTTGTTTGTTCAAAAGATTACAATAACTGTGTTAATTGGTTTTTGTATATTGAGTTTTCAAATATAATTTTTTAAGCTGTTTAAACCTTGTCCTTTTAAAGACTGCCTGCATGGCTACCACTAGATACAAGTGAGCAAATATGATTTCTGTGCTTTGGTGAACTGACCCTTTAATTAGGCGCTAGACCCGAATCCGCGATTGGGGCTACCAATTAATGCGCTCTGTTAGCTTCGCCAGATGTGTTTAGGACTGCGTTTAACCTTTCACACTGCCCTGACTTGCAGGGTTAGAGTTCTGTGGTTTGCAAAGACCTGAGCAGCTGGAGAGCAGCCGGGGCTCTGGGCAGGCCTGCTGGTTTGTCTGGGTAACGGTCTACGTCAGGTCCCGAGGCCACAGGGCTGCAGGGTTTTATTCCCCTGAGCTGTTTCAATTCAACTGTCTAATCGAAGCTGATTAGACCTGTGGATATTCAGGTGAACCACAATTAGCCAACTCACAGGGTAAATAATAATAACAACCTTAACAGCAACAGATTAAACCCTAAGTACCATATTGAAGCAGTTCTCTACAAGGTCTGATGACTAGAGGTGATTGGGACTCGCTTTTTGGGTCTTGAGGCTTTGCATGAAACAAAAGAAATCACCAAAGACAAACACAAAGTACATCAAATTATAAAGGGTGAACCAGCACCATAGTTTGATGGAACCTCCACATTGTCAAATCTGACACGATGACAACATTTCTTGTCTTTCTATAGATTTTTTTCCCACTTTATTTCCCATGTTCTTGGCTTCTATTTGTGTCCCCTTGCATTGTGTTTTCGCGCGTACAGGTTACAAGTTTTGACCTCTGTATTCTATCTCCAGTGAATGGGTTGACAGCAAAAGCGAACTTCCCTTCATTAGAACAGGGCCAGAGAATACACAGGCAGAAGATTCTCAGGCAAAATCTCACCATCTGCACTGCAATGAGGAGGAAGCAGAAATCATTACCAACATAAATATCTGCCATCCAATCACAAATGTGAGGAAATGACTAGAAACAGCTTGCTCAAAAGCGTCTGTCGTTTTCCAGACTGAATCCCATCCCTCCTCCCACCCTTATTTTGTTTAAGTCCTCTGAGTGAAGCACTGACTGAACTGCTCAGCTGAGCGGCTTGTTATTAACAGTGAGTGCAGATCCCAGGTGAATGTGTCTGTCTATGAGTGTGAAAAACAGGCTACATGCTCAGCGACCTTGCCTGAGTAAATCAAATTTTAAACAAAATCGATGGGGGAAATATGTAGGTAATGAAAGATGCGTCTTATTTTAACAAACCTGGCTGCTGGGATGTAAGTCCTCAGACTGGCGTCGCATCTCAAATCAACCTTACAGGAAAGACTGTCTAGAGAATCATAAGAAAATTGCCTGTCACAGTAAATGCATTTACCATGAGACCAATACACACACACAGCGCAAAAGACAATAGGAGGCAAAGACAGTGAGAGTGCTGGAAGAGCAAAAAAAGAACGAGATAGATAGCAAAGTGGAGCAGGTGGGAGGAAAGAGGAGAGATAAGACTGATAGAACAAAAGTAGTAAGGCTGTGCAGAAAGGAGTCATTAATCTTGAGATGCCCTTCCTCTCTTGTTCTAAGTGCCTCCCTATTTATAGGCTGTGTGAGGTCTGCGGGTGTCGAGGATGTTCTCGTGGTCAGAGGTCAGAGGTCCAGAGTGATTTACTCAATCGCAGACTGTGTGTCTCCTATGTATGGGTAAGTGTGTGTATGTGTGTGAGAGAGAGAAAGAGAGAGGAAAATTGTGTGAAATGATTTAACTCGGCTCTGAATGTGTGTCTCCTGCGGCTTCATTATCCAAGCTGGAGAATCACACACTGAGGCAACAGAATCACCTTTTAATGGGACTATTTTCAGCAAAATGGAAAGGAATGAGATAAAGCAACACACACACACACACACACCATATATACATGCTGAAATGAAATAAGACATTTACAATCAACAACAATGCATTCTTTACAGAGACGATGGGACAACTTTTCTGAGCTAGCTGTTGTTAGTAAACTAACCCATAGGTTGCACATTCAGTCTGAGGACACATTTGCACCAAAAATACACCAGGAATTTGTCTGAAGCAGCCCTGTGAAAGGACACAATGGAGCTTGTAAAAAAGCAATGGATCCTAAAGCACTTTTTCTCTACAGTTTCTAGACTAACAAAAATAAATAAAGAAAATAATGCTCACAGAGGCTGCATTACATCAATGTAAATGGGGATGCTGAGGACAACCAACTACCAGTCAGGTGTTGGTGAGTGTGTGTGTTTAAATATGAAAAAACACTGACATCATATTGCTCCCAGTTGTTGTTTTGAAATCGACGTAGCTTTGCTGTTAGCAGACTTCTGATTTTCCTGGGCCAGGTTTGATAAGCTTGTCATTTGTGACACAAAAATGCATTTTTCAGAGTGTGTGTGTTACCTGTCAAACAACTGCATCAACTAAGTGCAGTTTGCCTGCAATTACTAAAACCTGGTACAAAGGCATCTCTCTTTCTTTTATGTAAGGATAATGTTTTATTGTACCTGTCCTGCTCAAATAATAAATTACAATTACAATTACATCTATATATCTATATATACCTTCTTTATTATCAGAACCACGACCACTTGTGTGCAGTGGAGACACACTAAATTGCTCAAGGGAACAGCCTGACATTTTGCTTTTGCTTGTTGAGCCAGTTAATTTCTAAAATTCAAATGAAAAACAACCACCAGGAGTTGGATTGGGACAGTTAGCTTAGCTTAAAGCGCAAAAGAACTGAACATGGTGAGAAACAGTCTGCTTGTGTCTGAGAGCAACAAATCCACTTACAAACACTTACAACTCACTGACTAATGCGGGTGCAATGGTTTGTTTAATCTGTACAATAACCATTTCAGTGTTTATATGGAGTTATATGCTGTACTAGTTTTGGCCAATTCAAATGATTAAACAAACAAAAATAACATGTTAATTAGTGAGCTTAGGAGTGCTGGAAGATGTTTTTTGGTCTGTTTGTAACTTTGTTTATTTATTTTCAGATTTTATGTTAAGCTAAGCTAACTGCCTGCTGACTGTAGCCTCCTTATTTACAAGACAGGCACGAGAAAATGGTATCAATCTTTGTTGCTCGACAAGGCTAACAGGTGTGAATGATTCATGATTGGAATTAATTCTTAAAATGTCAAACGCTGTTCCTTTAAAGACAAATAAATAAATAAATACATAACAACAGCTAACATTAGTGAAACTGGGACCATCTGGGAATCTGGATCATGGAAGGTCTCTGTTGTTTAGGTTTCAGGTTCAATGCCCTATATTGTATAGCTATGTTGTCTACGCCCTTACAAGCGCAGCAAGTAACAGGAGATGAATGAGATGTCAGGTCATGCGCATGCATTCACCATGCAATCTAAGAGGAGGTCTAATCAGCCAGATTAAGTGAAAAACCTGTGTGGGGCTTTTAACTTAATGACTCGTCTCTAGGTTTACATACCATTCTAAGAACATTGATATTATTCCCAAATTAATAATAGATTGATAATAGGTCATGAAGATATCTGTTTGGCATCGCTGCAATTAAAGTTTTCTCCATAGACTACTTTCTGCGAAATATCCAGTGCCTCCATGATGTGTTCTTTGGACTAAAGAGGACACTGTTCATCTTGCTGTTGAATTTTTTTAAACGAAATGTCTCCAGTGTTGTCGGTTATATTTTGCCTTAATAGTAGAAACCACTGTGTCCTCATCATAAGGACAGACTTAAAAAAAACTTTAAATAATGAATTTCAGGGGTGAAATCACGTGGAAGCAAGACTCCAACTCCCTCATCAGTGTCACAGCTGGGTTC
The DNA here is from genome assembly GCA_033238685.1 of Lates japonicus. Lineage (NCBI taxonomy): Eukaryota > Metazoa > Chordata > Actinopteri > Centropomidae > Lates > Lates japonicus. Next base: position 3,334,697 of record BRZM01000041.1, on the reverse strand, counting down.
CATGCCGAGCTCAGGCACCACTGTCCTGCAGGAACCGCCGTTGTCCACGACAACCAGAGCACATGTGACGGCCAATCAGATGAAAACCCCGGCCCGTCAGAACCCATGATGTCTGCACTTAAGCTGTAATAAATACATTTTTTTTTGTGAGAAGATGTGTGTGTTAGGCGCTAACATGCACACAGCTGTGGTGTCCATCTTGGCTGTGTCCTTAGTATTCTGACCCTGTCTGTGAGGTGATGGTATATGACACCTCATCTCTGCCTCTGTGTGTGTGTGTGTGTGTGCGCGTGTGTGTGTTCTTTGTTTTCTGATTTAGGTTTTATGTGCATTAAATTGCCTGTACATGGTTCATAAATGTGTAAATGTGGACAAGTTTATGCTTAGATGTTAGTATCAGTGTGTCCTCTTTGTGTGTGTGTGTGTGTGTGTGTGTGTGTTTCCCAGCCTGCAGGACCTGTGGAAACTGTTTGTTTAGTGGTTGTCATTGATTATGTGGACAATGATGTTTAACTTTTGTTATCCTGAAAATGTGTCTGACAGCATGACCAATCTGAATTTAGAACTGAAATTAATTGTGTGTGCGTGTGTACTAATGTTTGTGTGAGTGTGCTTGCATGCCTGTGGGTATGATTCTTCCTTACACGATGTGGAAAGTTTGCTCCTTATTTGACCTCAAAGACTGCAAGGCAACTGGACTTTCCTGATAAGTACACATTAAGCATGAAAGCACACAAACTGCACATCATGGATTCCTTCAGCCTGGGCTAAAGCACACTGGAAAACATGTTTGATGCTGGTTTAAATATGAAAATAAGTGCAGTTTGGTGTATTCATTCCCACTGCTTTGTAAACAAGGTCAAGATACCATCTAAGAACCACACATTCTGCACTAATGCAAATATTTTTGTGAACACTTGAATGACTTAAATGGGCCAAGATCAGTTGATTTTACCAACTTTTTGCTGAAGGGGTTTGAAACACTGCAATACTGGGCTGTAATGAATGCTGTGTGCCATGCCTAAAGGCTGAATCTACTGGACCCAGTGTAGTTCTGATTCAGTAAGATAAACTAATCTGTGAGTATCGTAACATTGCAATAACTAGGACTTCATAAAATGGTGCCCACACCTACTGTGGCATACATATTTGTCAAGGCGACCAGGTACCAGTCGTATCTGGTAAAAATACCCTCGCGACAGCTCTGCTGTAGCTTGAGCTGCTGTAGCTTCTGGTGACAGGAAGGTTTCTGTTCATTCCCTAAGCCATGGGTCCAATTCAGAACTTAACAGGGAACTGTTAAATGTCCATCAGCCTTTTAATTTACTAGACACAATGTGGATCTCTGAGAATGATGAGACATGATCATTTAGATGAAAAGTGGCCCTAAAAATCACTGTGGCTTTGTTCCATGAACTACCCAATTTGTTTATTTATTATTTGGGGGAGACTGAAAAGCTCTCCCTATCATTGCACCATGCCTCATGGATCTTGGGAGGATGGGCAACTGTGGATGAAAAAAAGCTGAGTGTAAATACAAGAACCATTAGAGGTGTGAAATCCAATACATTTAGCTACATAATTGACAGATAAAAGGTAAGATAAATGGAAGTTGTCTCACATGGATGTGAAAGTATAACTACAGTCATGATAATACCAGGTTGATGACACTGAAATATACTAAATTTGGTGTTTTGTTCTATAAATTGTCTATTTAAGTAAAGTAAGCTCTAGCAAAAAGTTCTGGCACATAATGTTGGAGCAGTAAACATGCTGTTGTTGTGTTTATCTGATCCCTGATCAGTCGACTAATGAATGGCTTTTTGTGGATGAGGAAACGACATGAGTATGGATGAAACTGAGCTTTTATTTCTCTCAAATACATCCATATAGATCCTCTGTGTGTTTGTGTTGTGTATATGCATGCATTGTGCTTCAACTAGCTTCAAACAACAGCAATACAATTAAGTGCTGCAACTAAACTGTAAACAGCTACGGTGGGCACGCCTGGACTACAGTGCGACGCGGCTGATGTTAATGTACGGAAAATCAAGACAGGTTGATCAGACTTGTAATCCAGCCAATGGAGAAGAATATATGGGGTGTATTAAGTCTGATCTTCATTTTATCTGGTGGCAGACACTTGAAACTAAATGTTAATGGGGCCGTGGTGCATCAGAATGATACAGGTAGCGTTTTCTTCTCAAAGGAAGTGATTTTGGCTGAGCATAAATAAGCGCCAAAAGGGTCATTTTGGAGTTTGGCTAACTGCGGCTGATACCAGGTCAGCTGTGTCATTTCCAGCGAGTAAGCAGTGATGGTGGGTTACAAATTGAAAGTCTGTACATCCCTCAATCTAGAAATCACTCTTTCTAATGTCCTTCCTCACTTTATACTTGCATTTTTATACCGCTCCCTCTCTCATCACAACTTGTTCTTCAACATTTGAACATTCTTGTCCACATCCACTGCAATTTCATCTGCACAGAGCTCTTGGGACATATGTCCTTCTCAAAGGACAATAAACCTGTAAACCAAGTCACACATAGCTTCATAACTGAATACCAAAGCACTTGAAGCTCCCGTGGTCTCTTACACACAAACACAAATATGCTGAATAAACGTCATCATGTTAAATAACTGGTTGTTATGTGTTGATACTATCTACATGCATAACTGCAGGAAGTACAACTCTAATGACCATCTTGCTGCCTTCTTTCTCCCTTTCATCTTTTATGTCTTATCGGCTGTGCTCCCTGCCTCTCTTACCTCACTTTTCCTCCATTTTCTGAGTATTGCATGTGTTTACATGAAATCAGATACTACCCTGGATCAGGTGCAAAGGTGATATTTTTTCATCATATTTGAATATGTATTTCTAACCGATCTTGCAGGGTGTGCCCTGCCTCTCCCACCCCACCCCCACATGACCCTTAACGGATGGCGGTATAGATAATGGATGGATGGATGTATTTCTATCTCTCAAAGACATATTCCTGTCAATAACTATACTGTATTTTCAACTTTCTCTCATGCTAGAGAGGGTGGTGAAGAAACTGTTGGAATCTACCCTAACACACACATCACCCTGTCAGACTATGGGTGATTGGCTGCATGTTCCCATAGCGGGACTGCTGCTGCTGTTGCTACTCTTGTAGTTGTTGATGCTGTTGTTAGCTTTCATTTGGATAGAGACCTTCTGGGGATGGTGAGCTGAATCAAATATTCATGATAGCAAGAAGGCATCAAGCTCTCTGAGCTACTCCCCGAACACCACAGTGTGCGCACTCACTGCTGTGAGGTGAGAAATAGAAAGGAAAGTAAAAAATATGTACATTGCTGTGTGTAATCACGATTTAACCCCATAGGTGAGCTGATTAGACAATGGAATCATTCTGTGGTTTTAAGTGTTAAGCGTTTCACTATTAGAAAAATACCCATTCTTTCCTCTCATTCATATCCATAATGAACTGAAAGTTGATGGTGGTTTGGACTTGCAATGAACAATATGGTGTCAGACTTTTGTTTAGGTCCCATATTGTAAAGGAGGTTTCATGCTTTTAATTAAAGTGTGATCTAGGTGCTATAGAAATACTATATGAAAGTATCAAAACTCAATCCGCAGAGAAATGCACATAGCCATATTCAGAAATATTTGGTCTCTAGCGAGTCATCAGTACTTCTGAAAGGATTTGATGTCCTGACTGTTTCAGTCACCACCATCAGCCACAGCCCCAGCAGGGCCATCACCAAAGACAAATGGTTATTGCGTCACTGAGCTAGCAAGCTACAAAACAGAAAAATGTCAAAACATTGTACCAATCCTTGGATCCTATATAGTAAAATTAGAGACCACTGGCTTAAGTTTATTTTTCTGAAACACTGGAGGCGTTTTAGTCTGAATTTTACCATTGTTCCAGCTCATTTCAGCACCAACTGGTTCTTTTTATTTTCTTCAGTAATTGGCCATTTCCATTTTGCATTTACTGGTAGTTTATACAAGCTATAGCAAACCTCTGGTTGGCCTGGCCGTGTATCAGGCGTGTCAGAAGGGAGACTCAGAGACAGACACAGCTGCCTGTTCTTGCTAGGCTCAGAGAAAGCCTGAGAGATGTAAACAGTACTGAGATGGTTTTGTGCCCACAAAAATATTCTGATGGTGTAAAACGTAAAGTAAAACTGCAAAAATTGTAAATATGGGACCTCAGGAATTCAATCACTGGTTCCTTCATACGTTACGTATTGCCAAGATACCCAGCTTGACCTTTCAATTTCCATGTCCATGTCTCTCTGCTCAGACAATCTGAAAAAACGCGACTTCCACATTTGTTTACTTGAAAGCTTTCGTTTTGAAATATTAATGCCAAAACTTGTCCTTTCAGATGTTGCATTAACATTCTTAACTGAGTTACCTTCATTGCTGACTGCTGCCCCCACCATCTTTCCCCCCATGCTTGTGTTTGTTTTGTCAAAGCAGGTAGGGTATCATGGGATTAAAATGACCCACCAAGTGTGCCTGTAGCATCTGAAAAGCTCCATTCCAAAAATACTGTATTGTGCTACACAGAAGATATAGAAATAACAACTCTGCAGAGGGATACAAACCATGTGCCTCACAAAATTAAACACTGAAAAAGCACAACAGATAGAGCAAGAATTCTAATGAATATAGAGATATTACAGGTTTATCAGTCTCTTTAAACAATGATAATAATAATATGAATCATTAGTCAATAGTCTACTTCTATTGTCATGTGTGCATGTGGAGGATGAACAATGTTAAATAAGCCCAGATATCAGAAGGCAGTCTAGCAGCCAGTTATCTCTCGCTTTTGCTTTAGAACCCCATAAAACCAACTTCTTTGTTTGGTTTTTATGAAGTTTAAACAAATGAGATACAACATGACAATTGCTTCGCGAAATGCTGGCAGGTGGATATAGGACAGAACTGGGCTAACTATTTACCCATTCCTGTCTTTATGATAAGCTAAACACCAACTGCTGGCTACAGCATGATGCTGGATGGACAGATATGAGGTGGCGTAATCTCCTCATCTAACTCTTGGAAGAGAGCAATAAGCAGTAACTATTGGCAAATCTGTAACTGAGTCAGATGTATAATAAGTCATAAAATGAGAATTTGAAACAAAAGGATTGTTCTGCTGTAGAGACTTTCTTGGGATGCAACATTAACAAGTGTCGGATAAACAGACTGCCCTGCTCATATTAGTAGCAAGTGGTGGAGTGACGTATCCATCCTGCCCACATTGTTTTTGGGAAACTTGGAAGCTGTGTGGGAGCAGTGTTTGGGACCAGTCAAGCATAAAGTTTCTCAAGTCAATCAAGAAATATGCCATTTTAAGAGTTGCTTCTGCAAACTGCCCACAAACAACTTATGGTTGTATCAATGTGCAAAAAAAAATCTTATTTTCACGCCTGCAGAGCTGTGTTAGGTCATTGCAGTGGTCATTGAGCACCAGCCAGATCTATTTGAATAGCTAATACAAAATCAAACAAAGATTGAAGATGTGGAGGCAGGCCACTATTCTAATAAGGTAGATACTTCAAGAATAACACCAAATCAAACACAGTTGCAAACTGCCGAACATAGTGTATGACAGTAGTGTTATGTGAATACCTTTTACAGCATTATATGTATTACATTTGATGCATTAGTACTGCAACTGCATTAACGTGTAAAGTATAAAAAGGTGTGTGAGTGACCTATCTACATTCTTAATTATGAATATGGCCAATATTACAACTAATGCAGCAGCAATAGATTACCTGCAACAGTAAAAAAAAAAAAAAAAAAACGATTTGTGGTACCAGTGGCTCATATGGCTCAGTGAATTGGCTGTAAAAATGTGCACTGGAGAAGCGTGATGCATGCTCAGAAGGATTACTGCATTCCATACTCACACACATGCACACACACACACAAAACCATATATTCTAACACACCTCTAAAAACACATCAGTTATATACACAACCTCTGTACATTCTAGAATGTTTCCCAGAACACATACACTTCCCCAAACAATCAACACTTTCTAACAATTAGATTTTCTAAATAACTGTATCCGCCTATGTTACATTGTTCCAGTGGCTGAATAGGGGGGTACAAGAATAACAGAACAAAAAGAAATTAAAATGAAGATTAGCTGGGTACATTGACTTATTCCAGCAGCCAAATGATGGTTGATATGAGAGAAAAGCTGTAGTAGCAAAAATATGTGTTCACATAAGTCCAAATTCAAGGGCGAATGGCGTGGAAAGGAATGTTAAGAAATACCACAACATGTGAGCAGAAGCACATACAGTATGCAACCACAGTGTGTGTGCCTGAAAGTGTGTGTCTGCGGTGTGTGTGTGTGTGTGTGAATGAGAGAGGGCTACATGGGTGCATGTGCAGGCAAAAGGTGAAATGAGCCATTTTAATTCGGTTCAGATGTCAAATTGGTCAGCCTGTCCTCCAAGTGCCTAAGCCTCCTAAAACACACAGGCAAGTGCCAAAGACACTGGTCCCACTAGATTTGTTCACCTGCTTACAGTCACTGTATAGTCCAAGTCATAAACACAAAGATTTAAAAAAAATATCAACTTTTAAATATATCCACTTATAGAACCAGACATTGAAAGGCTGGTGGTGGCTGTACAAGTTAGATTCAACCTTACGCTTTGGCTTGGATGGGTGGAGAGATAATGACAGAGGGAGAAAGAGGGTATGTATGAGAGGATGGTGTGTGTGTGGCCAATATGTGTGTGTGGTGACTGGGATCGCGTTGGAACCCCAGTGGCCTGAAAAGAAGAGAGAGCGAGAGAGAGAGAGAGAGATAACAGCAACTTTAAAACAACAACCATGAAGATTGATGCTGAATTCCAGCACCAGCAAGCTCCTCGAGCCATCAAGCCTCCTGAAACAATGGTGGCCACTCTAAATACAATTGGAACTTATACAAACAGATGTCCTGACACACACAAGGAATCAACCAAAGACAATTATTTTTTAAACTCACAATTAGGCAGAGAATAAAAAGGCGAGCCATAAAACACTAAGCAGTGCTAAATCCAAAAATGCTTCATGTGAAAATGCAGCGAGTCTGCATGAGTCAGGTTGGTTCTAAGACCATTCACGTTAAACACTTAAAGACACATGAATTAGATAATAGATTTGAAGATTAACACTACTTTCATGTGTCTGGATGGTAAATTTGTAGCTTTGTATAATGACGAAAACATGAGGTGTATTTCCCTTATAGGAAAAACTAATCTCTTCTTCTCTTCTTTCTCAGCACAAGAACAAATTGTGCATCATAACCTCGTTACGCCACTGAGTCTCAGCTCATTCAACCTCTGTTCCTCTTTTCCTGCTCTACCCAGTCACCTAATAACGCGTTGCAACTCCAGCTCGTCATCAACATATTTGTTATATAAAACTGAAGCATAAAATTTAATTGTAGTTCATAAATACCACCTAGCATTTTCAGAATTAAATCCCTCTGTTAAAAACACAAGTTAAAAAATTCAATTTAGCTAGCAATGTGTACACACTATATGGTCAAGAGGAGGCAAACAGAAAAGGAGGACAGGGGATAAGAGCAAGGAAACTGTGTCACAATATTTGGGTCCAATAAATTTATTATCATTACTTGTATCCTCTTATTTCAGACATTAGTGCTAGTATTTTCTCAAAATTAACCCCAGTAACTATTGTTCTTTCCACTACACAGATGCTGCTGCTTGTCCTCTTACTCAGAAGGATACACATTTTCACCTCCTATCACTTCATACACCACCTGCCATTGCAAATGTAACAATCTGGAGGATGAAAGTTGTAAACAGAGCCATTACAAGGGTTTCTCAATGGCCGGGGATCAGGAACTGATAACTGCATAAGCATAACCTGAATAGAAATCAGATGTTTGGGACTGTGCAGATGTTCAACCTCACTTGGTATACATGATTGTCTGGCAATGAAAACTACCATCAACAGCCAAATACACAGGATCTGATGATAAGTAAAGCCCAACTGCAGTTTAACATTTGGCCAAAAATTGTGCTGTGCTTTAAAGGGATGATAGTGTTGTTTCATTGGTCAACACTGCTTTTCTACGACATAATACACTTCACAACAACCCGAGGGGTGAATACCACTCAAAAAATTCTGAAGCATTTTTAAGACAATGTGTTTTAGACGAATGGAGGCTTCAAGCAGAGTATCTCATTTCTAACGACCAATGATTTGCCAGCTGAAATGACATCTTTCTGGAGCTGGACCAGCTGTTTGAATGATCAGTTGGTCAAAGAAAACTGCTATTGTGGGTTGTAAGCTAGTTAGCCTTGCATGTCATCATTGCAGTGTATGTTAGAGTGAGCAAACACAATTCAATTCATTCTTATACTTTTCACTTGTGTTTTTTAGTTACTCCAGAAATTCAAAGCTTAATAAAACAGCTGTGCCCCATTGCACTTGGTAAAGCTGTGACTGGACATCACATCCTCTGAGGAACAAACACACACCCAGAGAATCTTAATTATTTTCTAACTTTGGAAGCTTCTATAACTGTTATTATGCCTGACCTTTACAATCTATGGGTAAGTCAAGGAGAACATGAATAAATAATATATATAATCTCAACAGAAAGGTGACTCATGCGTGAAGGATTGGGTCTGTCTTTTCCTAAGGCTCAGATTGCTGTGCTTCCACGGTGTGTGTGTAATGTGTGTGTGTGTGTGTCCATCTGCTCCCACCTGTTCAAGGTCTCGGTGTTCTATTGTTAAATAGAAATACAAAAATAATAAGTAGGAAACTACATGTATAATGTATCAAATCTTCTTAGTCAAACCACATTTAATGACCTCAAATAAGCTGCATTAAGTTCCAGAAAGCACGTCACAGAGAGCTGCAAGCTTTTCTTTCACAGAAGCAACCCTGAAATTTCAAGGGGAATGGAAGTGAGGGCATCACAAGTGCGTGACTTTCTTATAATCAAAGGTGTATAAATATGCAAGACATGATTGTGAAATGCCATGTACACACACACTCACACCTCACACACACACACACAATAAACCAACATGCCTGCATCATCAGTTAGCATATGTACATTTCCTGTCAAACATCCCCCTCTGGTGTTATACCATTAGAATGCAGTGACAGCAAGACAAAGTGTGAAGGGCTGCTATATCCTCTTATACTGCCTGTATGTCACTAGTCCATCACTTGTCCAAACTGGTTTGTGTAAATGAGACAATAACACACAACCTCACACACAAAATTTATGATATGGCATGTCTGTGCTAAACCCCAGATTAATTTGTGATAAATGGTAAATTCACCTTAGTACCTGACTAAATAATGGTTAGTTTGAGGCCAGTTTTTCACATACTGCATCAAAACGATCAGGAAAACCTGAAATACACACACACACACACACACACATTCTCTCTGGCTAAAGTCTCCATAATGGTTCCTGGGCTCCACGGGAGAGATTGAGAGGAATCACCTTTGCGTGTGTTCATATTTGTGTGTAAAGATGTGTAAGGGTCAGTGCACCTCAGAGTGAGCTACGCTAACTAGGCCCCTACTTTGCTGACAACTGAAGGAACTAGGGGAGAAATATAAGGTGACAAAACAAACTTTTACTTTGACGATTTGTGTTCTGAGATCCGAACATGGAGAAAGCTGAGAGACATGGATGAAGTGGAAACACTGCCAATGTGACTGTCACAGAGACACAGAGAATCACATATTTTAGGAGAATAAAACTGATTTTCAGCCTGAATGTGCTGCATGTGTGATTGTTTTTTTTTTTCTTCCTGTTAGCTGACCTGTCAAGATGGAAAAAAACACACACATTCAAGCAATAAACTTGTAGAACAAGTTCTAGCATGTCAGTTGAAAAGATGAAAGTAGATAAGATGAGGAAGGAGAGAACTGTGAGAAAGAATGGTGACCAGTCTGTACAAGCTGTATTCACTGAGGTTCACTCATGAGTCATACAGTGTGGGAGTATTATTATTGACAGGTGTATAGAAAAAAAAGTTTAAATAGTCTAAATATTAAAAATAAAATGTAAAAAATGTACTAGAAACTGTATCACCTTTCAAAACAATGTTACAGAAAACTTTACATGGGAAAACATAAAACAACAACAACAAAAAAAAACACTTAAAACATAGGGGAACTGGAAAAATAAAACTTTCAAACTTTCAAACTAACAAATGTTAATTAAAAAATGATTTAAAAAAGGTTTTCAGTAATTATTTACATGGTGTTACTGGTTGTTTTTGGTTGTTGCTCTACCCATCAGTATATACAGCTCTCTAATATTCATTTAAAATGCTTTTTCTTTAAACAATTAGTTGAAACACAATCTTAGTGATTCTGAGCCCTGAAATCTAGTGTGGTTGATTTCAGTCAATTAAGTGGACCACCATTTTGAGTTTTTCTTGAAAACATTCTTCTACTGTTAAGTTCATCCAAGATTCACTGTATGTGACAATATCTGTCTTTGAGCCCCTGTTGTTGTGATTACACCAAACTGCTTATGTGTGATGTGACAGGCTGAAAATGCTTCATGTAACTTGTGTGTGGTAATGAATAATCTGTAGATTAGTGAAAGTGCATGTTATTTAGTCTTATTTTTGACAAAGACTCATTTTAATATTAAACACTGTACGACATGCATCGCTGTCTTAGCATGTAGCCATCAGGGATTAGCTCTTTTCGGCTGTACATACATTATGACAGTTTTTTTGGTTACTTTATTCCACAGAGGTGAATTGATCCATTGTCCAGACAGAAAGCAGGATGGAGTGGTTCAGTGAAAGTTGTGTGGACAGTGTACAGGTGGGTGAGTGTATCAGGAAAAACTTTAAAAAAGGACAAAATACCTGCTGCCCAGTCCAGATACACTCCCATCGTGCTTCTGTATGTACAACAATCAATGAAATCTAGATGGGAATTGTTATGACAAAAGAACCCTTCCCTAAACCAGCACCAAGACTTTTCATTTCTTCCCAGAGATAGTTCACTTGAGCTGTCTGACACCCTGGCTATACTTTTGTATGCCACCCCCACATCAGCTGAAAAACACTCAACCTCCCAGTAATGCCGACCTGTCAAACCCTCTTTACATAGCACCTGATAGGCGTGAAATCTGTCTGGATGATCAGGATATGGCTGCTTCTCCTTAACGTCTGTTGCCATTTTGTTCTCCTCTGTCAAAACTATAGTCGAGCCTGCTGTGTTGAGGTCCAGTGTCAGATCACAGGCATCTGCAATCAAGACAGAAGAAACATTTGATTAGTGGAGTAGTACTGCTATTGCTACAATATTAACATGGATATATAACATGCATAGCACAGCTTGGCTAAGACATAGGACTCAACTCTGCCAGTGTATGTATTGATTTAATTCAATGTATTACTTGAGCGCTGTTGTTCTGTCTGTTTACAGTCAGGTTACTGGTTGTTAGCATGTTCACACATGTAGGTACATCTCACTGTCTTTCATGCAACTTGCTAACCTATCCCTTTTTCTGACACCTTCTGACTTTGCCTTAAACAAAGGAATGCTTCTTTGTTAACCTCCCCCACATGACGTGCAGTCGGTCCTAGAGGCCATCTTTGATTCCGCCATCTTGGTTACAGTTCCTTTGTTTTAAGCCATGCGGCTTAAGACAAAAGAACTATCTTAAATCAGCCATCTTGTCATTGTTTCCACAGACACACACGCACACATGTACATAGTGTTTGTAGACTAGGTTAGAGTTTGTGTTTTGTTGTTTCATTTGGTATTGGTTCAAATAAATACGTTTGAACACTGAATATTTGCTGGTCTTTTTAATGTTGTACAAAAGTGAGTATTGCCAACCTCTATGCTGCAGAACTCCAAATCCTTTAACTTTTACTAAGTATTGATATGGTAATTTTGGTTATAATTATTAACTTAATTATTAATCAAGGTTCCAAATTAAAAATTAGTATATTTTATTTGACTGATTTAATGCATTGGCTATCTGGTGCCCCGAGGTGGATTTAATGTAAATTAAATCCAATTAATTTATGTAATCATTAGTTACTTAATATTAGTATCTTTAATATGATTATGCTCACTAGTTTTGATAGCCAATAACACCTACTTGTTCCCAACAACATGCCGTTCAAATTGTATACATGAACATTTGGTTTAATAGTTCTTTCCCAGGTGTGTCCATTATTTTTGTATATCAGTAACCATGATGTGCATTGTCACTTACTATAGCTGTTCCCAAACTTTTTTGTCCTAAGAATAGCCACAGCCCTGGCAAATGAACTGATGAAGTACCCTTTCATTGACAGCACCTGTCATGTTCCAAAATGTGTTGATTTGAAATGATTTTAAACTATGTGTTTTTATTCTATTTATTTCAAATTAGTTGAGCATCTCTACAATCTCTCCACATAACCCCTGGCAACTGCAGCAGGACCCCTGAAAGAACAAGTACCTCTGGCTAGGAATAACTGACAGCAATACAGGACAGTGATACCAGCACCACTTAATTTAACATGATATCCTTACATCCCCCATTTGAAAGATATATTAAGACTTCAAAAACCATGGTAGACATACTGTACTACAACACTCATGCATGTCACAAAATCACAGCTTTAGGATTTCATTAAAGTAATCATCGTCTTACACTGCCTCAGTAGCTTCAAGTCAAACCAGCATTCTTCATTTTGGTCCACACTGATGGGGAACAGAGGGACAGAAGGAGAAAACAAAAATATTGTTACATATGCACAACAAATGAATAAACTGAATTCTACGAATGATAAAAGTGTGTCTGCATACTTGAGTTTCTCCAGACTGCAGCATGAATCCCTCTGTATTTCAGTCAGCAGCTTGACTCCTTGATCTGTGAGGTGATTAAAGCTCAGGTCCAGCTCCCTGAGGCTGCAGTGCTCAGACCTCAGAGCAGAGGCCAGAGAGGCACATCCATCTCCTGTCACTTTACAGAATGACAGCCTACAGAAATCAAACAACTGACATTTTAGGGGTGTGGTAGATGCCTTTATCAGCAGAAATTTTCACTTGTTAACACAACCTGAGCCTCATTGGATTAGTCATTCATCAGGCTCTCCCACTGGACTTGCTGACATGTAGTGACTTATATCACACAAGTCAACATTTTGAGAGAAGTAGGCAGACCAAAAGAAGTACAGTAGCTGAAGCAAAGAACGTTTATTTTGCATTATTATATCTTTTGACCATTAACAATTAAAAACAATTGTGTCATCCTGCTAATGTAGGTAAATAGCCCCAGGGCAGAAAACACGTTACACTGTCATAATAGCTTATAAATGAACATTTTCAACATTTGCATATAAAAATTTGTATGTGACACTAGTCCTCACACACACTAAATGTATACACTCCTTCCTCATTGGTAAATAAATGGAGTGGACTGAATATTAGAAAGCCATCTTAGTGTGACGCAGTACAATTCAACAGCTCCACAGCATCCAAAATGCCCATGACATTGAATCAGCACCTTTAAAAAACTGTTTCAAAAAGCTTTAAACTTTATAAACCCCATGAGGTTGAATCAACAGATCCTGTGCTTGTAATATCAATTAGTACATTTAGATTTAAATTTAGAGCAATTTCTTATACTGACCTTAGTGTTTTCAAACCACAGTGTGGGTTCATCAGTGCATTACAGAGTGCCATCACTCCTGGATCCTGCACATTATTGTAGCTCAGGTCCACCTCTCTTAAACACGAAGGTTTAGAGCTGAGTGCTGAGGCCAGTGTCTGACAACCCTCCTCAGTAAGTCTGTTGTGGATGAGCCTGAATGACAAATGTAGGAATATAATTTAATTGCTTAACATCATACAGAATGTTTAAAAATTGTTTACATTAGAAAAAGTTAGCACAGCATATATTTTTTAATTATCTATTTACAGTATATGATCACAATTTAGTTTTTCTGACTTAATGTGAAGAGGTGATGTATGTTCTACTTAACAATCATCAAGTTGATGAAATTTACCTTGTTAGACATTATTTATCAGTTACCACTTACAAGCTTACCACCTAACATGTACCAGTATTTTGTTCCTTCTTTCTTCTATTTTGAATGAGGTTGTACCTGTGACTGAGACTTGTTAGTTTATTTTTGTAAAGCAGTGCAATCTAATACAGTTTCTTTACCTCAGTGCCTCCAATATACAGTTTGTGCTCATCAACCCAGCTGAGAGGATCTCCATGTCTGAATCTTTAAAATTGGTGTAACATAGTTCCAGCTCTCGCAGGTACCATGTGTTGGATGTGAGTGCCGTTACCAGCTCCTTACAGATTTTTGTAGTCGCACTATTTCGGTTCAGTCTTTTGGTTCAGAGATGAAAAAAATAACATTAAATTAGAAATATATGAAAAAGCCATACTGTAAAGTTCTACCAAACTGACCTGTGATCCAAAACAGCTATGTTAACTATAGGCTGCATAAAAGTGCAAAGTGGGGTGTTTAGCAAATATCGTTACATTGCTCAGTGTTGATAGAGTAAATATTGATTGCAGTAATAGACCTTTAATGCTAATGATACAACTATTAAGAATTATTTATTCAAAGACAAATTAACTTGTTGTTTCAGCAGCATGATGTGGATGAGTCTTTGCTGAGCACATGTATCATTTCTGCCAAATGATACAGCCAAGCAATCAGATGTTGGACATTTTATTTACAATTAATATTTCAGTGAAGGGGAATAATATATCTGAGACTGACCTGAGCTTCTCCAGTTTAGGGTAGCAAAGCTCACCAGACAGCACTGAGTACAATGAGCCGCTCAGCTCCAGTTCTCTTAGATTTGGGATGAGTGATTTGATAGCTGATTCCAACTTTTCACAGTCTGTGCAAAAGAATCCTGAACCGGAGAGACTACAAACAAAGAAGACAAAAAGCAGGTCAACAGACCATACAAATTTGCCATTCTTAAAGCCATGCAGTTGGCTGGCTGAGGCTTTTCATCATATAAATCCTCTAGGATGAGAGGTTAAGCCTACACAGCCCAAGGGTTTGTTTTTTATCAACTTGAAATGTAAAAATTATTGACCACTGTATGTATTTTACTATTCACATAGGGGATTAACTGAGATGTACTAAAAAAGGACAAAACTGAAAAGACAACTAACAAATTGAAAATTAAAAATAATATTTTTACAAACCTGAGAGCTTCTAGATTAGCCTGACAGTTTAGCAGGCCATCGCTCAAGATGTGTGTACCATTTAAATACAACACACAGTTTATCAGGTGCAGTTCAGTTAGCACAGAATTTGGCATTTGAAGAGCTGAGGAGATAGATTCACAAATCCAACCATCGAGATCCACCCCTGAAATTCTGTAGATGTTGAAGAAGATAATCATGCAAGATGACAAAAACAAGACTACAGGCTTAATAAAAAGTCACATTTGAAAACAACAAGGACAGACTGTTATTACATTTTTAATCAACTGATAAAAACTAAACAATACTGTCAAGGACAGATGACTGGACGTTTTTAATGCAAAATCTAACCCCAATCCTAACCCAAAGCTACATAAACTACCTGTATGCATCTGCAGAGCCATACACTGTAGATGCTGATTAGCAAAACAGTTTCCTCCACTAACCAAAACATGTCTTGCTCAGAAGAAGATTTAGCCTCTTAACTACTGTTAATTATCAACAACTTCCAAAGTTATGTCTGTCAGTAGTGTCTCTTGACGTCATCTGTGCCTGGAATAAACAGATTTATAAACTAAATTTATCTACAGTATGAGAATTACACAAGAGGAAGCAACAAAACAGCTGAGACAAACTACGAAATCATGCAGGCAGCACAGCAACATTTATCAAGCACTGTGAATGTAACATTAAGGTTCCTTTCAGTCAGATATCTCTTATGTTGCTATCAATAGTAGGTTCCAGGATTAATGCCAGCATGAACCATCTACATCTCCCTCTTGATGTTTCTAAAGAAATATCACAGTTGATGTTATCTGATGATAAAGTATCTCCATTTCAAACTACACCCAGACAATGAACATTATTTTAGTGAACAAGTGAAAACTGCTTCTGAATGACTCACTCAGCACTGGTAATTGCACTAGGATAGGATAGCAGCAACAACTATACTAGATTAGAAGAGGGTGGTTCTTTTCAAATGCAGAGTTTGGAAATGCTAACTGGATTTAATGAGGTCAGACTATGTATTACTGCAGGACACATCAGGATAGACACTCGTAACCATGGTAAATGTACACAAAGATGGCGACAGCCTCAAAATGCACTGAGGACATCACAATTAAAAATAATGTAAAACTGCACTAAAATGCCTTTAGTTTTTGTTGACTATACTAAAACTGACAAAATTTAAATGACTAAAATTTGACTAAAATCAATACACATTTTCATCAAGAGTAAAACTAAATGATAATTAGGTGCCAAAATTAACACTGAATTGTCTGTGTTGCACTGTGAAACGAGTAACAACAAAATGATTGCATGCAATGCAAATACATGTATACCATGGTTTAATTAACTCACCTTGCTTTTCTGCAGTTCCTCACAGCCGGTAGAAGCCTAAAAACACCTCTTATTGATGGTCTGTATTTCTTCAGGTCGAATTCATCTAGAGGCGTATTTAACATTAGAATTGCGTTAGCCAGAGCTGAGCACTGAACAGGGGAGAGCTGTGTTTCTTGACCATGATTGGGTTTAAGATACTTCTGCACAGTATCATGTAGGGAACTGTCTTTCATCTCAATCAGGCAGTGGATAAGGTTCAGACATCTGTCAGGTGAACAGTCAATTAAATCTATCTCTGTTAGACTTGTCCTAATTTTCTCAATAACTGCTGAGTGTTCCTCTGTCTGCTGAATCAGGCCTTGGAGCAGTTCTTGTGTTGATTGTAGAGACATGCCAATTAGGAACCGAAGGAATATGTCCAGTTCTCCTGTTTTTCTCAGAGTTGAATTAGCTATTGAAATTTCAATCAGCTCATCCAAAGGTAGATCAACTGGCTCTACATCCAAGATATACTTCAACTTTTCGTCAGACCCTTTTAACAGGAAATCCTTGAGGCTTAGAGAGTCGATTTTTTTACACGCAAAACTGCGGTACACAAAGAGAGCGGCAAAATACTCCTGTACTGTCAGATGCACAAAGCAGTACAGTTTCTTTCTGATGAACATCCTCTCTTCTTTGAATATCTCGGTACACAACCCACAATGAACTCCAGCTTTGTCTATGTCGATGCCATAGTTTTTCAGATCATTTGCAGTGAATATGATTTTGCTTTCTTTCAGATGTTCAAATGCCATCCTGCCTAATTTGAATATGAATTCTTCATTTGACCTGAAGATCTCTTCTGTATCTGGCTCATCCTGATTGTCATACTTTTCAGTAGATACCTGCATCTGAATAATAAGGAAGTGTGTGTACATCTCCGTAAGAGTTGTGGGTATATTTATGTTTCCATCTTGGACGTTGTCCATTTTAAGCAGCAAACACTCAAAAACTTTTGCCGCAATCCAGCAGAAGATAGGTATGTGACACATAATGTATAAGCTCCGTGACACTGTAATATAGTTAATGATTTTTTCAGCAACTGTCTTGTCCTCAACTCTGTTCCTGAAGTACTCTATTTTTTGTGGATCATTAAATCCTCTGACCTCAGTCCACATGTGTACATACTGACGAGGGATGCGCTGAACTGCTCCTGGTCTTGAGGTTACCCAGACAAGTGCAGAGGGAAGAAGATGTTCCCGGATGAGGTTGGTCACCAGAGCATCCACTGATGACTCTTTAGTGGCATCTGTCAATCTTGTGACTGTTTTGAAATTCAGTTGAATTTGGCTTTCATCAAGGCCATCAAAAATGAACAAAACTTTGTGGTTATCAAATATTCTTGTAACTGCTATGTTTTTAAGTTCTGGGTGGAATTCTCTCACAAGTGTCTCAAGGCTAATTTTCTTATCTATGACCAGATTTAGCTCCCTGAATGGTAGCACAAAGATGAAGTCCAAGTCCTGATTGGCTCTCCCGTCTGCCCAGTCAAGAATGAACTTCTTTACAGACACAGTTTTTCCAATGCCAGCGATTCCTTTTGTCATCACGGTTCTGATAGCTCTCACTTCTCCACTGCATTGCTCAGATGACATACTACCTTCTGGTGTACTTTTAAAGATGTCATTGCAGTTGATTTTTGTGCCCTCAGCTGTTTGAATCCTTGTCTTATCTTCAATCTCCCAGATCTCATGTTCTTTATTGACATGTTCACTTTCTCCCTGTATAATGTGAAGCTCTGTGTAAATTTTGTCCAGAGATTTTTGAGCCTTGGGATTTCTGTCAGTGCCTTCAAACTCATAGCTAAGCTTTTTCCTCAGATATGCTTTGTGTTTTTTGATGACTTCTCTGATGACATCCTCTGCTGTGATGAAAAAGTCACAAAAAAGTAATATCAAAACATAATCAAAGCAGTTTCATGAGAAATACAACAAGATTTTGAACTGTGTAGTGTATTTGCACTTGTTAATCTATTTAAATTGCACCAATATTTTAGCACCAAGCTGGGCCATTAAAACTAGTAATGCCTGGGTCATTGTTTTATGGCCATTTACTATCAGAAATTGTATGTTATTCTAATAAATTTCATTGTAAACATTATATTATAATCATGTTTTAGACAAAAACCTTGACAGAGGTCAACTCATCACTTCACTTACTTTCAATTGTTGCTGGCTCAATTTCCTGGAGGATTCTGAAAAAGGCAGATTTGGCTTTTGTACATGTGAGAGCCCTGTAGAGCACCCTCATCTGCTCCATACTGGTTTTAGCAGCCACAATGTTGGCATACATCTCTTGATGGATTATGCGCTGCTGGTGCATCTGATCTGCTATTAGCATCACAGAAGTGACGTTCTGAATGAGGTTGGCCCTGTTGTTGTCCACCCAGTGAGCCTCTTCACAAAGATAAACACATGATGGCACAAGTCATTAGAACAGCATCAGATTTTGGACACAGATACCTAATTACAAGCATGCAGCAGAATGAATGGCCTCTGAAGCATGTGTATTATTTTCTTGTGACTGGCATTTTATGATGAATTAAAATCAAGATAGTGTTTAACCCTAAAATTATTAACTTTTACTCACCTTTTTCCTCTTCGCTCAGAGCATGTGTGTCAGAACGGCAAGGACTGACAAATGACAAAAAACAAAAACAGTTATGTTTTACAGAGTTAGTAATAGAACTAACATATATATATGTATGTATGTATATATATACACACACACATATATACATATATGTATGACTAAATGTCATAAATAACTCATTCATTCAACACACATTTAAATGAAAATAATAATATAATAATAATTATAGCAGACTCCTACAAAGAATCTGACAATGTACAGACCAATATCAGATATCAATTTCTGCCTCTTTTTGAGTATGTGCTATGTGTCAAGTATCCCTAACCCCTCAACAAGTTCCCGTTTCATGGCGAAACATTGACGCTGTTTGATGAAAACTCAAAATTTTCACAATAAAGCATCGTCAAGGTCTTACAGATTTTCTGAAAAACTGACAGTCCATTTTCCAGTGCATTGTATTAACCCACTGTTTGACTTATATGTCCAAAATTATAACAATGCGGAAATTATTACTATTACTTAAATGAAGAAAAAAATGATATTTTTTATATTTATTACAAGTACAAACATTTTGGTTACTCTAAAGGCCCAGAGAATTCCCTAAATACATAGATTTATGTACACACAAAACACTGTCATAGTACAAAAATGAATAATGAAGACTCACCTTGTGGCATTAACTTGAACAGTGTACTCATGTACCAAGGCACTGCTCTTCTCACTACAACCCATTTTTTCAAAAGAAGTCTCTTCTTGCCTCCTTAAAGTCTGCTCTTCTGTTGTCTCCTTCATTGCTCTCCCCTGCTCCTGCAGAAATGACCGTCTTTGGAGGAGAGGAGACTTTTCTCCACTTTTCACTGTGGTGGAAACCTCATTGTTCTTTTGGTCAGGTTTGTAACACTCCCCCTCCTTTATTTTACCCCCTCTGAGTGCAGAGCACTGACTTCCCATGATGTTATTTCTTCAGTGTCGGCTGAGAAAATGAAAGCAGAAGTAGGAGTCTTCTATGGGCACAAGTATGCATAAAACTTTTTAAATCCAAAGTAAAATCAATGTTTGTTTGGTCTGTATCGTTATTCTGCATAACCCTCAAACAACTCTTGATGCTTTTGATTTGTTAAAACTATGTGAGATATCTGACCAGACTATTACACAATTCATTTACATATCTATTTTCACACACACACACACACACACAAGCATAAATACATTCAAGCATGTTGTTTTGCTTTATTGCCCAAAGTCCTGTGTTAATCTCTTGTATTAACAAATGTATCACATTTGAATGCTGTGTGTCAATTTGAACCTCCAAGAGAGACAACTTTTATCATACACAGGAAGCAAGCAGATGGTGGGCGGACCCAGTTGAGAGAGTGCGCGCTTGTGCGTGTGTGTGTTTGTGTGTATGTGTCTGCATGAGGGAGAAAAAAAGAAAGAGAAAAAAAAAATAGAGAATCTTCCTGTTGCTACACAGAAACTGTAGAGCTGTAAAAGTTTTGATTCCTTTTTTTGGAGTGGTACACATATCTGTTTGTCTTCATCAATCAAACACTATAAGTTGTCCCCATGACCCCACTTCTTTTGAAGGAAAATCAGACTTCCTTCTAATGTTAGTGCACAGTGCAAGTCCATTCAAGCATATTGCTACTTGCATGAACTTATTACACGTTAGCCTATTGTCTGTGTAGTTTGTACAAACATAAATACAAGTAAAACCTGGGCGAGTTGGCAGCTCTGCTGTGTACATTAGCCAGACATTCACTAGACAGGGCATTTTGGGAGTTTTTGTGGATCAGATGGATATGCAGACTGTGGCGTCTTTGATTTTTGGTTCTGTCGCGTCGGTGCTACATTGTCATCCGCTTAAATGATATCTGACATGTACACAGAGAATTATGGTACTGCTACATCAGCAAAATATGAACCAGCATCTTTAGAACCACTTCAAGTCCACACTGACTACTTGAGTTGTTTTCCATGACAACTAGACACTGAAAATAGACTGGTAAGTTTATATGACGGAAATGATAAAGAATTGTTGGTTTGTACAAAACAAGTTATTCATCTCCCAAAAATACACCTCATTTTAGATGAAGCTTAGTAAATGATTTTAAAAAACCTTTCCACCTTCCAGTCCCGTCAACTTTCCACACCTTAAGTTTCAAAATGTTGACTGCAATAGATAATCATAGGTGAGTAAGGTGAAAGTATTCAGCATAGACTAAAGTATATTCAAGTATAATTTATTGTGTGAACTGACTATCAATTATACATGTCTTTATAAGAAGGAATTTTATCACTGAATACTTGAAGGTCAACTTTTACAGCCCCTTATGTAAAGTGAAAGCAATTCCATTATAATTGAGGTCAACCTCTTACAAATGATATGTGTATGTACAGAAAATAATCCACTGCTTTAAACTTCCTAATGCTATTTCCCTTATATAGAGTGGGTGGTGGTGTCATTTACTGTGGGTGATTAAAAGACATTACATGGTAAATTACTTAATCCAGCACATTTAACACAAATTGAACATAAATATACAAAATTTCTTGGTTGAAGGGCAACACGAGTCCATTATGATGGTCTTTTGCGACCGAAATTCATACTATAATCACAGGATTGTCATTTGTCACCTTAGCTGGTTTCCTAAACATCAAGAGGCGTGTTTATCCATAGCCTGTCAGGACAGATGCCTGGGGAGACAGGCCAGAACACGAAGACATGGTTAGGCCAGACCCCACATTCTTTCTTGTCACTGGGATACAAGGCTTTGACAAATTTGTCCCACCATTAAATCGTTTTTACTAGTACTGCACACCATGACATCGACTTTTGATTGGTCCATCAAATTAACTTTATGCTACACAACTGTCTATAACTCAGACATGGTGGTGTTTCTTCTGATCCTCCTTTTGTAATTTCAAATTTGAATATTAATACTTGTGAGTATTATACTTTCAAAGTTTGAAGAACAACCTTAAATACTACAACAAAATACAGATAATAGATCAAGTGACATTTATGAAAATTGTAACTGTTCTCACATCATCAATTTTCATAAGCGAAAAAGGACTGAGGAAGCAGAGCCACCATTCACCAACACTTCACTTTCAGGCTTTAGAGAGCATGTTGCTCCTAATCTTCTCTCTGCTCCACCTCTGCTTTTCTATCAAACTTCTCTGCGCCATCTTTTTCCTTCACTTTTCCTCGCCCTCTTTTCATAGCTCTCTCTCCTCTGTATCCCAGCTCCTAATTAGGCCACTGTGTGTGTCCGTATGTGTGTCAACCTGGATGTGGGTGTGTGTGTTTTTAAGTGGTCTTAGGAGGCCCCATCCCACTTTGCTGCTTCCCACTGAGTCCTGCTGGTCGAGGAGGCTGTTTACACACTGAGCAATATGATGCTGAGCAGACATTTACAATGTGGGTCTAATGACTCCCTTTACAGTTCTACACCCACTCCTTTGTACACAGCTTAATATCAAACTATGCTTGACCAACAGTACAAGCACTAAAGCAGGCCACCTTTGAAATCCATAAGCCTACATGGTAACATATTTTGCCATATATACATGTATTATACCCATATTAGAACCAGCGTGACAGGAAATAACCCTTCAGCCAAAGAATACTCCAAAGAATAATGCATGCAAGACAAATATATGCCAGCTCCTGGGTGGTGTGGAAGGAACTAAGTGCTAGTTTAATAGCCACAAACACAACAAGAAACACAAATTCAGTCAATTATAAGCTTTAGTTTTGCATGACATTGACAAAAGAGTTCAAATAAACACCTGGGTCCTTTACACCAAGAGAAATGTGTCCTTGGTTGCGTCAGTTGTCACTTTAAGTTTTGTTTTGAGCTGTTGATCACCTTAGTCGTTGTGTATTGTCTTTCTGCTTAGTTTTATCCACAGTTATGTGTATCAACTGAAGTCAAGGGGCCTTTTGGCATGGTTAATGGGTTGTGGCTGTCTTTGGGCTTAACCAAGGTTTTCCAGAACCATAAAGCTGGCTCACTTTTATCCAGAGTAGATCACCATGGTAACCCAGGCTGCAGGATCTCCAAGAATCAGGTCCAAACCTACCCCTAATAGCCTGACCAGTGACCATCACATTAGTGGAAAACTAGGTGCATCAATTGTTCATAGTTTGTTCATCCCTGCCAGACACGAAGGAAAAAATACTTGTCGATAATATGGACATATATATTCATTTTCACCGTCATTTCAAAGCCTCTGACTTACTTTAATATTTGGATATTATTTTGCTTCTCTAGCTTTCTATCCATGTGACTATATCATATAAAGTCACCTATTTGGAACATCAGTTGTGCTTTAATTGAATTCTCCTGTGGTGTCACTGTTTTATCTTATATCACTGAGTACTTGTGTTATGATTCTATTTGCTTGTAATCATTTATATGCTTGTAAAGGCCCGATAGGAAAACCCAGGATTAACTGAGCCAGTTGATTACAAACTGTGATACTAATATTTAAGATCTATGTTAGGTTCAATAAAGCCAGGTGACCGAAATCAGACAGTGAAATTGCTTTGTGAAAGCGGCCTCCAGTCTACTCAGGTTGCGGTCAAAATTCAAATCTCATTACAGGTTAGGGTTAGATTGGTGTGGATGGGTCTGGTACCGACAGTAAATGTGTTCCAGCTGATACAGTGCATGACACTGTACGATCCTACAGCAACAAGAGGCGGTATACATCTAGCAAACATCTGAGGGGTCCCTGTTACTGTAGAGCTCCTGGGACTCAGGTTGGAAGGATTCACCAATCTGTAGTCTGACTCTTCCAGGCTGGATCCAATTCAAACAAAAGTCAGGCTACAGCTAAAAACAGGTATACAGTCTCTTATCTTTTTCTTATGTTTTATCATATGTTGTTATCTCTTTAGCATTACAACTCATTAACATCAACAACTCAATTCCTTATTCTCAAAACGCCCCAATCATTCTGTTTAATAAAACCCTTAACTTATCATACAGACTGAACAATAAAAATATCCATGTGAAATGTGTGTTCAATCAAAATTTGAACTTATCAAGGCTGGGTTGAGCAATAAATACATAAATAATAAATATTAAATTACAAGTCTATTCTCGATGACGGTATAATAAAACACACAGGAATGTAGCTATTCCACAACTGGTATGAACACAGCGGGCTAATTTGAATAAATTAGATCCTTTGAACTGAAAATATATACCCAATCATTTTGTTATTATGGAGGATTCTTACTGATAAAGAAGGGGAGATATCAATAACTCCACATTAGAAACATTTAACTATAACTAAAAATGTACCTCATTATCCTTCTTTTCCTTTGAACCACCTAAAATGCACACAATACAATGGTACCTAACTTTGACTAACGTTAACTTACGAGGCGGGTGAAATGCGATTCATGGGTGGAAGCAGCAGTTTTCTGTGCAGCTTCCTATCTGAACTTGTTTCATTGTTTGTTTTTCAGTCTAATGATTGTTGACCTAATTTTTAATGTTTCATAACTTTTTGACCACTATTTTTGCTCACTGCACCTTTCTCTGTCCAGTGCACTGCAAAACTTTCCACTTGTTTGCCAGCTCAACTGCAGCCACTCACAGGCGTTGTGACTAGGTGGCTCAAACAGTTTACAGCATCTCACAAGGGCCTATACTACGAAGGGAGTTTAACCTACTCAAAGTTTAACTCCAGAAGTTATCAGGACAATGCCCCACCCCATTTAAAGGATTATTAAAATATAATATGCAACACTAATGACTAAATTCTACTTTAACGATAGTGAGAAAAAAATTACATAATGAAATTATTATTAGTTATTAAAATAACTGAAATTGAGAAGCTGGAAAGGAAATGATGGGGGAATTCGAGAGTTACTAGGGTGTACTGGCGGTGTCAAACAACCCCGTCCTCGAAGTCAGCCTCTCTCAGTCGTGGCAATGTCGATTAGTTGTTCCCACCTGGCGCAGGGCGGTACTTAGAGTAAAAACACCGAGTTAACCACAGTTTCAACTGCTCCAGGCAGAGATGCAGCAAAATTACCATGGCAGCAGGCCCCAGGCAAAACATCCACCTTTAAACAGCTGGGTTAATCCAGGGAGTTACACCTGACGTCACTAAGTTACTCCTGAAGTTACCCTGATAAGCCAGTAACCTCGCTTCGTAGTACAGGCCTCTGGTCTTCAAGTTGGTTTCAAAAATCTTCTCTAGTTGTGACACAGCATGTCTCTGTGGTGACTAACAGGGACGGTGTCCTGTTTTCCTCACTTGCACATGCTGAATGAAAGAAACTCAAGGAGGAGAGAGAGAGGAGAAGACTGTTGCCTGCTGCTAGCTGGCAAGAAATTCAATGTCTATCATGCAGGAAAAGGAAACACCTGGAGCAGGAAGTCAGAGCACAACCAAAGCTTGGCGTGCACATGAAATTAAAAAAGCACAGTTGGTGGTGTGTGATTCTCATTAACATTGTCCTAAATTCTTACTAGTAGCACAGCAAAAGAATTTATTGTTATTTGGCCACGATGTTACCTGAAGATATCAGCTGTACTTCATCAGCCTTAGCTGTATTCAACTGGAGTTAAGCCAGACCCAGTTCAGAGCCGACACCTCCCTCTATTGGCAGCTTGTGGGTAGATCAGTGTGACTGTACTAACTCAAAGGCAGTCCAATCCTTACATAACTGATGCAGTTTAAGTTCACAAATCACAAATCAGTGGTCCAGAGGCTGTATCTGACTAGAGCTGCATTTCAACACAAAAATAAGCTTTTACAGTCGATACACTGAAAGTCTGGTGTGTGTTGAAACGTGTGAGAAAGAACATGCCAGCAGTATCTGCCTGAGACTCACTTCAAATAGCATTTTAAGATCCTCCATGAAATCTCTTAAGCTTAGTTGTGTACGTGGCTTTAAACCAAAGTATTTCATCCATTATATGAAACAGAGAAAAGCAAGGAACTTTACAAATTTCGTGAAGCTGCAACATCCACTGTTTGTGATTCTTACTCCATGAATGACACAAATTGAAGAAAAAAAAACATACAGAGCATACATTCAAAACAGTTTATTAACTTTATTGCCTCATGAAAAAAATCTACATTCCATTATACACTGTTAAAATTTTGGAAAATGATGTTGATCTGTTTATGTATGACTTAACAGTTGACTTTAATACTGCCATTGATGAAGTGATATTAAACTCTTCCCTGGTTTACTGGCACTCGACTGTGTGTGTGTGTGTGTGTGTGTGTGTGTGTGTGTGTGTGTGTGTTTTCTCTGCAAAGAGGGTAAACAATATAAATACAATGTAAACACTCTTGTATGAGTGAAAAAAGCGTGTTTTATTTTGTTTCAAGGGATTCTGGTTTGTGTCTCAGTGACACTGCCTCAAAAAGCAAACAAAAAAAATAAAAATCAGGAGCCACTCAACACTCTCCATGTTACCAACTTTAGGAGATTTGAAAAGAGTGCTTTTAGCACAGTTAAAGTACTAACACATTAAGAGTGAGTAAATCCCACATGAAGTGGGGGCCTGTATTGTCTCTCCTTTGATCCCATATCCTCCTTCCAACTAGTCAGGTATGGCTGCAGTCACAACTTTACTGTAGGGCCCGTACCGGCCAAACTTGTCCTTGCCCACCACGGCGACACACACCTTGTGCCCAGGTTTGTACTTTGCGATCATCACACACATGGGCAGATCGAAGGCCCTCACTTCACCGAGCATCTTCCAGTTTGGGAAGACGCCGCTACCCTTAACCTTTTCCGTAGTCATGTAGATGCTACAGCAGGAAGAGAGAGAAAAAAAGAACATGTGAAAAGGCAAGGACAGTTGTAGTAAAGGCGACTAACTGGCTATATCAGTCATATCTTGACATAAGCAGCATAATAATATTCCTCACATTCCCCACTGTGTGAAAAGGTATCACTCCTGTTGAGATGGACTGCTTGTCTGAGCAGCAGGGTGATGAGGGCAAAATACTGATCCAATTTCCATCAAAAATTCAAATATTAGTGGAGTTATGTTGGAAAATGGGCCTGGCTGGCTGTGTGTGTGTGTGTGGGGGGATGAGACCTGCCTTTTTAACACACTATCACTTGCCCTGTGCTGCTTCTCACCTGTAACTATCCATGGGCGGCGCAGAGGGATCTTCCTCCTTCACCTTCCAGAGCACAGAGAGGCCAGCAGGGTCCCTGATGAGGGCCAGATGTACTTCTGGGGTCTGGGGGATGTTGTATGAGGCTGCTTCCATGCTCAGGACGGAGGGGAAAATGGTGGCGGGAAGAGGAGGATACACGAGCCCGTCCTTAAGGTTAGAAAAGGGGGAGGGAGTAAAAGAAATGTGAGGAAACAGTCAGGCCAATTACTGTTGTGAGTAAGCGTGAGTGTGGATATTACCTCTTCTGAGTCTGTGTGCTTGGGAGCACTAGTACTGCCAGGAGAGAGACACTCTACTTTCACAGTCTGATCCTTTGACTTTAACTGCTTCAACTCCCCAACATTGTTTTCTTGTTGCTGCTCATTTTCTGGCTCTCTATTTACGACCTCGACACATTCCTGAATTATGCACACCAAATAGAAAGAGTAAGTAAAGGCAAGACACAAAACAGTCACAAACAATGAAAAAAAACACAGTGGAAAAGGTAGATGATGTAGGATTTTACAGAAATGTAATGATTTTTTCACTTGCTTGAGTAGCATATCAAAATATGATGCATCCTACCTTAGGCCCAGAGGAGCCACAAGGAGCAAGAACTGAAAGATGTTGTTCTTCTCTTAAATTGGCTATGGCAGCCGTCAAAGCTTAACATGGATTACATACGATCACAAGCAGCAGAAAAGAGGACAGGAAAAGAGTAGGGAAAACGATGTGGTTATTTATTCATGTACTGGCTCACTCATATTATCCAATTTGGGTCATTATAACAGCTCATCATGTCAGTTTTTTCACAGCATGGAGAAATAATGTTAACGGTAGCTACGTGCATGAAAGAGATGTTTAAAGTCAAGCTACTCAAGCATTAGTTTGTATGAAATAATCTTACCTTCATTATCCGCTCGCATTTTCTTTATTGCATTTTTTGTTCTTTCCTAGAAATAAAAGACAGATCAACTTAAAGGTGCTTTATGTACGTTTTTGCTATCACTACATAGCCTACATAGCATCAACAGCTGTTAACTTGCCAAGAGCGTTAGCCATTATTACATTTACCACACCAAAGTAACTCACTGTCACAAAGTGATATTATAAGAAAGAACGGCCCGTGGCTAGCTGGTAAGCATGCTAACTTCAGTATAAGAAGTGATGGAAATAGAAGGAAAACAAGAATTAACATTGGCATTTCTTTCTTCCACTGAAGACAGCTCTTGGTGAGTAAAGTGAATGAAGTTTGATGCTGAACATTTCTTCTAGAATGGGAGGTAAACAGCTGTTAATGCTAGCGTTGGCTGTGCAGTGATAGATAGCACCTTTAAATCTCCATGCTTGCACAGTTTTTAAGTTTCTCAAAACAGTGTAGTCCCCTACATCAGTACTGACTTTTGACTTTTTTGCTGGGTTAATTATTCATTAAAAAGTGTGTGTGTGTATGTACCATCTCTTGCAAGAACTTTCCACTCTTGTCTATGCATTTCCTGCTCTTTATGTCTTCTGAAAAATAAAATTGCATTGAATTAATACACAGGACTAACAAATGCAAATATTCACTGGTGTGCACATGTTCAATGGGATCTTACTGGGTGACATGGTTCCCGAAGTTTCATCATCCGAGTCTATCCTGCAGAGTTGGACGACAAAGCAAACTGTGTCAAAACTTTTAAAATCTATATAAATGCAAAGTACAATTTTACACCAAGGGCCTTCATTATTCTCACAGAGGACCAGTATTAACCTGGTTCTAAATACCTGATGATGTGTCTATCCTGTGGACTCTGAAAGGCAAACATATAGATAATGTCTGAATGGCTGTGTGTGAGTCCAGAAAAACATAACAGGCATGTAATCATTCAGAGTATATATCATCACACTGTCTATCTTTAGTTACCATACAACCAGACAAAGATCATTATATTAAGAAAAAATATTTTCACTGTTGTCTGTTTGAGTGTATTTACTAAAAACTGGATAACTTATGGCTTTGACACTAAAAATCCTTGTTAGTCCACACAACTGACATACATTCACGTGTATGTGTGTTTGTCTGCATCAAACCTTTTTCATGTAGGCAAAAGCTGCCTCTGCTCTCTTTGCCACGATGTTCATTCGAGCCTGAGGAAGAGAGGAGCATTCTGTAAACATTTACAAATTACCAAAAGGAAGAGGTAAAAATGTGCATCACTGCTTGCACCAACCTCCAGTTTCCTGATGGATCTTTCAAAGTCGACTCTGCGATTACACTTTTCGATGGTTTCTACTAAAGTCTGTAGCTTCCTTTCATTTTTTTTCACAGCACTGTGAACCTCCTGCTCAATTAGTTTCTGCACCTGTGGACACACACACTCAAAGTAATCACACATACAGTAGATACAGGTATATGGTGCAGCTGCATTCAGTACCTTAGGATGTATATACATTTGAAAAGTTAACCATACACAGCATACAATTTTACACATTTAACAATCATACAGTCTCCAATTTTGTCTCTTACTTCAGACTGAGAAATTTTTATCCTTTCGTCACTGGCCCC
This sequence comes from Lates japonicus, assembly GCA_033238685.1. Lineage (NCBI taxonomy): Eukaryota > Metazoa > Chordata > Actinopteri > Centropomidae > Lates > Lates japonicus. Next base: position 3,304,801 of record BRZM01000041.1, on the reverse strand, counting down.
AGAGGAAGATGATGTTGGGGAGGGCGTCTTCATTCTTCATGGAAAATACATGCAGACAAACACATACATAGAATGTCAAGATTTATTATGTGTTCAAGTGACAATTTTCACTGCTCTACCATACCTGCATAAAAACACTTGCATCTATCATATGTGGCAGCATAAAAGATCAACATGATACAACCCAAATCATCCATTTTTCTTTTTTTCTAGAACTATGTGGATCAGAGGAGGTAAAGGTAAAACAAGTTCACAACATTTGTAACAATATTTGTTGAGTAAAGTAAAATGCTCCTTGAAGCTGTTATCATAAGGTATTAATGACTTACTATGCACCTAATACAGAGTCTGTTTCAAACAGAACAAGTGCACAGGAGGCATCACACTTGATATCATTTTATTTTCACACACTTAAGTCTCAAAGGCTTGCTTTTTAGATATAGGGCATATACGACAAGTATGAATCCAATGCTGGCTAAATCAGTGAATGCTAAGTTACACAACACATACACTTTGTTCAACCTGCTGTAAGTAGGAGTAACAAGATGTCATGTAATAACAAGAGAAGCCACTGTATTACAGCACGCAACTAAAAATCTGAATATGTTCCAAAACAGACATTTCATCTCTGAAACAGCTGTCCTATCATACCATCACAAGCTACGTATTAAGTTACTTTCAAATAAACAGTGATGAGGTTTATAGCTCACATAAGAAGCTCTAATTTAAGTCCCTAAGATTCTTTTGCATTGTAAATAGCACATTGCTAAAAAGTTCAGTGGCTTACACACAGAGGTAATTACTCTGACAGCAGTAGAGAAGTTGATCATTTATACATCATGCTCTTAACCTAACCATCTTAAGCAAAGTGCTAAATTACTTATGGAGGAAGCCAAAGCATACAGGGCTTTACTGAGTCAAAGAGCTGCACCAATAGCCTACAGATTTATTTTACATTACGGAACAATGCAGGGGCTGGATTCATCAGGCAACAGAGCAGTGAAATACAATTTCTATTTATTGTCCATGGTCCACTGCAGTGGACACAATATTATAAAAGTCAAGCTGCAAGTCCCTGTGACCAAGCTACAAACAGCTTTGGCAAGCTAGAAACACTTAAGAAGCTGTTCTACAATTATGAAGCTGCTGGGGGTTAACTCACTCATCCAGAAGATACTGGGCCACTTCTGCATCAGACCTCAATCCTTTTGCTTCTCTCAGTGCACGCCATTTTGGAAACACCTGTCCAAGGTACACTCGAGTTTCCTTCACTAAATATGATGTGGGCTTCTGAGACACACGTTTTCGTTTCTTGGGCTTGGTGGGATGCTTTACTTTGTCTCGAGATGGTGTTTTATGATCCTCTTCCATTCTTCACTAAACCTGAAGTACACTGTCAAGGCAGAAGCTGCAGCTGCATGAAGACAGTTTTGGGGGATCACCAGAGAATGTACACATCAGTGGGCTGACGCTGTCATGGAACCTGTCAGAAACAACAGCCACTGTTAATTTTGTTTCACTCCTACATTACTGGACTCTGGGTTGGGTAACCCTATTATCCAATACAGTCCTATTACAATATGTTGGCCACAACAACATCATCCTCCATACAATGTCACTATAAATGATGTACTGAAAGACAGTCTCCTGTCATACAGATATCTGAGTAAAAGAAGAGGTGCACACAACACAATCAGTTACGTTCTAAATGTATTCAATGCAGTAAGGTTTTTAGTTTAACAGAAATTTGGAAATTACAATGATTAATAAATTGTATAACAAATAGCTTTGAGTATCATGTTAAGCATTATCAAAATATCAAATAGCCATAAATTAACCAGAGCTAGAAAATGTAATAGTTCAGAGTTAAAGTGTCTGAGGTAAATGAATTATTCACTTTTGCTACAGAATAATATGAGAGGCCACAGCCTGATATGTTGCCATACTGGTTATTTATCCCACCTTTGTTGTCTGATATATTCTTCTCTGCTGGGTCTGTATGTCTGTGCCGAAAGAAGTCCTTAAAGTTTGATTAACTTCTGTGTCAACAGAAACACAGATATGTATAAATTAATGAGATTAAGAGCAACTCATGAGGCAAAAATCACATTTATGATACAGCTACTTTATGATCATAATATTCGGCACAGAACTCACACTAATCAGCTGAAAATATGCAAATGCAGCGCTGTTGGTTCAACAGTTTGTCTGTAACTAAAACAAAGTGACAATTCAGTTGGATGTGTCATCTATTTCTATCTTAGGACAATATAAAAGCTATACTGTCCTTGTCATTTTTAATTTGTAACATTTTTCTCTCAGTCAAGCATTTACACAGCAAACACAATAAGAAAGAATATGGCAGAATTTAGTATCATTATTGTTGCATATTAACGATATGAATAATCCTTTAAATGGGGGGGATTATTGTCCTGAAAGACAATATGATGCGACAGGCTGTTATAACTGTAAACTGCATACCACCATACACAGTATTAACGATGGGAACTATAAATGCACACCACTTTCTACAGAAATTTTATATTTCATCCTGACTTGTTGCCAGTTTCAGCTTTCCACTGAGGCTGCAGCTGAAATTATTGTTAAAATGAAGTGAATACTTAACATAATAGCGTTACATTCACACGATACCACCAAAGTGTTCTATGGAGAAAACAATGAGTAACGAGTCACTTTCAGAAATGTGTGTCGACTATAATCCAAGTATCTTACTAATTATCACATATTTTACGAGTCCTTGCATTTCATATTACAACTTAAGAATCCAGAGAACATAATGACAAGCCTCCCTGGCTTTTTTTGGCAGGCGCGGTTTTACGGTTTGCGGGGTAAACCAGAGTAGGTTTAACTCCTTTCATGTTACAGGCCTCTACTCTGCAAACAAGGCTCACTGCTAATGGGGATATCTTTAAGATGGAGTTTTTAACAATGGCTAGGAAATAACCAACAAGTAAAACAGCTAACGTAAGCAAACAAGAGAGGTACCTACCACACAGCTCCTACGTTCCAAGGAAATAAATAAAATTGAAACCAAAGTTATCACCTCAGAGGAGAAAATACCACCATCCAGAAAAGCCAACTGTTTGCTTCCACAAGAAATTCATTTCCAATGTTATGTTGGTTCTACTTCCGCCCGCCAGCATTTACAGCAGTAATGCTTCCGGCTCGATTCCTTCACAATAAAAGCTTCATTTCCATAAACGTTTAGTGCATAAGTCTGTGTAGGTTCTCAGTCATCCAGGTCATGGTAGCCTTAAGTGCTGCAGTTGAAGGCAACTAGACTTCTTTTAGGTTTCTTGAAGACGACTCACATGATGTCAGGGTGGGGCAACGACCAACCAATGAGTCACACCTGGGTTCATGTGACCCTAACAACTTGCATAAGGACAGGGTGGGTTAACGAAGTTAAATACCTGGGACTCTCCAACCAGTTTTCAGTACTAAGGAAGCCTTTCGGATGAGAGGTGAAACGTCTTCAAGAAATCTAAAAGAAGTCCAGGTAGAGATAAATCCACAATGCAACTGTCAATTGGTCTGATTAAACAGCGTGTAATTACTGTGAGTGTCAGCTGTCTCCTGTGCTGGATTATTTCAGCTTTTGAGAGTTCAAAAAAAGGAAGGTTGTAATAATGTGCAGTAGTATGGATGAAGGTGAAATATTGATCTTTTCTGCAGGAAAGTGGAGGTAATAGGTATAGATGGATACCTGAGTCAATGACAGATTTAGCACAAACAAAGAAATTTTATTTATTGTAAAATACATTTATTGAGATCTACATCTGGTGGGTGGGGACACAGGAAAAAAATAAGCATCTATAAATTCCTGCAGGGGAGATGAGTCTTTGTTCCTGAATCTGTTGGAAACCCGTGCCTCTGAGATTAGAGCAGCAGGATTCACCAAGCAGAAACAAGTTCATTCTTTTCAGCTTGACAGGAGCGCGCAGCAGTATTTATGTATGGTGTAGTTCTCCGTCAGTCCACTAGGTGTCAATAGCAGACAACAGTTGGATGATGTGAAGACATGAAGACACAGTATTATCATACAGATTACAGAAGCTGCCAGCAATGTTGCAACAGAGATCAAAATAAATAGCATGTTGTAATTTAATTTGCTTAAAAGAGTAAAAGCAACAGAGCCTGCAACAAGCAGAAACACTCCCATTTGCCATGACATATAAGCCTGTGTCAGATCTGACAAAAACTGGATGAATCCTATGCTGCATAGGAAACTTGTTTAATTTAAGTTGTTAAAACACTGACCATTTCAACACGTCTTCATTATAAAGCAACATGAGACTCTCGATCAATGTGTAATTAATACTTCATTAAGCATTAGAAATATTTCAACTGCAAAAAATGTTTAAAAAACAAATCCCCATAAATACAGTTTTGGCTTCAACAAGTTCTATGATTATTTGTCAGTATGGCCCTGTGGTTATTTGTATAGATCTACATTGACTAAGATACAGTACATCTACATTGACATAAAACACACACACAGGAAAATTATCACAACCATAACATAAAACATTTCCAATTCTAAATCAAGAGTAGCTCTAACATGTCAGCCTTTAAGACAGATTCCTGTGGTGTCTGTTGAATATCTGCAACAGTTTGCTTAATCATAATTTAGATCTGTTTTGAAATGAACAATGCTAAATCAAACAGTTGCAAACTTTACATGATCTATATAAACTGTAATTTAATTTTAACAAACATTTGCATGCAACCAGGAGGCTTATTATTTAGCAAAATACTTCTAAGATGACAACTTCACAAAAACCTTGAACAACAAATGTCATAATGTTTGCCTCCAATATGTTGTTCTAATTGTTTTCAAGTATCATCTTGAGATAGCAGAGCAAATCTTCACTTTCATTTCTCTTCCCTGAATCTTCATTATTGGTGAGCTGGTATGTTACAGGGTCAGTGGTCCAAGGTCTGTCCAGCATGAACATAGTTCTATCATTTTACAACCCAGTACACCACCAATACTTTACTTCTTTGTGTTACTTGTCTCCTAGAAATGTTTCAGGACCTTGCAGCTACCACGTTAATACCCAACTGTTCTCCCTTGTCACCCCCTAACCAACACCAAAAAAGAGGAAAAGAAAACCAGTTTACGCAGTGCTAATTTGGGATCAGACATTATCTCTATAAATGCTGTAGCCAGCAGTAATTCTAGAAATTGGTGGTATATACAATACAGTAATGAATTAATTGACATTAAATGTCAGATCATATGTCCATATGGGTGTTGGAGAAGTTTAAGTAATGGACCAAATAAACAGTAGCTTGGCCAGAGAGGGAAGACTTAATTACTTCATACATCCTCAGTCACATGCTAAAACAAACAACAGTGGTTTTAAACAATAAATAGCATTTGCTTTTTTTCAGTGAAGCTGTGAACAAAAAGACACAATAATAACAAAGAAATGTTCATTCCTATTTCAAGTTTGCATGTTTCTGTTTTGTCATTTTAAATCCCAAATATCACAGCACATCATTGGTTCCTTTGTCACCAAAAAAAATACCAGTCAGTAACATATGAATACAAACAAAGGGTTAAAGTCCTACATACCTCAACTACTGCTTCACTACACTTCCCATATATATATATATATATATATATATATATATATATATATAGACTGAACTACAGTCATACAACTGACTGAATGTGAATGTGTATATATACACCATATACACTATACATACCATGTTTACTTGGTGTATCATTAAAGCCAATAACTGGGTTTCTGACTATAGTTCAATCTTAGAAAGAGGATTTGGATTCTGAACTATACATACACAGCAAATATGTACAAAATAAATTCCATTGACTATAGCTTCACAAAAAAGTATGGACCCTTTGAAAAGTCCAGGGGCAGTGTCCCAGTAAGGAAAACATCCCCAGGTTTCTTCTTAAACCTTTATCCTTTGTGATCAGATATTTTAACAAGTTCCTATGAATGGTGTGCCAGGGACCCAACAGACAATGACAGAAGAGTAGGAGACAAATCAATGTGTTGGAACAGAGCTCATGTTTTGTGTAATGGCTGGGGGGAAAGAGGGAAGATAGGTATGTTCTCACCAAATGTAGTCTAAGTTGGGCATTTCTTCATTTTCTACACAGAGCAATGAGTAAGTGACTATATTTGCATGGAGTGGATATGACCTCAGCTTTATGTAAATGAATCTATCAAACACTGTGTACAGCAGACAAAAGTCAGTTTACACTTTTCAAACCAGGCATTGCAAATCAAATGTGAATTAGGGTGCATTTCTCACCTTAAATATTAAAAATACATGAAAACAGAACATCTAAGACAGTGGGTGTATCAACTGTCTGTTGGTCAGTCAACTGTCAGCTATGCTTCTGAGGCATTTGTTTGGAAAAAATATATATATATATGGTACAGCCCGCCAACTGGACACACTGGGAGTCTGGGGAGTCCTAAAGCATTGTTGCCATATTCATTGAGAATAATGTACCATCAGGAAGGAGAGGGGTGTGTGTGACTATTTGGGGTTTTGAGTATGTGAGGACAGAAGTGTATCAGGCTCTGAACCTGAGACCTTAAATTAAAATGGATTTGACATTTCTGGCATATTTTTTTTAATCTCCAATGGTATTATGAAATCTAAGGCTTAGAAAGAGAGCATGTGTGCAGGAACCTTTGTTGAGAAAAAGTGTACGTCTTAATGCATTTGTGTCCAAGTGTTCCTATTTATACATTTGAATATTTTGCGAGCCTTTGCGTCAAGCCCATCACATCTATTTGCGCTTCCTGAGCACCAGGTACATGAGGCCACTGATGAGAGTCACAGGGAAGCTGATCCAGGCCACGACATAAGAGGAGCCATAGGAGCCCTCCCGAAGACTTGGCACATGAAAGGTCTCTTTCTGAGCAGTGTAGATAGACGCTGCGATCATCACACATAGAGCTGAGAGAAGGAGAGACAAGGGGCTTAGCTTAGCTTAGCACAAAGACTGGAAACTAAGGGAAACAGCTAGCCTGGGTCTGTCCAAAAGTAACAAAAAGGTCAGCATAAAGGAGCCAGTAGTAAATCAGTTTAAAGAAAGCAACAAAAGCTGCATTTAAAAGTTAAATAAATGTGTGTGTTTGTGTCACTCACAGGCCAATAGCTGGATAATAGCGGTGAAAACGAATCTCTCTCCCTGTTTGATCCTGAAGAGCTGAAGGATGAAGACAAAGAAGCTAACGCAACATAAAATGGTGGCCAGGATCATAGTAGCTTGGACCGCCTGTAGGTAGGCTGAGGAGAGAGAACAAAAGAGCTGTTGCAGAAATGCAAACTTACACACACACTAAGGCTTCACAGAGTTTCACACTGTCTTACCTGCTTCAGTGGTATGGCTGCTCTCCACAGGGTAGCAGGTAACGTTACAGGAGTACCACAGGTCAGTGTAGATCACTTCACGTCCAGGTGGTGACACCACCCACCACGCCTACAACAGGTAGGGATAAGAGATGGTTAGAATAAGGAAAATGTCCCGTGCTGCCATGTTACTGAATGTCCACTCTCGGTTTATACTCACATTGTGAATGGTTGCAACAAAGAGCAGGATGATTGCAGCCAGATGGAAGAGGATGATGAAGGCTAAGATGATCAACATGGCTGCCCTTCTGTCTGGTTAATTTGTTTGCTGCTTGCTGCCCGTTGGTGTCAGGCTGGTTAAATATCTTGCAGGCTGCTTCAGCGGCTGTTTTAGTGTCTCTCGCTGGCTGTTTGTGTGGAATGTAAGTTTTAGTTTTTCACTGATTGATGGCCCTGCAGGATGACAGCTTCTGTGTGTTTATTCTGGTTGTCAGACAGGCTTGGTGTGCAGGCTGATGGTCAGGGGTGGATCAAGGTCTCTCACATGAAAGGAGTCTGTGGGAGGTACACACAAGCACAGGAAGGATCAATCCCTTTTTACCAGGGTACATTAAGCACACAGGTACAATTATTAGAGGTCCTACTCTGCAGCCCCACAAATTCTCAAAAATGTGTACATACTGTATATATACACACACACACAACTCATGAGAAGCTGCAGCAAAAGTTTCAATTTTGTGTGTTCGTTTATCTTACCAGTGTCAGATCAGAATTCTTTCAGAAGTCTTTCTCTGTGCATTTTCAACATGTTTGTGGAAGTATTTCTGACACTCACAGCACTGAAGCAGAGCTCATATGCACTTGCAACAACTATTACATCTGCAACCATTTACCAACATACAACATTTCCAAACAACCATGGTGAAAAATGCAGGGTTAATGAAACAGCCAGAGAAATATTTGTAGCCTCCAAGTCTTCCCTCAAATGACAGAAAATGCCTCTGAGATGTAAGTGTGCATGTTGTGTCTACATGTACGCCAGACCATGAATGTGTGTGTGTTCGTGCGAGTCCATGCACAGTTAGACTATGTGGGAGTGTGGTGTTTACTCTGCAGTGATTGAAGGCCTTAATCTTGACTATGACGTGTTGATAGCAACAACGGGTCAACTGTTTACATCTTCAAATGAACTATCTGCACCCTGTTCAGTCTTAGGATGAACCAAAATGTAATAGCATGGCGGCATAAGCAGACAATATCATCCAGTGATAACCAAGAATGTAAGTGTCTTGAGATACTAAAAAAGACACAGCCACAGGAAAAATAAGAAAATTACAACAAGATATTTTATCATGCATTCTTGACCTTCATTGTGGACACGTTTTCATAAGGTTTGCACATTGTAAATTGATTTTTCTAAATGTCCTAGAATATACACTTAAGACAGGCCAAATACCACCTTATCATTTATTTTTTGCAGCGTGATCATTTGTAGCATTATGACACAAACTAAACTAAAACTAAATGTCCAGAGGTGAGCGGGAAACACTGTTGACAGTCAAAACAGTTGAGCGAACTTTTGCTTAAGACGTGATAATGTGATGAGACCTGGGTTTCTGAAAGGGTGTCCCCTTCGTCTTGAGTTTTCATATATTTCACTATGAACTGTCTTGAAGGGAAAATTACATTAAAAGTAGCAGAAGCCCATTTGTTTGTTTATCTGGGAAATCGTTATGCTCAGCATGTAAAATGCTTTATCAGCATAATTCAGTTTAACATTCAATCTGGCACAAATAATCACACAAGACAAGACTCCAACAAAACACTTTTACAGCACTGTTTTAAAGGTTGTTTTATAACTTCATGTGACTGCTCAGTTAAGGCTACATCTGTGATACCACTATACTTGCAGTCTGCCCTCTGTGTGCACTGTAAACATCAAACCTAACTATCCCATGGGGATAATGTACATAAAAGTCCACATGTGCACACATATACATGTAAGATTTTGATTGCGGGAGCCGCCTAAAATCCCACCAGCGCTTCAGGAGCTAAGCAGGCGGAGACACAAACATGTTTAAAAGCACATGTGTGTGCAGGCACGCACACACACATACATACATACACAGAGCCAGACAGCAGAGGAATTAGCCCCCTCTGCCAAAATGGAGTCACAGTAAAAACAGCCTCTCCCCGCCGACAGGAAGCAGGCCACAGTTTTTGTGTGCGGGGTGTGCCAGAGGGTAGGCCCTCCCTGTCTGAGCTGGGGGGTGGGGGGGTGCAAGGGTGTATATAGTAAAAAAAAAAAAAAGAGGTGGGGGGACATCAAAAGTAAGCTATACACTTTGATTCATGAGGCATGGGGTTTTAGGGTTTAAGCAGGAATGTAAACAGCAACAATTTCTCAAGCCAAATGTTCCTAATCATAACACTCTGAGAACTAAACTGAAGTAGACAATGACCTGGCAACACACACACTAATTTGCACCTGAACCTGAGCTTGAATGGGCCAAGCAGATCTGAGCAGCTTACTAAACGAGCATGCACAACTCACTATGAAATTATCATAAAAGCAGCCATAATCATTAAAAACACAATATAGAATATATATAGTATATAGCCACTGTACATTGTAAGAGGTCTGGTTTTTGCAACTTCATGGCTCTAACTGCCCAGAAATTCAAACAAATCATAATCACAGTGTCTCTAGGGTGGCCAGTCAGATTTCAGGTTTGACTTAGGATATGGAATGAAGCAGAAAGACAGGCAATTCAAAGCAAACATCAACAATATAATTCACTACATCCTTTACAAAGCATCTCTTTGGTATTTGAGTCTAATCTGACCTGCAGGAGCATTCTTTGGAATAATCTCCTAGACATGTACACACACACACATGCACACGCACGTTCACACATACAGCTGGATCTGATTCCATCTACAGCTGCCTTCTCGCCTCAGTGAGGAGAGGAGGAGCGAGGGAGGGAGGAGACAGGGAGTGAAAGAAGGGAACCCCATTGGAGGGAAATGGAGGGAAGAGAGGAAAAACAAAAACAAGAGTGTAAACTCACGCACTCACACACAAATATACTCTGATGTACACACACACACATACATACATACAAAGTGGGCAAGACCACAGATATATAGCCTGCCAAGTAACAAAAAATGAGAAACTCTCAGACACAGTTCAGACAACTCAAGTTGATATAAATGTAAAAAGATGTATTATTTTGATTGTCCCAACTCAGTAGAGTACAGTACAGTGGTTAGCACTGTTGCCTCACAGCAAGATGGTTCTAAGTTTGGACACCCGTCCGCCTGGACCAAAGACATGCATGTTAGATTAATTAATGACTCTAAACTGCCCATAGGTGTGCAAGTGAGTGTGAATGGTTGTTTGTCTCTATATGTCAGCCTAACAATAGACTGGCAATCTGTCCAGGGTGTACCCGGCTGGGATTGGCTTCAGCCCCTTTAAGGATAAGGTATAGATAATGGATGGATGGATTATCCCACTTGCAATTATCATATATGAAGATAATTATCCTTTTTTCAGGTGACAGACATTGCTGTACACTTTTCTATTACAAACCTCACCACTCCCCATTAATCTCTTTCTCTCTTGCTGTCACTCAACAAATGCCTGGTTTCAACAAACACATTAACCTAAATGTGGAACCCCATATTCCCCAGAGATCTTAACAGTGTTGCCTTGCATAGGCTTCACTCAGCACTGATAGTAAAGTGTGAAAACACTGATACTCACCCCTGCCACCAGGCAACAGCTGCAGAGCACACATCCACATGCATGCTGTATACATTAGCCCTGCTAGTCTGGTATGCATAACATTGATATTTCACAGATATTCACACCTTATCTATCACAACTGACATATGCACACAGTGAGGGGTGCTTCCCTCAGCTGTGGTGTGTCAATCATCAGAGCAAGTCACTAAAAATTCTTATAAATCAAGTTCAGTCGTAATCTTGTATTCATCATTCATCACTTAGGTCATTTATGAATTCATCTTGACTATGATGCACAGATGTCTGACCAAAAAAGACAAGGGTTAGGGTTAGAAGCTGAAAAGAAGCAGTATTTTAGGTTCATGAAACCCACCCATCATATAAAAAAGTTTCTACTTTGTAGCAAAAAGGAAAGATACCAAAACTGAAGCATGCACATGCCAATGTCACTGCTGTAAGTCCTTTATGTTTGACTTTTGGAATCTCTGGCATATGAATGAGAGGATACAAATGCAAAAAAAAGGAGACATAAGAGTTATACTGTAGTTTTAGTGTAATCACATATGTAGGCTGACAGACTCCAGCCACCTCGCCTGACACACACACTGACAAACAGGCACAAATGCTGCCATTCCTCCTCTCCACTCAGCCTTATAATAGGAGGCTGGGGGACTCAGTGCAAGAGTGCAAGTGTGTGCGTATGTGTGTGTGTATGCTGACTGATTCCCTTGCCTGGTGGAAAATGATGACTTTTAACGTCCTTTTTTTTACTCTTTTCATAAAACACATAGCCACAGACTTAACTGGGCTCAATCTCACTCCCCCGTCTCTCTCACTGTCCCACTCTCTCTTTCTCTGTATCTCTGTCTGACTCTCTGTCTCTCCCTCTCTCTTCCTGCCTTTGGCCATGGAAAAACTGATTGAGAAAGAGAAAAGAAGCTTCCCCGTGGAGCCCTCTGGCCCTTAAGAGGTCGCATAGTTGAGACTTAAATGCAACATTTCTCATCCAAACCTTCACTTTGAATACTTGTTGGAATTCACTGAGCGGATATTTCCAGTCTAAAGTGCAGCAATTAGTTTTTCTGCGGACCTTTCTGATAAACCTACAGTATAGTATAGATAAAATTATGATAATAAGTCACTTCAATAAGGAACAAAGATGAAAGCTACAGTTTGCAGTAACAGCTCATAAAACTCAATCTGTCCATTTTCAAGAGCTTCTTCCACATTGTAGTTTTTAGGTGTGTCAAGTGACACTTTCTATATCCATAAAAACTAAACAAACAACATCTACTAATGATGCCCGTGGGGGAGCAAGTTGAAAACTAGCAAGTGCACCTGAGTCAAGACTCAGTTTCCATAGTCAAGAATGAACCCTGCTGATTTTCAGCTTTTTGTTTTCCCAGATGGCCTTTAGGCATCTAAACTGCATTCATTTTTGTCATTTGTATGCTTACAAAATGCAGTGTGTACAAATAATAACAGCCAAGTTAAGGTTTATTTTTAGAGAAAACACAAAAAGTATCTTCCTGAACAAAGCTAGAGGCTAAAACAAAAGCTTTGTTTAGACATATACAAAACCTCAAAAGATACATTACAAGCACAAAATGTAGTTAATACTATTGTTTGGTTTTAGTATGTATGAGTGTATATAAGTCATTGATCAACATATAGAATTATAAATATAACCAGATTGAGACTATAATCTCACATTACAGAGTTGAGAGGTCTTTATGACAGAACTGGCTGC